>CAJNDT010003194.1:0-24714 GCA_905221615.1 Symbiodinium sp. CCMP2592
CATCTCCGAATGGCAAATGACACAGAGGTCCTGGTTCCACCGGTTCGCAGGTCTGCTCGACTCATTCGGAGCATCCTCCTCCTCCTCCTCAAAGCAGGCACTGTCGTCGGCCTCGCGCTCGACCTCGGCCTCGACCCTCGACCTCGGCCCCGGCCTCGACCTCGGCCCCGGCCTCGGCCATGACCTCATCATCGACCTCGACTGCGACCTCGTCCTGCGACTCTGTGTTTGGTGCCGTCGCCCTGGCCTTGGACTTGGCCTTTGCTTTCGACTTGCCCTTGGCTTTTGCTTTGGCTTTCGACTTGGGTGTCGCAAAGGGCACAACGGCATTCACGTCAGCACCAGCTGTCGAGTCACTGTTCGTGGAGGTGTCTGGCCCTGGCAACTCAACTGTTTGAGGTGCAGTGGTCACTTCTGCAGGAGGCATGACGATCTCCTGATCGGGCCTGATCTCTGCCTCTGCCGGCGCTAGACCATCGTCATCCATGGCAGGAGCATTCCCATCAACTGGCACTCTGCCTTCCACAACCCTCGGCACTCTGTCTTGTTCACTTCCTGCAGCCTGGCTGCCTTCGGTTGCCTGGCTTGCATTGGAACCCGGAACGGCATGAGGGGAGGCAGGCGGCTGTTGAATCGGCACTCTGCCTTGTTCCCCAGCCGGGCTGCGACCCACAGCCTGGCTTGGATTGGAACTAGGAGCAGTCGTTGGCAAAGGACCAGAACGGACCACGTCTGGCACTCTGCCTTCCGACGGCGGAACCGTTGGCGGGGCAGCTGGAGCAGGACTCGGATTGAAACTGAGACGTCCCTGCGTCTCAGTGGACTGCCTTGCTCTCGCTCTACGCCTGGCATAGGTCGTGACATCCTCGGTCATCCATGTGGACTGCCATCCACACTCCAAGGCAACCCTGTCAACAGAATGCTCAGACATATTCACCCCCATTCCCAGAACCGGTTTGGCTATGCGGTTCCAACTGCTGCTATCGCAGAGGGATTGACGCTTATGGGCATTCGCACATCGCTGACCAAGCAAGCTGTATTTGCTATCGACCCTGAGTTCACTGACCTTTGTGGTCGGCTTCAGATTGGTCAATATGAAGAGCAGTTGCAGCGCTGTTTGTTGTGGCAGGTCAGCCGTGACCGCGGCATCCCATGCACTATGAACTCGCTCGAGCAGAGCTTTCACCTTCACCTCAGTCAGTAAGGCTTATCTAGGCTTTGTGGGGGGAGGGTTCAGGGATCATTGCTGACCTTAGGGATACTCTGTTGATTGACAAGCAGCCAGAGGGATCGAACGCAATGTCGTGGCGCTTCTCGGGATTGCATCTGCATCGGTAGTGGACGTTGCCAGCCGATCAATCCCGATCGTTGCTGCTTGCCTTGCTCTGTTCTTCTTGGTTTCCTTACGAATCCTCCTCACTTCTTGGTCTTCTGATTCCGACGAGGAGGAGTCGTTGGCACTCTGCCTTGATTCACCCACAGCAGCCATCTGCTGCTGTTGCTGCATTTGCTGCATCTGCTGCATTTGCTGCATCTGTTGCTGCTGCTGCATCTGTTGCTGCTGTTGCAACATGAAAGGGTTCATCATGGCCAGTGGGTTGTTCATTCCCATTGCTGGGTTCATTGCCCCCGGCATTGGGAACATCATCTGATCACTCACACGAGCGCTCTTCCTCGACTTTCCCATTGCTCTCGGCGACTGTCTCTGGCACTCTGCCTGGAAGCACCACTGCAGCACTAAGGGACTCGATCTTGAACACACATATGTTGATTGCGGCCAGGTCAAGAAATTCTTGCGCATCCACTCACTAGTCACTAGAGTCCGTACACACTACGTGGCATGGTCCCATCAACGGCCAGATAGCAAGCGTTTCAGCTTCCACAACTCACAATCACTTGCATCATGCATTCCAGCCTTGCCATAGTAGCCAACCACCTTGGACGCCAGCACCTGAAAGGTTTTATGGGGCTGTCACAGGAAACCAAGGTTGAACCAATCAATTCACAGGCACAGTAATTAATCCATCGAGTTACTGCCGACATGACTGTATGCATAGGCATCGTCTTTGTTTTCCAAAACGGCAAGCTGAAATGTGCCAGATCAGACGGACCGCAAAAGTGACAACATTCAAACGCCCCAAGAAATGCGATTTCACATTGGCACTCTGCCTTTCCGGCACTCTGCCTAGTGACAGCGACACAAAAATGAATCTGAACAGGCCACACTGTTTGGTGGCACTCTGCCTTAGTCACACCGAGAACTCTCTGGCACTCTGCCTTGTGAAAGTCCCCAGTGCCCAAGGACGAATGGGATGAAGAAGAGGAGGTCCACTAGATGGCTTTGTTTTGGCAACACAATTAATAAACCTACTCGTTCAGCTCAATCATTGACACTGATCAATCCTGAAAGCCATCTGCAGTTACTCCCCAATCAGGAACGAAGTTCGCAGTGGTCTGGTAAACATCCACATAGTTATCCTCTTCATCTTCCGATGGCGGGACATCATCACCCATCTGGCTCACCGCGTCTAGGTTTTCCCCCCTTGCCTTCTGTTCCAGCTTCTTCTGACAATACACAAGCATGGTGTAATTGTAAGCATCCCAAATCTTGCACGACAAAGGCACAATCCAGCTCTGCAGGTCTTTGGGCCTGAATTTTTCCTTTGAGATGACATCTTCCGTCGTATAAACCTCAACGAGTCTCTTGGAGGCCTCCCACCAGTGCCAGTATGTCAGCTGTTTTCCCTTGACTCGATCACGGCCATGAACTGGCGGAGTGACATTGAACATGCACTGGAGAATCTGCTCAATGACCGCCACCCCAGTTTCCCTCTGAAGCCACAGGTGCCAGTCCCCAGGCTCAGAATTGTTTGGAATCTCCTTCATGCCCTGGTCACACAACAGCTCCCAGACAACCGCAGTTTTCGAGCCCTTCGACCGAAAGTCATTCCACACCATTTCCTTTCTTCTCCATTGGCAAGTTATTCTTCTCGCATTCTCGGACTGTGATCTCATGGACAGCCATGAGCAGCTGGGTCATGACAGTCGTAGTCTTGCTGTTGAACTTCCGATCGTTGTGCTGGGGGTTGAACGGCTGATCTTGTGGCACCGGTCTCGCCATACGTGCCCGATTGGCGAGGCGGCCCACCTTCGAAGTCGTCACCGCCCTGTGACTGCATGGCAGCATTCCCCGCAACGCTCTGAGAGTTTTCTCCTCCTCAGTCTCTGGCTGCAAAAGCTCGGCTGGAACCTTGATCTTGTTTTGACCCCTTGGCACTCTGCCTTGGGGGTCCGTAATTCCGAGGTCCTCCTCCGCTTCCAAGAAAGGCTTCACCTCTCCAGGCACTGGCGCAGTCGCACTCTTGGGGTTTGCGGCAGCCTTCGGGCTCGGGTCCACATTCATAGCCTCCAGCTCGTTCATGACCTTGGCGACGACGGCATCGTGCTCGCTCTCAGTCACCCGGGTCTCCGGTACAGAAGGCATCGGCTCATCTTGCTCCTCTCGGAGATGGTCCCCTAGTACCATTGTTGCTTGGCTGTCACCCTCATCCTCGTCCAAGCGATCCGGGTGAATCGAGGCTCCGCCTCCATCTCAAGCGGCGGTTGCTCATCCTGCACCATAACCTCGACAAATTCCATTTCATCGTCCGACGGATCTTGCACAGGCTCCTCCTCTTCCACCACAACATCAACCAAAGTGTCCTCCTCCTCGGCTTCCACCTCCTCCTTGGGGTCCAACCATATTCCTCCCTTCTCCGTCTTCATATGCCGCAAAAAAGCAGGATGAGCTTCGCCTGGACGGCCCTTTCCAACAAGGTGAGTAGGGATATTGGGACGGCCCTTTCCAACAAGTGGCACTAGGGCTGGACGGCCCTTTCCAACAAGGTGAGTAGGGATATTGTCCTCCACTGGCACTCTGCCTTTGTGGCCCTTTCCGGCAGGCTTGCCCTTTTGGGCGAAGAAAGCTGCTTTCCCGATCGGGACGGCGTCGCCCTTGCTTTTCAAGCCCTGGGCCTTTGCCACCCAGGCCGGCTCAGCGCGTCGGCCCTGCGGAACGAAATTGGAGCCTCTTGCCGTATCGTCAGCATACTCGGCAAGTTCCTTGGCGAAATCCTGCTCGTCCATCCTTTGCTTTTCCGTCATTTCAGCAGGAGCACTTGCCGACATAAACTGTGGCTTGGAACCAACAGGCACAGGCTGTCCGTCGCCGAATTTCCTTTTGGCAGGAGGCTGCTTTGCCGGCGGGGGACCCATCGGCTCTGGCACTCTGCCTTGCTCTGCCGGCGGGGGACCCATCGGCTCTGGCACTTTTAGCACGGGATTCGGCTCGGGATCTGGCACTCTGCCTTGCTTTGCCGGCGGGGGACCCATCGGCTCTGGCACTCTTGGCGGGGGATTCGGCTCGGGATCTGGCACTCTGCCTTGCTTTGCCGGCGGGGGACCCATCGGCTCTGGCACTCTGCCTTGCTTTGCCGGCGGGGGACCCATCGGCTCTGGCACTCTTGGCCGGGAATTCGGCTCGGGATTCGGCTCATCGTCATGCCAGGCATCGTATTCGTCCTGGATGACGGGCATTCTGGCCGTTCTGCCCCAGCGATGTTGCTGCTGCTGGTGGCCAGGAGGAGGATGAGCTGGTTGCACCGGCCCCCTGCCAGGAGGAGGATGATGCACCGGCCCCTGCCAGGAGGAGGATGATCTGGTTGCACCGGCCCCCTGCCAGGAGGAGGATGATTGGTTGCACCGCCGCCAGGAGGAAGTGGTTCCCACTCCTGCTGCCAAGGGTGATCAGGCAGAGGCCCAGCATTTCGCAGCGGTCTTACTGGCACCTGCCACGGAGCAGGAGGCCTCGCCTTTTGCTGAGGCGGTTGATGCAAAGGCGGGCGGGCCCCCCTGGGAGGAGTCCCTTCAGGATGATGTATTGCTTTGCCTTTGCCTGGCACTCTGCCTTCTACTGGCACTCCTCCTTTCATCCCTTTGGCTTTTGCAGTCGCAGATCCAGGGGGATCCCAGGGAGGTGTCGAATCCCAACACTGAGGTGTTGGCGGAGGATTCGGCGGCGCAAGTGCCTGCGGCTGAATTCTGCTCATTACTGCCCTTGTTGCCTCGACCCTCATTTGCTGGCATTGTTGCATCAAGTCCAGACCCTGCTGGAACTTTGCTTCCAGATTCTTGCACAACTTGTACAGATCGTACACCATTTCACCAGTTCTCCACTTATTCGGTCCATAGTCCGTTTTGAATTTTTCGCCAGCGGCAAGCATCTTCTTCCAGACCTCTGACGCGTACTCGGAGACGGTGGCGCTGTGGTTTGAGGGAATTTGCCACAAGCTCAGAAAGCAGTTGAGGTGACCCTTCATCTTTTTTGCGGGAACATCATTAATTGGTAGGCAACCGGAGCAGTCCACCAAGGCAAACGTCAAATTCTCCGCCCCCACTGGCACTCTGCCTTTGTGGTCCGGCACTCTGCCTCCCATGACAGTAATGTTATTCTCATGGAGGTCCCCCAGAAGACTCCCTTCCTGCCTAAGGGTATGCATTTGTAGCTTCAAGACAAACTTGAACAGCTTGAAGAGGATCAGCATGGTCTCTTTCTCTGGGAACTTGCTTGGGTCGGAAAACCTCTGGTTGAGGAAGGCTCCCACAGTCGTCCCGTTGCCTTTGGCTTCTGTGACGATCACCGATTTTCTCATCCGCGGTGCCACTACGCCCGAGGCATGGGTGACCAAGGTTTTCAAGTCGAAAGCGAGCGGGACAGGAAACGATTGCCAGTGGGTTGTGAACGTTCGAGATTTCAGAAAACGCCAGTCATATTGGTTTCCACACTCTTCTTCATCCTTTGCGAGTTTCCTGTGCAGCTTGACACAGAGGTGCACCTGATCTGTCGGATGATCGAAGTCCAGAGCATCTTCAGGAATAGAATCCACCAGTCTCAGGGCCTCTGCTGCGACTTCCGAGGCTTTGAGGACTTCGGCACTCTGCCTTTCAGACCGAGGAATCCTGAGCTCGCGCAGAAGCTTCAGAATGTCGATGACCCACGGCTGTGGGATCCTCGCAATCATTGAGTCCCGATTCATTCCATGACCGACGTATTTCCATTCACACTTGCACTGTTTGAATCCTTTCCCGCCTCTCACGCGGAATTGCAGGCGGACCTCACCGAAGGCTGTGACATAGTATTCTAGAGGTTTTTTGTTCGGCAAGGGAAAATTCCAACCCATCTGCAAGGATCCATCCAGCTGTTGTTCGTAAAACTCAGAGGTGATGTTGCCGGCTCGCACATTGGCCCAAAACAATTGACCAAGCGGACTCGCATGCACAGGCGCTGTCATCCTGCGGCACTCTGCCTTGTCCAGCCAGATTGCGGCACTCTGCCTTGTCCAGCCAGATGCAGGCACTCAGCCTTCTCAGTCCAGCTCAAGGCACTCTGCAAAGAATGGCGAGGCGGCACTCTGCCTTATAATGTCGAAATGATATACTACCTCTGACGTCAATGTGTTGTTAGATTATAGTTACTAGTATTTGACACAATTTAAATTATATCAACTATATTTTGATATTATGCTCACATTGACATTAAATATCATGCATATGCCATCATTCAAGGACCACGACTCACTTCACTTTGAGCAACTCCATCGACAGAATAATCATGACATGACACTTTTATTGAAGCAGCAGCTACACGGAGTTTAACTTAATTGAGGGGCCAGACAGACTCAGCATGATCGGGAGCTTAGCACACGAATGAAACCTAATTCAAGGGCTGTGTTGTTATTCAAATCTGCCATATGCCATGATTCAAGGACCACTGCAGCAACATTTGAAACCTGAGCAACCATCATAAGCCATAGGCAAAACAATCATGACATGACACTTCAGAAGCCCGAGAATGCTAAGTTGAATTTGGCAACGCAGAAGCAGCATGATCGGAAGCTAAGAACAGCACCGATGACCAGCAATCCTGGGGTCTGGAGACGCCAGCTGACGGCCAAACCTTGCATGGTCACTTTCATTCATACTCAGACTCTCTCAGCACAGTCGCAAACCCAACACATCCAACAGAACTCAGAAGTGCTCGGTCTTCAGAAGTCTCAGCACTCACAGTTTTGCTTCTGCAGCAAGCAATGCTCTTCTGGAGGCACTACTCTGACAGCGACGAGGCCTTCTCCAAAACACTCACAACTTTGATCATGACTTGTTGGTTTGCCTGCACCACAAACAAATAACCTGTTGCTGTGCGAAAGGCAGGCAGAAGTCCACATGAGCAGACATCGGCACTGAAAAACTTGAGAAGAGTCAGTCGACGAAGCCTGACCCACCTGGCACTCTGCCTTCCTGGCACTCTGCCTTCGTCACTGTCCTGGCCTGAAAATTAAATTGATATTGGAATTTGGGCCAACCCACTCACTGAATGGTCCAATGGTGGGCACTCTGCCTTTGGCACTCTGCCTTTTAAGGCACTCTGCCCTTTTTTCTCACGGCCTTTGGACTTCAACGAATTCGCTGTCTTCACATGTCATTTCAACTTGCTCAATCACAGGCAATTCGAACTCGTTGTAATCCTCCTCATCTTCCACACGCTCTTCATTCCAGGCCTCCGGATCATCTTCGTCGTAAGCGAATCTCACCATGGTCGTGGTCCACAAGATTTGGTCACCGTCGGTGACTTCCCCGTCCCACAGCGTCAAATTCTCAACCCCCCGCGCCCAGCCCTCATTACAGGCATAGAGCCATCTTTTGTCCATCATCACTTGCATGCCTGCACCGGTGAGTTCCAGCTTCAGGTAAGCTGGCGGTGCGTGTGGATCGATCCTGAACTGAGATCATGTTGAAGTTGCTACTTGATTCTAGTCAGTATTAAGATCCGTAGGTATAAGATAATAAATAAATGTAGCGTCGAAGCATTGCTTGAATCTGAGTGGCCATCTAATGCACTTTGGCCACCATTGGTAGCGTTGAAGGGCCGTCTGGGCCGTGGGGCGCAAGGACCAGTGCGGATAACTTTTGTGAGTGTTATCCTGCGTGGCACCGGGTTGCGCCCAAGCGGCGATGCCGTTCGCTTTGAAGAATTCATATCGAACCTGCAGGGAGACATCCAGTCAAGCAGTAAGAAACACTCACAATCAACACATGCTATGATTATCATCACATACACTGCCCACTGCCTGCCAAACGTCCTCCACGCACATGAAGTATGTGTAAAGGATCTGGTTGGGGTCTTGCATCGGGATTTTGCCCTTCTTTCCCTTGCCCTTGCCAAGATCGCCCTTGCTCGCACTGGCACTCTGCCCTGGCCCTGGCTTTCCTCCTCCCTTACTTCCTCCCTTCCCGACCTGACTTGTTCTTTGGGATTGACCGGCGTTGCTCAAGTTGGCCATCTGCCAACTTGAAAACTCTTGCAGCCGAGTGCGCTGGCGAACTGCGCCCGTGTTTTCCATGGCGGATAATGACTTGCCCACTGCACAAATGGGACAAGGGCACTCTGCCTTACACCGGAACCCAGACAGCTGCAACAGCACAAGTAGGCAAAAATGAGCACTCATTACAATCACCGGAGACTGACTGTTAAAGTCACACTTGCACCCACTGAGTCGCCGGCTGGATTCACTCATCCAATCGCCCCAGCGGCCCTGATCACCATGTCGGCACAACCGACAAAGGAACTGACAGTTTCCACAACCGAGACGGGCATGATCTCACTTTCTTTTTAAGCTCAGTCAGTAACACCGGCAGCCAGGTTTAAAAGCACGAATTAAGCTGTGACTGCCAGCTGAAAGTGGGAATGTAACTATTAGCCTTATCAAGGTAAGGACTGTGTTTCACTTCCAGCCAGCAGCCAGTGTCGGGTCCAGGACTCTCTGGCTGGGCCAGTGTCGGGACACAAATTTCGACGGCTCAGAATCATTCATTGGAGCAGAACTGTTTGACCATGGACTTCGGGTTCAGTGTCGATGATCAACTGTACGTGTGCAGCTCATCCTGCATTTCCAGCAGTGCTTCAATCATGTACTCACGATCCCGGAATGGAGCATAGTAGGCTCGGTGGTTGATCCACCTGACAATGGCTTGTTCCATGGTCATCGAGGCAAAGGCCATGACTAGGACACAATAAGCAGCACAGGTCCTGTTAATGCCACCGTAGCAATGGACAAGCACACGAATTGGCCTCTTCTTGCCTCCACGCTTCCGACCACCTCCCTGAAGCTTCATCGCCTCCAACAAAGCAAGAGCATTACCGAGCTCACCAGGGAATGTCTCATCGGCCACCTTCAAGGCACTCTGCCTTCCATCGGCACTCTGCCTTCCATCAGCGGCTCTTCCGAACAGGCTGCCCATGTCACTTCCCTTGCTGAAGCCCTTGTCATAGGAGCAGCCATAGCCAAATGAGCCCTTCGTCGATGCCTTCTGGCTTTGCATGTGATTGGAAACCTGACAGGGGCCGCTGTAGCCCTTGCTGATTGTCTTGCCCTTGCCCCTGCCGCCATTGGCCTTGCCCATCATTTTGCCCTTGATGGCACTCTGCCTTTGACTCTGGCTGAACTCCTCTGCTGAGCGCTGCCAGCACATCATAATCTTTCTGAAATCTGAAATGAGGCGGCGCCAAATGCTCTTGAACTCATGACTTCTTTGTTCAGCATCAAAGTCATTGGCATGTGTTTGATCCCAGCCACCATACCGAAGATGTGCAGTGCCAAACGGTCCACAATTCGCCAAATACTGATACCAGTCCCATGGCTCAAAATTCCGAGGTCTGTCATCTGCATTCATAGAGATGACAATGTCAGGCTTGACCCGGAGCTGGTCATATCGGATCGGGCAACCAATACTGCCAACAAACAGTTGCCACTGGGGATGGTCGTAAATCAAAACATCATCCATGGGCCACGTCTCGACATCATGCTGGCATGGCCGAGGTGGCGGGATCGACCCAGGCAGCACATCTGTCTGGCCGGTCCATGCTTTGTACAACTTCATATCCATATCTCCGAAATCTGAGATGGCCTCAACTGCCAATTTGATTCGTTGATCCAATTGTGCAGCCCTTTGGATCTTTCGGAGCCCGGTGGTATAGTCGGCAGCTGATCTGCCACAGTGTAAACAATTCCACCGAAGTTGTTGCACGGCTTCGTTCCAGTAATCACTGCCAAGGTCAATGTGATTGGCCTGATTCTGATGGTCAGCAGCAGAAGTCTGGCACTCTGCCTCGGAACTCCCTGAGCACCTTGAAACGGTCGTCGGCATCACTGCTTTCATCGAGCACACAATTGTCCAACGATTAAAACATTAACAGTGACTAATGCATCACTATACAGTACATTAACCAATGATATGTAACATTGTGTTACTACTGTTACATCAGTATGAATGAATCACTTGATTCCCTGGCCGGCACATGTCGATCATGTATGGTGCAAGGCAACTCACTGACAGACTATGCAGGCAGGCAGGCAGCCAGCCAGCCTCGGAGACAGCAGGGTCCTGAGGACATCACTGCCACCCGGCACTGTGTAGTCAGCATGTCATGCTGGGTAACCTTTTTGAATCCAAGTTGCGCACACTACCGCTGAGGTCTCAAATCGGACAGTCTAGCTCTGCTGGCGAGATCGTCGAATTCAAAATCCTCTAAGCACACGCAAACCCGGCACTCTGCCTTCCCCAACATCCGTAATACGGTCTCGGAGGCTGTACAAACACGACAAATCATTGATTCAGTGACGACACAAATTCGTCTGACACATTGTAATGTAAAATTCCTGGCACTCTGGCTTGCCGCACAAATCTCGGAACGAGTACGCACAGGATCATGTCATTGATATGCCAGTCTACTTGCAAGACTTGCCCACGCTCTTCAGAATTCAGAAACATCCACAATGTCGAAAAGGACTCCTCTAGCAGCTCGTCGAAATAAATCACATAATCATCGTCGTCAAAACTGTCCGCGACCGAGCCCACAAACGAACCCCCAAACGCCGCAGTGCTTGCAAACTCGCCAACAGCCAATAAGTCCGAGACCGAGCCCAGAGACTCACTGTCACTCCACGACGTCGACGACATCTGCCGGCTTGCACGGAGGCCTACTACGACTTAGACTAGAGACAGAGCAGGTCGTCGGGATCACTGCTTTCATCGAGCACACTTCAATTGTCCAAAGATTAAAACATTAACAGTGACTAATGCATCACTATACAGTACATTAATCAATGATATGTAACATTGTGTTACTACTGTTACATCAGTATGAATGAATCACTTGATTCCCTGGCCGGCAGACAGATGTCGATCATGTATGGTGCAAGGCAACTCACTGACAGACTATGCAGGCAGGCAGGCAGGCAGCCAGCCTCGGAGACAGCAGGGTCCTGAGGACATCACTGCCACCCGGCACTGTGTAGTCAGCATGTCATGCTGGGTAACCGTTTTGAATCCAAGTTGCGCACACTACCGCTGAGGTCTCAAATCGGACAGTCTAGCTCTGCTGGCGAGATCGTCGAATTCAAAATCCTCTAAACACACGCAAACCCGGCACTCTGCCTTCCCCAACATCCGTAATACGGTCTCGGAGGCTGTACAAACACGACAAATCATTGAAGCAGTAACGCCAGAAATTCGTCTGACACATTGTACTATAAAATTCCTGGCACTCTGCCTTGCCGAAAATCCCGCCGAAGTCTCGGAAAGAGTGTGAACATGATCTGCTCATTGACAGACCAGGCTACTTGCAAGACTTGCCCACGCTCTTGAGAATTCAGAAACATCCAGAATGTCGTAAAGCACTCCTCTAGCATCGTGTCGAACGGAATCACAGAATCATCGTCGTCAAAACTGTCCGCGACCGAGCCCGCAGTGCTTGCACCCTCATCGTCAACCAGAACCCAGTCCGAGCCCACAGACTCACTGTCACTCCACGACGTCGACGACATCTGCCGGCTTGCAGGGGGGCCTACTACGACTTAGACTTGAGACAGAGCAGCTGTAACACGACTATAGTAGATTACGCAGGGCAACAGCGAGCACAACTGCTGCAGCGGCAAGTTGCGATACATGACACGCTCACTGACTATGCAAGGCAGCTTGTCCTCTGCGATGGCAGCATGTCCTCAGGATCCTCGTCATGAGCCTCGGTGCCAGGACTGTACCATAATAATGGAAGTAGCTGAAGCAAGCTGATGCTGAGATCCCAGCAGTTGGCATCCACTTCTCGATGGGCTGGAAGCCGATGAAGACCGATGGGAGAGAAGGAAATGGAAGAGAAGGCGTTCACTAGGCTTGGATTCAAACCGAACACTTAGACCTGGCCAACGGTGTGGGGAGCAACCCCGATGGGGCAGGGACTTAAGTAAGGCAACCTCGAGAGGCTCGACTGGCACTCTGCCTCTGTCGATCCAAGTCGCAAGGCTCCCTAACTAACGTGACAAGCATGGATGGCCTCCCCTCCTGGTTGGGAGAAAAATAAAAAAGCCACAACCACTGGACCACCCCACCCAGCACTTTAGCCCATGTGCCCGGGTGTCATATGCCACTGCCCTGGCACGTTGGCCCCAAGGCGGTCCAGGTACCATCGACAACACCTGACACCCGGCCAACGGTGTCCACGAACCGAGATGGGCAGTCGATCCGTGTGGGTAAGGTGGCACTCTGCCTCTGTCGATCCAAGTCGCAAGGCTCCCTAACAAAACGTGACGACAAGCATGGATGGCC
The DNA here is from genome assembly GCA_905221615.1 of Symbiodinium sp. CCMP2592. Lineage (NCBI taxonomy): Eukaryota > Dinophyceae > Suessiales > Symbiodiniaceae > Symbiodinium > Symbiodinium sp. CCMP2592. The sequence continues at coordinate 12,700 of CAJNDT010003194.1, forward strand.
TCCCCTCCTGGTTGGGAGCTAATAAAAAAGCCACAACCACTGGACCACCCCACCCAGCACTTTAGCCCATGTGCCCGGGTGTCATATGCCACTGCCCTGGCACGTTGGCCCCAAGGCGGTCCAGGTCCCATCGACTCAACACCTGACACCCGGCCAACGGTGCCCACGAACCGAGAAGGGCAGTCGATCCGTGTGGGTAAGGGCAAGATCTCAAGGCAAGTCAACATGTCACTACGGCCTCCCTTCTTTGTTCAATCACAACCCAAAACTATTTAAAAAGATTAAATTTTAAAAATTATTAACTTCAACAACAAATAAACAACAATTTTGTAGACATACAGCAGCAGGAAACCAGGTAGAACAACAGGAAGCCAATTGACTCACTCAGAAACAAAATTCACAAACATGTATTTTTTACACCAAAAATAAAATAAAAGAATTTTAACAACTGTAAAACACAAAAAAACCTATTAAAAAACTTTTAAATACAAAACAATACTTTTAAATACAAAAAAACACTTTTAAACACAAATAAAGCCAACCACATACAAAAATGAGATTTTGGGTTCCTTTCATATAAGCCTTGTTGATCTACACCCTGTGGTTCTGGTTCGGCGCAAAGGGTTAAGGACGTAGGAGGGTACATGTTTGGGTACAGATATCGCACAAACAACGGTGGACAGAAATCCGCTGATCAGACGGCGGGGCTGTGACCACAAGCCCATGATGGTGTGGCAGGGTTGTGTTGGCGTATGCTACGACCGCGTCCCAAGGAACCCAGTGGGCAAACACGCCTGTGATGCTTCGTGAAAGATGATCTGGCGAAGGCGAAGGTGTGGGAAGGAATCGGCTGATCAGGCAGGGGCCCGTGGCCCGTGAGTGCAAGCCCATGGGATACGGTGGTACGTGTTCTAGATTCCAAAAGTCCCGTAAGTGGTATACCTTCTCCGAGGAACCGTCAGACACGGCTGTGAGCGCAACGTGTTCTTGTATTCTAGTACTGGCCTCACCAGGCATCCATTGCCACGGCGGAAGCCACTGATCGGACATGGGGGCTTCTGAACACGAGCCCGTGTGTTGTGCCAGTCTGTGTTGACGGTTGTTTTGCCGTATGCTACTAACGGCCTCCCAAGTTCCAAAGAACCCACTGGGCAAACATGGCTGTGAGCGCAAGTGCATGTGTGTAGGAGGCTATTGCAAGGATGGGATTGAATCCGCTCAGCCCATGCGAGTAGTGCGGTACGTGGTCTGGGTTTCTGGTACTCCACAGTGCCTTCCCTAGGCATCACCAGACACGGCACGGCTGTGAAGTGCGTGAGCAGCGGTCAGACGTCGCAAAGGCATGGGCGGGACGGACACCGCTCTCAAGAGGAAGCGGGGGTGTGAGTACTGAGGTGTTAGCTTAGTGGCCCACAGTGCTGGCTTCCCAAAGAACCCACGGGGCAGACACGGCTGTGAGTGCAAGTGCGTGCATAGAGGCAGTGTGTGGTGCAGATTTCCCAGAAAACAAGGGTGGGAAGGAATCTGCTGATCAGTCGGGCGTACTGTGAGTGCAAGACTTTGCAGCATGGCGGTACGTGGTTGCATAGGCTAGTATAGTACTGGCCTGCCACGCAAGGAACCCACTGGGCAGACACGACTCTGAGTGCAAGTGCGTGCGCATAGGAGGGTACATGTTTGGGTACAGATATCGCACAAACAACGGTGGACAGAAATCCGCTGATCAGACGGCGGGGCTGTGACCACAAGCCCATGATGGCGTGGCAGGGTTGTGTTGGCGTATGCTACGACCGCGTCCCAAGGAACCCAGTGGGCAAACACGCCTGTGATGCTTCGTGAAAGATGATCTGGCGAAGGCGAAGGTGTGGGAAGGAATCGGCTGATCAGGCAGGGGCCCGTGGCCCGTGAGTGCAAGCCCATGGGGATACGGTGGTACGTGTTCTAGATTCCAAAAGTCCCGTAAGTGGTATACCTTCTCCGAGGAACCGTCAGACACGGCTGTGAGCGCAACGTGTTCTTGTATTCTAGTACTGGCCTCACCAGGCATCCATTGCCACGGCGGAATCCACTGATCGGACATGGGGGCTTCTGAACACGAGCCCGTGTGTTATGCCAGTCTGTGTTGACGGCTGTTTTGCCGTATGCTACTAACGGCCTCCCAAGTTCCAAAGAACCCACTGGGCAAACATGGCTGTGAGCGCAAGTGCATGTGTGTAGGAGGCTATTGCAAGGGTGGGATTGAATCCGCTGAGCCCATGCGGGTAGTGCGGTACGTGGTCTGGGTTTCTGGTAATCCACAGTGCCTTCCCTAGGCATCAGCAGACACGGCACGGCTGTGAAGTGCGTGAGCAGCGGTCAGACGTCGCAAAGGCATGGGCGGGACGGACACCGCTCTCAAGAGGAAGCGGGGGTGTGAGTACTGCGGTGTTAGCTTAGTGGCCCACAGTGCTGGCTTCCCAAAGAACCCACGGGGCAGACACGGCTGTGAGTGCAAGTGCGTGCATAGAAGCAGTGTGTGGTGCAGATTTCCCAGAAAGCAAGGGTGGGAAGGAATCTACTGATCAGTCGGGCGGACTGTGAGTGCAAGCCCACGCAGCATGGCGGTACGTGGTTGCGTAGGCCAGTATAGTACTGGCCTGCCACGCAAGGAACCCACTGGGCAGACACGACTCTGAGTGCAAGTGCGTGCGCATAGGAGGGTACATGTTTGGGTACAGATATCGCACAAACAACGGTGGACAGAAATCCGCTGATCAGACGGCGGGGCTGTGACCACAAGCCCATGCTGGTGTGGCAGGGTTGTGTTGGCGTATGCTACGACCGCGTCCCTACATGGGCAGACCGCAGTGTTGAGTTTGACTCCTAACATGATCTTGCGAGAGTTCTGGAGATGGCTGCAATGCGCACAGTACACTATTTGCGCAACAGAAGCGAAGAATTCGCGGCTCCTAGGTTTTTGCAAGAACTCCGGCAACAAGCGCACACAGCTGAAGCAGTTCCGAACGATGATCGTCACGACAGGCACGCTTCAGTTCCCGCGTTGGTTAGTGAAGTGCCATGAAGTTTCATCAAGAGTTGATTCCTCTATACGTCTATCTATTGTTAAATGTTCAAAACTCACGCCTCGAGCCACTGCTCAAGCCAAGGTCCAGCGATCCATCTTGTAGCTACCTTGTTGCCTTGCATAATATAAGTTTTGACAATGTTAACAAGCCGACCAGCCACTGGGTGCAAAAGGTGGGGATGGATAAGAGAACCCTGGCAGCATGAAGAGCGGCCGCTCATCTTGGAAGCCCGGCTTGCGAAGCAAGAAAGGCACGCAATGAATTTGTGTACGGCCAAGCTGACGACACTCCGGGACATCAGTCAGACTTGCATGCAGAACCTACCCAGGCTACAGTTCGAGAACTTTTCTTCTTCTGTTATCTTCTAGCATGCCAGAACCATCCCGGACCTCCAGGCAGCCGTTTGATGTACAGTGGCTACTTCCGACCTGATTGTCAGCTCTGCGTCGACCAGAAAGCTTTGTCCCTCTCTACAAATTCGGAAAAGTCGTCCGGGGCAGGATGCTTGTACGGCTCTCTTTTTTCGAGGTGGCTCTACAGGCATAGCATGGCATAGCGATGTTCGACCTGCCACGAACCCTTCCGTCAAGGGGCTTCCGCGGAGCACAGTCAGCTGCACGGTGTGCATCGTTGAAGTAGCAGGCGCCAGCTTTCGCGTTTGCTTTGATTCTGCAGCCCGTGTCAAGCAGGCAAGTAGTAAGCGGATAGTTACAGGCCACGCATTTCATTGCAGGCACACCGTTGATGGGGGCGACAGCACGATGCACTAAGTATGTCTGCTCTTTGAAGTGGTGCACGTTGACATTGCATGCTTGTGAACTTGAGCAGGAATATTTGTCAAACCAATCGAGCTGACGGAACGCCATGGCAAGCATGATGCTGCCGAGGCCCAGTCAAGATTGCAGCCCTAGGTATTGAACCCTCGGCGCCCTGCAGGGTTTATCCTCGGAAACAGGTGTTCCTTGTTTGGGCCTTATGCCGAGACTGTGGCGAGCTTGATGGTGCCGTTTTGTATACCGAGGCTTCAGGTGCAGAACGCACGCCGCCTGTTTTCGTGTGTCGTCCTGAGACGTCGTTGCAATGACGGCGCGCGTGTGTATGGTAGCATGTCGCAGCATGAATGAGGAGCCGCGGCCGAGTGCTTCAAGTTCAAGCCTCGGCTCCACGACGGCGCGCCTTTCCGGTAACCTGCTGGACGCTGAGGTCAAGAGATTGTCACCCGTGCCTCCGGTCCCAGCGTGGGCCTCTCAGTTCGTCGCAGTTGCAAGTCCACTCAGTCATACGCAGCTTTGCCCAGGAGGTACAACTACAACGTTCATGCAGCTGGGGCCTCGGCAGGTTACCAAGTGCATGCAGGCGCGTGATTGCCTGCCGAGGCCATGCAGCCCACTTTGGTCCCAGTGTGAGCTCCTCAGCTCTGCGAGGAGTGGCGATGCAGCGTGTTGTCTGTTTGGCTTTGTGCAGGCAAAGCCACTATCCAACTCTTTTGGCCGGACCTTCAGCGAGATTGGCCCGGGGCCCTGACGTCGCTGTTGTGTCACAGGCTTTAACTGACGTTTGACAGGGTGGTGGGTGTTACAGCCTTGTCAGCCTTGTCAGTCTGCTTCAATGTGTTTTCATAGTTGTACGTCTAGCTGCATAGCGAACACGAAGCTAGCCAAGGTCCGCTATCCCAACTGTTCGGTGCGGAAGCCGCTCAAGAATGAAGCGGGCGCCCCCAGGAACTGCACCAGAGCACGCTCCGACCCAATGTTCCCAAATGGGATGCACGGAGACAGCCGAGCGAAGTTCTTGTTCTGCTAATGCTGCAGGCCTTGGCCCCCAAGGCCAGCATCAGCAAGGCCCGGGCCAGCGCCATCACAGTCTGGATCCGGTTCTGACCTGACGGCTTCTAGTCTCGGTCCACGGTGTCATCTTCCAGGAGCCACTGGTTGTTGTTACGCCCGGACAGCTTTACACACACACACACACACACACACACACACACACCTTTGCTTGCCAGTTGCTTGAAGTGGAATGGGCTATTTGGGGGTTTCCTGCGCTGGCTTAGATACTAGTAGGCGGGTTGGTGTATGGACTAGGTGAGCTTCGACGCTCACTCTCTATCGACCTGTCTGCATAAGCCGCAGCACCAGCAGTAGCAGCAGACTCAAGTGTTGGAAGCTTGCTTGCCCGGTCAGGTTTTCGGCGGATCTCGGGACAAATTGGGTGGGTCGGGTTTGGCGTTGCTTTCGTGAGGCAGGCAGGCACCCTACGGATCAGCGTATAGAAAAAGATGATTGAGGCGTAATGTTGGAGTGGGTACGGGCCGGGCTTGTGGTGGGTATGAGTGCACAGGGAGCGGGAGCGTCAGCAGCACTCAAGCCCATATCCAACTGACCCCAAAACATGCCAAATGCATCACGCAGCTGCCCCGCTCGAAGCTGGGGCCTTGCTCCTGCAATGGCTTGGAGATCAACTTTCGGGATGGGGCTGGAGACGGTGGGTTTGCAAAACCCTGCCACAACCGTCCAAATTCAGCCCACACTCAAGCAAAACCAGTGAACACCCGAAGCTGCCACCCCAACCTCGACTCCTTTCGGGGTTGCATGTCTTGGAGTCTCTCACTCAAATTATTGGCTCGCGCAAATTCCCGACCACTGCTTACCTTTCCGTGCGCTGGATGTAGCTCGGCAGGTGCCAATGTCCTGGAAGGCTCACGGCACCCTGGCACGGGAACGTCTTATGTTGGCTGGACAGTCGTGGATTCTGTGCAAAGCTCAGAAACAAGATGTAGATTGTCTGCTCAGGCACAAACGGACAGGGGCATGACGATCAAGTCGATGACAAACCCGAGTGCACTTGGCAATTGTGCGGTTGCTTGACGACTGCGGGAAGCACTTGTTGGCCTACGCCAGGAAATTCGAGTCTTGCAACAACAGCGCTGCAGCACCTCGGTCGCCACAAAACCTATCGTCGGGATGACCGGTGTCCAAGCTGTTGCTGCAGCAAGGACTCGCCTCTTACGCCGACAACGAGAGCTGCGTCGAGCCCACAACGGGATGATGAGGACTAGTGACTAAGTGGGAACCTGGTTTAATGTTTGGCTACGAAGTTCCAGAATGAAATGCTGGTGTGCAGGAAGGACATGCTGATCTTGAGCACAGCCAAGCTCTTGGATTCTTGGTCAGCTGAGTCAGCTGCCATCCTCCCATCGCAAGTTCTCGCACTCACAAGCTCGCACCTTTATCCGCAAACCTCCCGGAGCAACAAGGGCTGAACATCCAGAGACATTGAGCCGCACATTGGCATTGCGTCTTTGCGCTGCAGTGCTCGGGCTGTTGGAAGGTCAAAGAGGTTTCACCACAGAGAGGCATGCGCATGAAAGTGGTGATTAAACTTGTAGCGGACTGCCGGGTCTAACAAGAGCACGCATCTCCAAGATCTCGAGAGTACTCTTCCTGGTCTCCACATAGCTGCGAACAGCCATCACGGCGCCAGCACTCATCAGTCCGACGCAAGCCATGCTTGCAAGAATCAGGTGTGGAGGAGCTCTCCATTGACGATGTGTTGAAGCGATCACATGCTGATGTCAACCTTCTTGCGCAGGCGGAATGTGCCGGCTTCCTTTTAAAGAAGAAAAGGCAAACATGTTTCAGGTGTGTCCTGCAAGCAGTAGATCAGCCGCAGGACTTCTTTGGAGCTTGTTCTAGTGCATTTTGACCAGGCATTGAAGATACGGGCGGCTACCCAAGCTGCTCGCGAGCGCTTGGGGGTCAGAAGCTGAGAAACGTAGAAGCCTCAGAAAAAATGGTGGACTGTTGGTTGCCAGGCCCCTATTGTCCCACCGGCATTCCTTGAGAAGGAGGAGGAGGCGCGCGCCACAACCTGGTCTGGAGATTGGGTGGCATTCTGCCCATGCAGTGCTTTGTTAGGACGAAAGGAGGCACAGGGAAGCCTGCCAGTACCTCGAGGAGGCCCCAACTTCTGGTTGAGGGATGGCTGCAGTGCTTTCTTGAGCATGGCGGTGTAGGAGAGACGTCGCAGCTGCTGCCCGCTGTTCTGTGCACTACGGCAGCAAGCGCAGCTTGGCGATGTTGTGAGCATGCAGTACGAGATGCATGCGTGCCAGCAGGAGGAATCCAGCAACTAATTCTGATGGCTTCCACGCAGCCCAGGCGGCTCCTCTACGCCGTCTGCTTCTTGCCACGGCAGATTGAGTTTGTGGTGTAAACAAGCAGAGCTGCTGGTGTGAAGCGTGGCTTGTGCGGTGATCTGGAGCACCTTTCATCGTGGACTAAGCTTGATGTACTGATTAGCATGCATGTATGGGCTGGCCGTCAGGGTGACTGAGCTGTTCTTTGAACTTTTGACATGCTGCACCGATGCAAGCTGCCCAGGCAATCTCTGAAAGCTAGGTTGCGTTGCATGCGCGAGCTGGCTCGGATTGCGCCCATCCGATGCTATGGATAGACAAATAGTGCTTGCACCGATGCAAGAAATCCTGCAGAGACCATATCCAACCCTCAGGACTGACGATGAATAGTGCTTGCACTCTGATGCAAGAAATCCTTCAGAGAACGTAATCAATGTTCAAGACGGACGACTATGCAGTCTATCTTGCGCATTTTCTCATGGTAACTGGATGCAGCCGCAGCATTGTGAACGAGTTGTCAACACCTACAGGGACCGTAGAATGCATGGCTAATACCGAGCAGCCGCTGGATGCACCTTGACGGCGAGTTCAGATCTTCGTGAAATGTTGGCAAGAAGGCAATTTGATAGTCTGATTTGCGAGGCACATCTTGGTTTGCGCGACTTGGACGTGCCTCTCTTACCTGGTCACCAGGGTCAACCCCATGCCATAACCGACCGCTTCAAACTTTCGGAGGATTGCCAACACATGATCTTTTGCGCAAGGCCCTAGTGCAGCGTGTTCGAGATGCGCTTCGCAGGACTTCCGTCACATCTTGCCTTGAACCGCTATCAGCAATAAAGTTGCATTCTGTGCGCTTCTCTTCAAGTTACAGTGTTGTACATCAGTTGTTGGGTAGAGAAATCATCCTGCGTTGCTCAAGCCAACCTTACTTTCCGGTGGCTCTGGCTGTGACGATTGATGCTTCTGACAAGAAAGCACAACATTGCCATCAATTGGCTCCGCAGTGACCATCACTGTCATTTCGACAGGCAGTCCACCAAGCCGAATCGCGTTGCCGTGAATGTTTGAGCATTGCTGAAATCGTCGCATGTTCTGTTTCAGAGTTTTGGGAACCCAATTAACACAGATGCTGACCTGAATAGCAAACCATGGTTGCTCTGTCTGTCTTCACATGCTATGAGAAGATGGAAAGTGCATTATGTAGCTCTCCCACCCTGTGAAGATTTGAGCTCTGCTTGACAGTTTTTAACGATTGGGCGATGTGACGCTTCTGGCCGTCCACTAGCCCGCCGCCTGAAGGTGGGACTCAATTTGGAGCCCAAGATTTCGACAACAAATCGAACACTCTGTTCGCACTGTGTTGCACCTTAGCCGGCAACAAATCGTACACCTTCGTGCTGGGGTACCAGTTGGTGCCACAGACACCGGCAACAAGTCGTACATTGTACATGTTATCCTTCGGGCATTATCTGCAGCCCGAAACACCGGCAACAATCGGTCATCTTAGGGCAGGCGCACCATTTGGAGCCCAAAGCACCCGAAACAATGTCGTGCATTTTGGCACTTGGGCACCACTTGAGCCCCAAAACACGGGAAACAAATTGTAAATCTTAACCCTGGGGCGCCGCATGCGGCGCAGGACGGCGACGCTTGGGGCACCACTGCAGTCCAATACACCGGAAAGAAATTAAATTTACATCTCAGGCTTGCGCCACTTGGAAGACCGGGTTATGACAAGGACCGGGACGCGTCCAAGACACGACCGGGAAGCTGACGGAACCACGACCAATATGGACCAATACACCGACAGGGATACGACCAGGACAACGACCGCCACACGACCGGGACACTGACCGGTACGCGAGCGATACATACGACCAGGACACCGGCCACGAGACGACCGGGACATTTCACATTACTTACGTGGACAGACGACCGGGACGCCGACCAAGACACGACCGATACACCGACTACGACAAGCCTGGGACACCGACCGAGATACGACCGGGACACCCCGAAACACGATTGATCCACCGACGGGGACATGACCAGGACGACCCGGACACCGACCAACACACGACCGTGACACTGACGGGACCGGGATATGTCACACGACCGAGAGACGACAGGAACACACGACCGGGACACTGACCAAAACGCGACCGGCACACCGACAGGCGGGACGCACTACCAGTTTACCGGAACAGAACCCGACGACCGGGACACCACGATAGGCTAGAGACGTTTGGGCGCTTTTGCCGAAATCGGGGCCGACGTCCACCGACCAGGTAGGCTATCGAGGAACAGTTTGACCACGAACCATCTAAAAACCATCCCAAATCCAGTCCGACATCGCCATGCCAGCTGATGCAAGCTTCTCTTGTTGTAAGCACGTAGAAACATGAGTTTACACTCAGGCACATATAAGATTTTCAACACCTCGCATCGGCCAGGAGAAACCCGGACCTTCGTGTTGTCTTCAACAACATGGCCGTGGCAGCCTTGGGCAGCTTACACAGAGCAACGGATAGACATGCACAGGGAGATTGAGTGGAAGTCGCTGTTATTGCGTGGTTGCTGTTGAGGATCGCCTCGCCCGCCGCCCTCCCGAGGATGAAAGGCGCGTTTCCGCAGATGTGTTGCGAGCAAGGGTTTACGGTCAACGCACACAATCTGGATTGTAACCGATGCACGGCTTTTGTTGGTTGGGAAACGAGAAGGACGATGCACTTGCGTGCCCTGACACCACAGACAAAGCTGGATCTGTAGTAATTACTCTTGTCGACCACTGTATGCCCCCTCACATCACGACTACAATCCTGTCCGTTTGCCAGCATTGCTGATTTTTCTCGAAAGCATCGCGAAGGGTTCTTCCGTGTGGAGCCCCGCAGAGAAGACACATAAGGTGAAGTACAAAGAGTGCAGTGATGCATTTGACTCTATGTGACTCTAGTGTGACTCTAGTATTCTGTGACTCTGTGACTCTATGATTCTATGACTCTATGACTCTATGACTCTATAGACTCTATGTGCTTGACTCTATTGACTCCAATGACTCTGTATGTCTACGATATACACTCTACTATACTCAAACTCTATCTCGGTATATTGATCTTTCTTTTATAGCCGGAGTGGCACCATCCCCATCGATCGGGAATGCAACCCTTCACACGGATTCGCGTGGTCGAGCGCACGAACGCGAGGTAAAGTGACACATTGCCATACGCACTTTGCAACCCTTCACAGGGATTCGCGTGGTCAAACGCACGAACGCGAGGTAACGTGACACATCGCCATACGCACTTTGCAACCATTCACAGGGATTCGCGTGGTCGAATGCACGAACGCGAGGTAAAGTGACAAATCGCCATACCACTTTGCAACCCTTGACAGGGATTCGGGTGGTCGAACGCACGAACGCGAGGTAAAGTGACAAATCGCCATACGCACTTTGCAACCTTTGACAGGGATTCGGGTGGTCGAACGCACGAACGCGAGGTAAAGTGACAAATCGCCATACGCACTTTGCAACCCTTGACAGGGATTCGGGTGGTCGAACGCACGAACACGAGGTAAAGTGACAAATCGCCATACGCACTTTGCAACCCTTCACAGGGATTCAGGTGGTCGAGTGCACGCACTTTGCAACCCTTTACAGGGATTGGCGGGTCGAGTGCACGAATTTGCAACCGTTCACAGGGATTGGCAACTTTGTAGCGTTTCACGGGGATTGGCGTGGTCGAACGCACGAACGCAAGGTAAAGTTGCAATTTTTGATGCGCCTTGATGCGAAATTTGCAACCCTTCATAGGGATTGGCGGGTCGAGTGCACGAATTTGCAACCTTTCACAGGGATTGGCAACTTTGTAACCTTTCACGGGGATTGGCGTGGTCGAACGCACGAACGCAAGGTAAAGTTGCAATTATTGCTGCGCATTGATGCGAAACTTGCAACCCTTCAAAGGGATTGGCGTGGTCGAGTGCGCGAACTTGCAACCCTTCACAGGGATTGGCGTGATCGAGTGCACGAATGCGAGGTAAAGTTGCTACTTTGAAGAGCATTTGCAACCCTTCACAGGCGCAATGAGGGAGACCCGTTACAGGCTACCCCCTCCGAACCCTACTTGTGGCTCCCTTAAAAGGGACCTTATTGAGAGGGTCTCCTGCCGCCTTCTTTCCTGACTCCTGCCTTCGGGGATTAACAAAGCAGTTATCAGCGGAAAGGTCATGGATGCTGCTGGGTGAGTGGGGTTTCAGGAGGGAGCCTCAGATGAGATTGTTGAGGAGATCGGTGAGGTTTGAAAATCGCGCCGAAGCCGCAGCATCAGCAAGCAGTGCCGAAGCTGCAGCATCAGCAAGCAGTGCCGAAGCCGCAACATCAGCAAGCAGTACCGAAGCCACAGCATCACCAAGCAGCATTGAAGCCACAGCCGGGTCACTCGCACCATCCAACAGCACCACCCAGAATGGAGGGACCCTGAGTAGGTGTATCCAGGTCTTAGCTGGTTTGGGTTTGACTGCTGGTGTTCTTGGAGAGGAGTCAGGACCACTTCAAACATACACTGGAGTAGACTCAGACTACGAGCTGTGGGTTGCTGTGACGTTGGTCGTTGTGACAACGGTGCTGTTGTGGGAATGGAGCAAGAGGGCAGCTGGTGATGTGAAGAAGGCAGTGAAGATGAAGATGTTCAAGATGAAGATGTTCAAGCCAGCGTCAAGGAGAGGTCTTTCAAAGGCTGAAGGCAAGGAGCTGTTGGACCTGTTGAATCGAGAGGATAGAACTGGAGAGCAGGAAGCACGCTTGACAGCGTT
>CAJNDT010003195.1:0-10000 GCA_905221615.1 Symbiodinium sp. CCMP2592
GAGTTGTTGGAAGCTCTATCACAGAGCATTGCCGGGGAGCAGGTCTCATGGGGAAGCGGCGTTTTTGAGGATTGTCCATGTCAGCTTCGGTTGCAGTGAGCCGCCAGCGTCGTCGTCGGGTGGGATGTTTAGTGCTCTGCAGTGAAGCAGTTCTTGGTGTCAGGCCGATGAAGCGGCGTCGCAGCGAAAGCTGCAGGAGCTGCGCACGGGTTATGCCGAGCAGGGCGAAGCCTGGCTCCGCACCGAGCTGGACAAGCAAAACCGGCAGGACTTGCGTGGGCTCTGTGTCGCTGCGAGTGTGCGACGACACCGCGCCGGGCACACGCTTTCCAAAGCGGATCTGTTGGAAGCTTTGTCGCTGGGCATCGTCCAGGAGGAGGTATGACGGGGGGAAGGGGGGCGTGTGCGTGCATGTGTGTGTGTGTGTGTGTGTGTCTGTTTTTTTCAGTGCTTACAGGTGAATATCGAGGACCTCTTCACGGCAGATGGCTTGCGGCGCTTGGCAGGAGAGCTCGGGGAAAAGGCACCACCTCGAATTCGGGCGCGGCTTCGTGTCTTGCCCTTGCGGGCCGATGGACCCTGTATGCAGCGAGTGGCCGAAGAGCTGGGTGTGGCGTATGAGGACGTGAGCAAGCAGGTCTTGATTCAGCGGATTGTCATGGCGTTGTGCCCCCTGCGCGTTCCGAGTGCAGACGGTGACATCAAGTACCTACTGTGGAGATCCCTCTACGCGGTTCGCAGAGCCGGAGCACAGGATGCTGAAGCGGTGGTTGCAGCTGCTTGCGACATCTTCGAGGATGCCAACGTGCGCCAATCCGCGGCTGCGTACTCGTTGGACATTACGTTAGAATCATTTTCCGCGAGACATCTGTCTTCCGATTCGGAGAGAGATCTACTTGCGCAAAAGATTCTGGACAGTCTGCAGCATTGGTCACAGGTCGACACGGCGCTGTCTCGAGAAGTGAGTTCTACGTGGGAGGTTGCTGTTGCCGGCTTGAGAGACGCGACCGTGCCATGTCTGACTTCTTCCATGCAGCATTGTCTTCTTGCAGCCGTGTTGGAAGATCACGTGGATCAGCGGACAGGAGAGCATTATCGCAAATCACGATCTTCGTGTAATGTCTTGGATGCCGTGTTGCTGTCGTGCGTTGTGCGTGTGAGTTCGGGAAACAGGTTGGTGGCGTCGTGCAGATTGCCTCGAGCGAGTGGACCCCGTGGACGTTGCTCGCCGGCTCTGGTATCTGGCCAACCTCGAGGCGGAGCCGCGAGCGTGTGCAACGGACGGGTACGAAGATCGCCCAGAGGTGTTGGAGGCAACCCGCGCGAAGCCGTCCCGAAACATAGAGAGTCTGGGACGTGATCGTGCATGGGGTCATGGACATAATGAGGATTAAGTTGGACTGTAGCTTCATGTGCGCACGCGTTGCTGTGCGTTTCTCGCTCATGTTTGTTTCATCGGGTCCTGGCAGGCTGTCCTGAGCATTATCCAGCACAAGTTTCGCACTCGCAAGTTCGATCGGGCCGATACCACACTGCTTCGGGGGCTGATGCGTCGGTATGGGTGGGAGCGACAAGCACAGCCGGACGAACCTTTGTACTGGTACCAGACCTTCGGGGACGTGCGGAAGTCTGAAGACTGGTCGCAATTTGCTTGGTTTTTGGTGACGGAGCTGTTGCACCCGCTGGCTGGCATCGGCATTCGTGACTTGCACAATCCTAACACAGTGTCGGCAGCCAGGGCTAGCGAGCAAGGCATAGATAAAGACACGCTCACCTTGTGGAATCAGCTTCTGGACTGGCAGACGACTGAAGGGTGTTACCGTTTGCCTTCGCGAGAGGAGAATCCAGTCCTGGCCAAGCGTGTTGAAGCGTACTACCCTGACGGTGCCACTGCGAGGGCCCGGGCCATGAGAAAGGCTTATCCGCAGGATTTCGATCCGTTGTGCTGGCTGGCACTTGACTGCCTTGGTGATGGCTCGGAGGCGCTAGACGGCATTCTCTGGCGTTCGGCCGTGGAGCGGGCAGTGCTGTTCGCCGTCCCGGGGTGGTGTGAGGGCAGGCGTATGAAGCAACGTTTCTTGCCCGTGGAAGACTTGCTTCGGAACGCGGACGAGGCGGGGCGGCAAGCGCTCGGGATCTTGCGAGACTCCGAGGTGTCGTTGCCTTTGAAGCTGGATCGCGTCGCTGTGCTGCTGAATTGCTCTCGGAGCGTACCTGCCGTAAGCGAGGCGGTAGCTCGTCGCCTGCTCCAGACTTTTTCGGACGATGCCTCGGTGACGTGCGAACGGTGTTGCTGCCGCTTATGCGACTTCAGTTGCCGGAAGCAATCGGAGCTGAAGCAACACGTCGTGGACACTCATCTCGTGCGGCCGCTGGATGTGGAGCTCGCCTTCGTTGAATACCGCAAGAAAATCCTGGCGATGGTGGAGCATGCCGGTCCGATGGCTTGTTGTCGCATGCTGCGCCTTCTTGCTTTCGGTTACGGTAAAGGGTCGACGTGCGTAATAACGTGTTAGGAACGATCACAGTCAGGTGCCTGGGATGAGTCGTCAGCGTGCAATCGCTGCCAATTTCGACGAGGAGCTGCGATGCACTCTTGAAATGGACGGTGGCCGAGCGGAAGGAGGCTGCGTGGTGTGCGCTCGCCGTTTCTGGATGAACGAGTTGTTTTCCATGGTTCTCTTTCAGAGGCAGGATGAAGATGCGTCGACAATCGAGGTACCTGCCGGCGCCGAGACGCTGGCCCCGAATCAGCAGCACCGTCTTTGCCGATTGTTGGGCGTCGCTCGGTATGCGGAGCGCTGGCCGCAGATAGCTCTTTCCGAACTGAAGGCCTCTGCTGTGGAGCATCCGTACATTGAAGGCGAGGTTCTGCTGCTGCATCGCCGCCGCATGCCGGCATCTTTCACGGACCCCTGTACGGTTTGCAGAGACTGTCGCAGGAGTTTGAAGAGCAGTATTCTCACGCTTCCCAGGCATTCGCTGGCCAACGACCTTTGGATCGGACGCGTATTGCCCGAGCTCAGCAATCTCTCGGCTGGAACAAAACGGCTGCTTCCCATCGTGCGGGTTTGCATGCAGGTGACCGTCTTGCAACCTTTGTCACTGCCGCGAGACGAGAGGCAGAAGGGATACATCGGTAACACGATCTTCCTGCCGCAGGCTGGGCCTAGCGCCATCCAGGCTACTCTGCTCCCAAAGACCAAGACATGGCCGAGAGCATCTTGTTCGTTTTGGTTGGGCAGAAGAAGCAGGAACTGCGGTCCAGCAAGCTTTTGCAAGCTCCCAGAGAGGAGTATGTTGCCGCTGTTGAGAAGCTGCGCGAGACGTCGCCTTACTACAGGTCGGTCGTGCTGGAGGCCGGTCTAACTCCTGGTGACGACGTCGACGCACTGGAAGGCTGCGTTTTGGAAACGGCCGCTGACAGTTACTTGGCCCGCGAACTTTTGCAAAAGGGCCCGGCAGATGCGCAAGGCCAAGATGAGGAGGGCGAGCCAGACGAACAGAATCTGGATCGCGGCCCCGGCAGCTCGGAGGACGCTGTCTTGCGAAGTCCAACTGCCGGCGTCAGCAACTTGGAGGACGCTGTCTTGCGAAGTTCAGTTGCTGATCCGGATTCTGGCCGTGGCGCCGGCAGTTCGGAGGACGCTGTCTTGCGAAGTCCAGCTGCCGGCGCCAGCAACTTGGAGGACGCTGTCTTGCGAAGTTCAGTTGCTGATCCGGATCCTGGTCGCGGCGCCGGCGGTTCGGAGGACGCTGTCTTGCGAAGTCCAGCTGCCGGCGCCAGCAACTTGGAGGACGTCGTCTTGCGAAGTTCAGGTGCTGATTCGGATTCTGGCCATCTGGTATCCAGCATCGTTGGATTGAACGATCAGTCGGATGACGGCAATCGCTGGTTGCGAGTGTGTAGCGATGTAGAAGAACTATGTCGTCGCAGGCCTCCGCAATATTACACGGATGCGGAATCCGTCCTTCGCAGCCGGGTGCAGAACGAGGTGGATCCTGATCGGCCGCATGCTGTGGGCTTGTTGGGGCGCGAGGGCCAGCAGGAGCGGGCAGTGCTGCGCCGTGTTCAAAAGGTGCAGTCGATGGCCAAGGGTGTGGAGCAGGAGCGACGAGCCCAGAAGCAGATGTTTGAAGTGCGGCCGCAAAAGCTCGTGGTACCTTCTCGTGACGAACCGATGAACATGTTTCAGCCGGCCACCTGGGCGATGGCGTTCCCGGAGCTTTTTCCTTGGGGGGCCGGCGTTCCGTTCGTCAGGCGCGAGACGGGCATGGAGGCGGGCGAGGTATTTCGGTATTTGTTGCTTCGAGAAGAGCTGGTTTATGGCGACACGATTGCTTCGCCGGCCCTTCCTCGGTGGAGTATGTCCGTGTCCTGGCAGTGTTACATTCAAGGCCGGGTTCGGAGTTAAGAATGGATATTAAATATTTCCGCCGGCTAGCGGATATGTGAAAGTAGTATGTCCGTGTCCTGGCAGTGTTACATTCAAGACGGGGTTTGGAGTTAAGAATCGACATTAAATAATTCCGCCAGTGGACGCTGTCTTGCGAAAGCTGGCGGATTTGTGAAAGTGAAGGGGCTCGCAGCAGGAGCAGCTGTTGCCTGTCATGTACGATGTGAACCGCAGACTTTCTCTTATGCGGACATCGAAAGCCTACGTGAAGCGGAGTGGTTTCAGTCGACACTGTGCGAAGATTGCGTCGGTGACCACGGAACAGCTGCTGCAGGCCATGGCCCTGCACGGGGAGAAGGCCGACATTCGCGAGTTATTGCGGTCGCCGGATGTTGACGTGTCGTTGAAGCGCGCGCTTGGCAGCGTGCTGCAGGCGAGCGCGAACGTCTTGGGCACGGAAGGACACCGCAGTCAAATTCGACTTCGAGGCCATGCGGCTGGTTGGCACTACGGGACTTCTCACGTCTTCGTGACGCCGAATTTGGCGGATTCCCGTGCTTCTTTGCTGCTGCAGCTGCACCTTCAAGGCGCGGAAGGGAAGGTCGGAAACTTCGACGTCGATCTGCGATGGGACTTGGAAGAGCCCTCGCTGCCGTCCTTGGCCGCCATGAGGCGTATGTTGGCAGCCGATCCCGTGTCGCAGGCGAGGTTTTTCGATCTCATGATGACTTTGTTTTTCGAAGAGGTGCTGGGAACGTTGCCACCCTTTACTCGAGCGAGTTTTCGTGCAGGAAAGGCTCAGCTCTACGAAGATGGTTTCGCGGCATCGACTTTCCCAGGTTGCTTCGGTGACATTGCCGCTTTCTGCGGCCCTCTGGAGACTCAAGGACGAGGTTCGATGCATCCCCACATCTTGATCGTTCTGTTGGGCCACGACCTGGGCAGTCGTCTGCGCTCCATGATGGCCAGGGCTGCGCGAGGTGAGGTCGTGACCGAGCTCCAACGTTGGCGCGAGAAAGTCTTGGAGGCCGCAAGCCGCATTCGATATGACAGCCAGCTTGCTTTGGCTGCCCAGCTGTCCGTCGATGCCGCGCCCCTGCCTCTTGGCGAGCGCCTAAAGGCGTCTGCGGGCAATCAGTATGCGGGGGCTCCTTTGGGAGAGAAGGAGCCGGACGGGCATGAGCTTGCGGCCACGGAGAGTACCGACCAGGCACCTTTGCGATTGACGGGCTGCTATAATTCGCTGAGACCGGCATATCTTCGCCGCTGCCGCAAGGAAGATGCACTGTCTGGTTCCGAGTGGTCGCAGCAGCTGTGCAAGGACTATCGGCGTCTGGTCATTCAAAACCACTTTCACAAGTGCACGAAGTCTTGTTTCAAGAAGTTTCCTGTCCGCACGTGTGCGTGTGTGTGGGTGTGTTTGTGTGAGCGATGTCTTTTGTGTGTTATGGTGTGCGTGTGTGTGTGTGTGTGTGTGCTTGTTTGCAACGTAGCACGTGTCGGCGTGGGTAGCAGCTCAGGAAGTCTGCCAAGGGCAAGCGTGGATGTCGCTTCGGCTGCTTTCACTTGGAACTGACGACTGAGAGGAATGACGAGGGCGAGGAGAAGGTGCGTCTCAAATGTTACAAGGGCTGGCCTCGAGTTCCCCAAGCCGGGTTCGCTGCTCTCCCTCGTGACCACGATGCATTGCCACAGCAAGAAGCAGCGAAAAACGAGTCCCCGCACGTTTTCCAGCCTCAGAGAGATCACCCCGCCGAGGGCATGTCGAATCCCACGGCACAGGTTTGCATGAGATGCAACGTGGATGTGAAGTATCTCGGACGATGTCTTTGCGAGTATGATCTGCAGACACTGCATGCCGACGGGGAGCACGAGTTACTGGATACCTGTTTACAGCGTCTGCTCGTTGACATGTTTCGAGATATGCAGGACGGTCGCTTTTTACTCATTACTTCGTATAAGATTAAGCGGGTAATGCGATAGAAATGTTTCCTCACATCGTGTCGAAGTCTTTGCCGATGGAAGGATGTCCAATTTTACACTGGCGAGTATGCCGCGAAAAAGTTCGAGGTTTCCCGATCACTGCTGCCCGAACTCTTTGCTGGAATTCAACGCTTGGAGCAGGAAGAAACCGAACGTCGGCGTCAAGAGCAAGGTGATGCTGCGGAGGCCGAGCCAGCCGAGCCTGCTGCGCGGTCTCAAGTCACACAAGCTCGTGCGTTGAGCATCTTGCGCCGTCTGGCTTTCGGCATGCAGCGCTGCGTTGCTAAGTCCAACGGCGAGATGGCGTATCAACTGTTGTTTCAACAGGAGCAGCTTGTGAGCTACAGCGGGTACAACATGTTCTTCCGTTTCGTCCCGTACGCCATGATGAAGGGTCGTCAGGTGGCGCTGGATGCATTTTCCGAAGGGCGGCCTGATTTGCGCGTTGTTGCTTTGGAGGCGGAGACGAACCCGGAAGCCACAGGCGAGGTTCCGTTGCAGGAGGTGGCGGAGGTAGAAGACGATGATGTCGGGAACCCCCTTGGCAAGGGCCGCCGACAGTCGCAGCCCGTGGCCTACAACCAAAAGGACGATTACGTGCATCGCGGGCCCAGTGCTGTACTGGCATGCATGTCCTTGGTCAACTACTCTCGCTACGTGCGGCGTGTGCCTCGCAGCAAGGCTGGGAGAGTGGACTTCGTGCGGTATTTCCCGTTCGATGCGCACTACGGGCAATATGCGTCTTCTTTGCAGGTCAGCCGACATGCATCAGCGTCAAGTCCATGTCGCGTTCCATGCTTGTGATGTGTATAGACATGTACGTCTGCGGCAGGAGCTTCGAGGTGCCGACGACAACGTCGTCGTGCCCATGGATTTACATTGGCCTGCAGCTGGAGAGAAGGAGAAGCTCGCCTGCTGCATGCTCGGGCTCTCTTTTCCGTTTCCTCGCTGTGCAGGCGAGGAGCACTGCAATGAGTCTTGGAAGTGTTTCCAGTGTCATGTTCTGGAGCCGCGAGAACAAGAAGGTTTCGTGCGATGTCGCTTTTCCCCGGTATGGCGCCACTGGCGAGCCTGCATGAAGCTGCGCAAAGCTTCTGCTCAGGAGAGGCTTTTGGGTGGTGTTGCACTGCCGTATGTCAGGGATCTCGTCGGTGTGCGAGAGGGGTTTCCGATGCCGAAGGTCGAGGAGGATGAGCAGGACGGCCAGCATCCGCATAACGGTGCCGGCGGTTCGGAGGACGCTGTCTTGCGAAGTCCAGCTGTCGGCGGCAGCAACTTGGAGGACGCGGTCTTGCGAAATTCAGCTGCTGAGCCGGAGCCGGAGCCGGGTTGTGGATCTGGCGAGGTTCTCGATCTTCCGAACTGCGGGTACTTCCCGTACTTCCTCATGTGGTGTTGGGGCAAGATGTTTCCAAATCGAAGCAATGCTTTTCACGACCTCCCGCGAGTTCATGAACGGATTTGTTGCTTTCTGGACATCCCCTGCGGATTTCACTACACTCAACTCACTCCCCTGGAACACATGTGTCACGTTCAGGACACCTGGCTGGAGCGAGTTTCTTTGCACCATTCTGCGAGACAAATCAGCAGCAGCAAACGTAGGGCAGAGCGCTTTGCCTACGTTTCCAAAGCCGATGAGGAAGGGGAGCAGGCGAGGACATGCATTGGGTTCCCCCTCATTTTGGTGTGCGTGTGTGCGTGTGTGCGTGTGTGTGTGTGTGTGTGTGTGTGTGTGTGTATGTGTGTGTGTGTGTGTGTGTGTGTGTGTGTGTGTGCGTTTGTTTGGCGTGTGTGGATGACAACAGGACGGTTCCGGGCCCATGGACATCGAGGGGGCCTCTGTAGATGATGACCTGGAGCACGAGGATGCCATCGAGCGCGCGGAATGTGCCGAGCACTCTGTGTCTTTGGATCATCTGGCCGAAGTTCTGTTCCGCGAGAAGGAGTGGAAGAGTGCAATGGCGGGACGCCAGAACAAAACGAAGGAAGCGCTTCAATGCTTGAAGCATGTCGTTGAAGGCCTCGGCGGCTTGCCAGACGTAAAAGCGACAACTTCCGGCCAGGCTTTCGGTGCGGCCGGCACACGCAAAATTTGGTTTCAGTCTGATGCCAAAGCGGTCTTTGATCAGCAGCATCGCTATTTGGATAAGGTCGCGGGAGGTTCGGTGAGACAAAACCGACGTTTCTGTTTAGTGGATTTGCTCCTCGTGTCCTAGTTTCGTGGCCAGCAGTCGATGCAGGAGAAGTGGCAGGCGAAGCGGCGGGTCACGTGGGAGATGAGGAATGCGAGATGGGAGATGAGGAGGAAGATGATCAGGCATCGGAGCCGGAGCTGGCAGTGGATCCCTTTCTGGAGGAGTTGAATGCACAAGATTTGCGTCCCAGCGAGTATGCCTTGAAGCTGATTGAGGTACGAGCCGAAGACAATTGCCTCGCAAGCATTAGTAGCGAAGAGTTTAAAATTCGCGTTAGAGAGTCAGTCATCGAGGCAGGTAAAGAGCGGTGCTCGGTATGGTAAGATGCTGCAACAATCTGCAACATGTCCATCCTTTCATGTGGTGCATACATGTGCAATGAGAAAGCCCTTGCAATCGACGCAGAGCTTCGACCCTGAGTAGGCAGTGATGGTGTGTGTATATATATATATATATATAGAGAGAGAGAGAGAGAGAGAGAGAGAGAGAGAGAGAGAGAGAGAGAGAGAGAGAGAGAGAGAGAGAGAGAGAGAGAGAGAGAGAGAGATTCATAATTATATTGACCTGGTGGCAGGAGCACACACTGAATGATCAGCAGAGCCGCGCTGTGGCTCCTGTAGTGTGTGCCGTGGACGACATGTGGGCAAAGAGAACGAACAGCAGCATTTGCAAGGCTGATGGCAAGCGTAATGCCTGCGTGAACTGTCTGTGGCTGGGTGCGGGAGGGAGCGGCAAAACATGGGCTTACACCCAAGTTATACGACCACTCTTTCGACGCTTTTTCGGTGAAGATGGGTTCCTGGCAGGTGCGCCCACGCACGCTGCTGTGCGGCTGCTCGGAAGAGAAGCGCGAACGCTACACAAGTTGGCTAACGTCAATCCCAATATCTGTTTGGACCGTCGGTCTCTTCGAGCCCAAAAAAACAAAGAAGATGCTTTGGAGAGGCGAATCGTAACGGCCGTCGCCGCCGTGCTTGGCTTGTGAACCATTCGTCTTTTGTTGTCGTTGGGATTGTTCATGGTGGTGTAAGGATTTTTTTGTTTGGAACGCAAGGTCTATGACGAGCTGTCGATGACACCGCCCGATGTTTATCATGCAGCCGGCTATCGTTTTGCTTTACAGCGTGCAGATACGTTGGCTTTGGACACTACCCGCTACCTGGAGGAATGGTTCGGTCGCATGCCCGTCGGCATACAGTGGGGGACTTCCTGCAAATTCGGCCAGCAGGAAAGAGAAGTCTTTGCGAATGGAAGGAAGCAGTGTCCGCCGTGGACACGGCGCAGTCCGAGAGCGAAGAAGAAGTTGATCCCAAATCACAGGAAAAGGTTTTTTTTTTTCAAAAATTGGAACCCTTGTTTATGTTGCTAGTGCCTTGTTTTGCATGTCTTGGAAGTCGCAGGACAGCAATAACTCGGAGCTCGGAC
>CAJNDT010003195.1:15000-24701 GCA_905221615.1 Symbiodinium sp. CCMP2592
GAGAGAGAGATAGAGAAAGAGAGAACCCCCCCCCTTCCCCTCCCCCCCCGCTTCTCCTCTCGACATCTTCGCAGGCTGCTGCCGCCTGTCTGTGTTCTGGCGGCTGGGGCCGGGGAGGCCGGGGAGCTCGATCGCGGACGGACCCCTGGAACCCTAGCACGAAGAACGCTGCATTTTCTTAAGCTCCGACGCTGGGATGATTGTGTACGCTTCCGCGTCTTGAACATTGTCTTGGTTTCAGTGGGATGTGATCAAGGAAAAAACAGGGAGGATAGCTTGTATTGATGGTGACTTTAGAGTTTGGCATCAGGATGCTGGTTCTTGCCTTGATTCGTACAAAGACGCAGTATGAGAGATTGGGGGTTCGGAGGGTCCTTCTTTGGAATGATACCATTCTCAAGGTTCCGTTCCTTTTCTGTTGATTATAAGCGCGTAGTTATTCGGAGGGCGCTTGTTTTGGATTCGATGCCGTATTGGGTATTCTTTCTGTTCATTGTAGGCGAATTCAAGTCGCCCACAGCGGGCAAGCGATGACGCGGGACGGTGTACTTCAATCTGGAAAGGCCGTGAGAGATCTTGCGCGATGGCCCCGCGTAACCTGTTGAGATGCGGACACTGGTGGAGAAAGAGTCCGTCGAGCAGAAGTGCAGGACGTGCCGTGAGCCATCTTTCGCGATGCTCTGCGGGACCTGTGCGGAGAAGAGGATTCGCTGCGGTTCCGCCAAAAAGCACCCACGGATATGCCTTTCGAATGGCATGTGTCCGTCGACCCGGAGACTGGTCACTTCGGCGTGTGTCTGAAGGTCATGTGCCGGTCTTCTGACTGTCCCCAGCTATCTACAGCTGACCGCGACCGTCCCCAGCTATCTGAAGCTGATCGCGAAGAGACAACTGCCGGTTCACGATGATGGGCGACATCTGCTAGGAATTTGGACGTTCGTGGTTCTCGAGCAGGAACGAAACAAAAAGCGGTTTAGTCCCGTTCCCGTTCCTTCCTCGGCGATCGCTGGCGCGTCGCTGCCGGCGAGGCGGGTCCGTACTGGGTTTAACCCCTAGGATAATTTTCCACTCCGAACAATTCCACGAACCAAAAAACGATGTGGGTTCCGGATTATGTTGCAGATGTCGCCTTAAGTGGGGTTTCGCTTCCTCCTCTCTGTTACTGGATGTCGTCGATGTACGTCGTCCCGTTCGCGATGTCTGTCTAATGTAATTGATGCACTCGTTCAACGTTCGTTGCGATAGAGTGTAGTATAGTCTATAGCAGCAAACTCGGTGTGGGTGACCGCTTGTTGTACATGTTGCACTGCCTGGTTGGCTTCTTATAAGAGCCTGGAGATGTTGCATGCGGAAGTTGCAGCTAGTAGTGACAGTGATGCACGAGGTTTCCGAGGCTCGGTAGGCGTCCTCGGTCGAAGCTCCCCCGACATCTTGCGAGGCTAGCTGCTTTTGTGATGCCAGCGTGTGCTGAGTCGACGATGACGAGGTGTGGCACCCTGACCGATGGTATCCAAGCGCCGTAAGCAGGTATGATGAATGATGTGTGTGTGTGTGTGTATGTGTGTGTATGTGTGTGTTTGGGGGGGGGGGGGCGGGGCAAGCAGGAAATTGCCAACTCCGGATCTATTGCATGGTAAACGCCTCGCGTTGTTGTGCTGATGACGATTATGACGCTGAAGCATGAAGGCTCAAGTGTGCAGTTCTTCAGAACTTTCCATTGTTTCGTGAAGCGGTGTGCTTCTCCTTCTAGCGCTGGGTCTTCTGGTTTAGTTCTCGGTGGAGTGTGCTCCTGAGTGCCTCATGCCATGGCGCACGTGAACGACGGTCGGTACGCCAGTACGCCAAGAGAACGAGCCAAAAGAGAGCTCGTTGACAGATTGGTGAGTCTGGAGAAGAGGCAACGTGAGGATGAGACGACCGGGCTGGATGCGGCAGATATCGCTGACTTGGGTCGAGGAGTTCTCCGGGGACAATATCTGCGGGCGTGGCAAAAAGTGATTGCGGCTCAGCCCAGATGGGTGTGGGAAAACGAAGACGAAACACCGGAGGATGAGAAGTCCGATGCAAGTGATCTGGAGGACATGGAAATTGGGGACGGTGTCCTGCGTGCAGCGAAAGCTGCGTTGGTTCGGTTGTGGCGACATGAGGTTGCAGAGAATGACCCAGAGCTCACTCAACGACAGCTGGGAGGAAGACAGGGCGCCTACCTGCGCGGTTTGGCAAACTTCTCCTGGCGCGATACGTTGGACGAAGCTCGGCGTCGTTTGGGCCTAGTCGCATGGAAGCGTTGGGTGGAACAGGTTCGGATTATGCAAGGGCCGCGCGATCCATAAATGAGTATGGTTGTTCTGGCTCGCTAGCCGGGCAACGGACTTAGTCTTGCGAAAGTTAGGTGCTGCGGAACTGCATGGACGCTGTCTTGCGAAAGTGCGGGGCTGCGGTCACCTCGTGGCCGAGGTGTTGATTCCTCGCAGGGCTGGCTGCGCTTGCTGCGGCAATGATAAAATGCATTTGTTTTTTGCACATGAGTGAAAAACATGTCGCTGTGTTCGAATGTAGTTTCAAGCATTGGGTCGGTGGATTGAGGTACGTGGCAGAAAGCAGCATTCACGTCCTGTGTCGTCGCAAGGGCCTTATCAGCGAGATCGATGCTAGTGTGTGTGGAAGGGGCAGAGGGGGCAGAGGGTGAAAGTTACTGTGCAAGTGTTATGACTCGAGTGCAAACGAGTGTGAGTCGCCATGGACCCGTGCATGTCGAGCTCGTGGTCATGGTATGAAAGTCGTCGTGAGGGCTACGCATCGTTCTCCGACCGATCATGGTTCGCTGAGAAGGGCAAGGACGCAACAGACGCATGGTGCCATTCGGAGAAACGCAAGGACGTGAAACCTTCCTGGTGCGCTTCGGAAGAGTCTAAGGGAAAGGCCTCTACCGTGTCGACTTCGCAAGAAAACGATGGCTGGCAGAAGTGGACATGGCAAGATTCGTCGTATTTTGCCGATGGAAACAATGGCTGGGAGGACTCGACAGGGCAAGATTCGTCTTGGTGGTCATGGAATGATCCAAAGGAGGCACCCGCTCGACTGAAATCATCCGCTGCCGCACACCGGGATACGACTGCCTCCAAGGAGCCGGAGGTTGTGGAGATCAGCAGCGATGATTCCTCAGAAAATTGGGGACAATGGGGAAAAAAATGGAGTGGCCCATCAGGTGCGTCCTGGCCTTCAAGGGATTCCTGGTCGCAATGGGCTTCCAAGTCTCGAAAGGCACCAGTGGAAGCCCGAGAAGCAGAACCCAAGAGATACAAGTATGATCCGACCACCTCCAGGGGCAGGAGCAACCACGACGATTACGATTACGTGGACTGACGATTGAGTGCGGCTCCAGCCGCCGAATGGACGCTGTCTTGCGAAAGTTCGGTGACGCGCGGCCGGCCGTCGAATGAACGCTGTCTTGCGAAAGTTCGGCGTCGCAGAGCTGCGGTTTTCTTTTCACTCATGCGAAAGTTCGGCGACACACAGGCAGTGTGGTGAAAATGCATTCGTTTCTGCACATGAGTGAAGCAGTAGCTTGGACCAGGAATGCAGTACGTTGTCTCAGGTTCTTCCTTACTCTCCATTGCGGTGCGACGTGGCTCGATTGAGATTCGCATGAGTTGTATGCAAGTCGCCGGCGCGAGATACTAAAAGTGTGCATGACTGTCGCAGGGCAAGTACCTTGCTGCCAGGCGCGGGAACTGAGACCAGCGGTGTCGACCACCAGCTCGACCGTGGAGGCCTGGCCCGGGGCATGTCGCAGTTACAGACATAGAGACAGAGAGAGAGAGAGAGAGAGAGAGAGAGAGAGAGAGAGAGGATGGGATTATAAGAGGCGAACAGAGGTGTAGTGTCTGCGCAGAGTCTCCAGCATTCTCCTGGGGCTTCACCAGCTTCTCCACTTAATCCTTAGGGCAACGCCGCGGGTGGCGGCCCTGTGCACAGTGAGTCGAATCGGGCTATGTCGCTTCCCTTGAGTTTTCTGATCGATGACTCTGTCACTTCTTTCACGGCGGAATCGGATGCGCGCACGGGGCAACCAACCCTCTCGGCCCGCTTTAGCATGGTCTTGAAAATGGAGATTCCTGCATTGGTGGAGCTGCTATCCAAGACGGCAGCGGCGGAGAAATCCCTGAACAAGTCCGCAAATCGAATTGCGTCAAGCTGTGGATCCCCTGAGACGGATGAGACCCGTCCGCCTATAAGGCTGAAACCGTCCTGTCCCCCAACGGCAAAAGTGATGGTGGACGAGTTTTCCAAACGGCCGACGCTCAGGGTACAGACCCACTTCAACTTGGATATGGACATGGCCGGACTTGTTGAGCTGCTCGCCCGCTTGGCAGGGCTCACCGGGCAGCCGGAGAAAGCATCCTCTCCCGGGCTGACAGGCAAGACAAGGTCTGCCGGTGATGCGAGCAAGGCCAAGTCTCGTGATTATTGGAAAGATCGCCACGCTAAAAGGTTGACATTTTGGGAGCAGCCCATTCAGGAATTTCATGCGGAACTTCATGCGAAGTATCACCAGGACTACAAGTGGAGCAGTGCGGAGTTCGAGGGCGAGCAGCCTGTCTTTGTCATGTCTCGAGAGCAACAGTCCACATTCCGGGATTTGGTCTTCGATCCGCTCGAACTGCCTGAACGTCAAAGAGTGACTCATGCGAACTACAAGGAGGCGGACTCGAAGCGTTTTCCACAGCCTGAAGAGGAGCAAATGCAAGGTGGCGCGGTTGAGATAGGCTTGCATTCGCTTGGTTCTGCGAGTGCTAAAGACCAGGGGGTGGATTCCGAGAAGAACAGGGGTTCGATGATTTGCAGGAGACCCCGCGAACGCGAAGAGGGAAGGCTCTATCCTTCGAGTCCTGGTTGCAAACAACAGTAATTTTGCTCATCGCATGCTTGCCGCCGAATGGACGCCGTCTTGCGAAAGTTCGGTGGCGCTGCGGCCGGCCGTCGAATGGACGCTGTCTTGCGAAAGTTCGGCGGGGCAGGGCTGTTGGCTTCGTTTCACCGACGCGAAATGTTCGGCGACGCACAGTCAGGCATATGTGTGTGCAAGGGAAGCTTTCCGTCAGCTTGATAGTGGAGTCGGCAATTCCAGGCGGAGCCTTGTTGGGATTCCGGACCCCCCCCCCGTCCCCTTCTCACTACTGCTTGCCAACACCCCAGAGGTCTTTCTGCCCTCCAATCGAAGCTTCGAATGGAAAGGCCGGGGGTTCGGGCAGCGGGGGTTTAGGACTTAGACCAGCATCCACCAGAGGCATTGGGGCTGGGTGCTGCGGTGTCTTCGTCCGGGCTTATGAATTCAACTTATCGGAATTTGGTAGTTGTGTTTGGTTGCTTCGTGGTTTGTATGATCGGGACCTCGTTGCTTTGGGGCTGGGGGGTCTCGGGCATTGTGGTATTCGGGCCAAATGCCCTGCGGTATGCTTTGGCATTTTGTTCGGGGCGTTGGGTGTAGAGGTTTAGTGCATGGGTGAATTTCGTCGGGTGCTTTACAGGGCCTTGCGATGGTTTGGCTAGGTGCTTGCCAGCAGAGACTAGGCGTGGTCGAATCAGCGTCGAATTGGTCCGGCTGAAGGAAACAGTCTTCGGTGGTTCGCTGTTTTTTCAGCGTGTCCGAAATCTGGCCGTGAGTTGGATTGGCTTATGGCGTTGCAGCTCTCGTAGAGACGTCGCTTCAATTGAGTGTGGAAGTGCTTGTCTTCGTGAGTGTGATATCCTAAGCGTTTGGTGGTGCCCGCTCTCTAGGCTCTGCCTAGGCCAGCCGCGGCAGGCGGCATCGGCAGCGCAGGGTGCCCGCGGAGGACGCGGTCTTGCGAATTGCACCTGCCTCCAGTGGGCGCTCCTGACATCTGGTCCAGTGTGAACAGCTTCCCGAAAACGTTACGAGACAGGCGTGGCATTCGGTCTCGGAATAATCGACGACTTCTGGCATTGCGAGCTTTACAAAGCTGTCAAACATCGTGGAGGGAAAGAGAGCACATCGTGCATGCGCAATTCGTGCCCCCAGCTAGACCTTAGATAACACCTCGTCTAAGCCCTACTGACTGAGCTGCGGAGGTTGCTTTAGCCGTACTTCTTTTAAGGCCGGCTCTAGACACGGTGGCATCCAAACTCCTCAACAGCCCGATCTTTGGGTTTTAGCCTGGACCCTCCTCCGCCTCATGCCAGCAATCTGCCACAGCGGCAACACAGGCTGTTTCGGCTGCCGGCTCGCTTATTTCAGGTTTAGCTCTGACTTAAGGTAATTTAAGTGGCCACCGTCGTCTTGCCAGCAGTGTTTATGTTCTTACTTGTTTTGGTATGTGTACAACAACCAAAACAGTAGAGGCCGCATCCCTGACCCTTAGTGTCTTCTCTCCTAGCATCTGGAATGCAGCTACTTCCCACACTTGAAGGCTCGAAGATCCCATAATTAATCTGATCGGGTATCTTTTGTGTTGGGGCTGAAGGTCGCTCTGATTTAGGGTAAGTGCAGTTGCAATCGTAGTTTTTCTCCAGCCGTGTTTATGCCCCGTTTGTTTTGTAGACAGAGTGTACAACAACAACCAAAACAGCAGAGGCCGCCTGCCCGACCCTTAGTTTCTTTTCCTGTAGCATGGGAATGCAGCTACTTCCCACATTTGAAGCATTTCAAGGCCTGAAGTCTCCTGCGCCCCCCCCCCCCCGCTGGTAATGCGAACACCCCGGAATCCGATCAGGCATCTTCTGCGTTGCGGCCGAAGGTCGCGAACCCTGGTCTGGGTTGTGTGCGGTGAGTTGCATGTCGTCTTGCAAGCAGAAGGACTCTACGGGAAGGATCATCCGCGCCTTCGTGCGGGGACCTTATGTGGATGTATTCAGAGCCTCGGCTGTCTCAGACCGGCATGTGTCGTATGATACTCTGCCCTGCACGTGATGTCAGTCTCGCGCAGCTTGGTTCAACATCAGCGGCATAGCAGCTTTGATCTGTTTGTGGGCTGTGCAGACGCCGTCTTGCGAAAGCACAGGGTGAGTAATGACAATTTCTGCCATGAGTGAACTTCGTGTCTTCGTGGGCCTGACAGCCGATCAGTCGGATCGAGTCCTGGGCGGAGGGCAAGTGGGGGGTACGCACAGGGGTCGCTAGCCGCCGAATGGACGCTGTCTTGCGAAAGTTCGGCCGGCGCGGCGGAGCCCATGTCGTACGGTTAGCACGGCGATGATAAAAAGCATATGCGTCTGCACACGAGCGAAATGCGTGTTTTCGTGTGGACGCTGTCTTGCGAAGTTCAGTTGCTGATCCTGATACTGGTCGCGGCGCCGGCAGTTTGGAGGACGCTGTCTTGCGAAGTCCAGCTGCCGGCGCCAGCAACTTGAAGGACGCTGTCTTGCGAAGTTCAGTTGCTGATCCGGATCCTGGTCGCGGAGCCGGCAGTTCGGAGGACGCTGTCTTGCGATCAGGCATCTTCTACGTCGTGGCCGAAGGTTGCGAAGCCAGGTCTGGGTTGTGTGCGGTGTTGTGCTCTTAACCGAAACGATCGTCGAGAAACTCGCATGTCGTCTTGCAAGCTGAAGGACTCTACGGGAAGCATCATCCGTGCCTTCGTGCGGGGACCTTATGTGGATGTATTCAGAGCCTCGGCTGTCTCAGATCGGCATGTGTCGTATGATACTCTGCCCTGCACGTGATGTCAGTCTCGCGCAGCTTGGTTCAACATCAGCGGCATAGCCGCTTTGATCTGTTTGTGGGCTGTGCAGACGCCGTCTTGCGAAAGCACAGGGTGAGTAATGGCAATTTCTGCCATGAATGAACTTCGTGTCTTCGTGGGCCTGACAGCCGATCAGTCGGATCGAGTCCTGGGCGGAGGGCAAGTGGCGGGTAGGCACGCTGCCGCAAGCCGCCGAATGGACGCTGTCTTGCGAAAGTTCGGCCGGCGCGGCGGAGCCCATTTCGTACGGTTAGCACGGCGATGATAAAAAGCATATGCGTCTGCACACGAGCGAAATGCGTGTTTTCGTGTGGACGCTGTCTTGCGAAGTTCAGTTGCTGATACTGATCCTGGTCGCGGCGCCGGCAGTTTGGAGGACGCTGTCTTGCGAAGTCCAGCTGCCGGCGCCAGCAACTTGAAGGACGCTGTCTTGCGAAGTTCAGTTGCTGATCCGGATCCTGGTCGCGGCGCCGGCAGTTCGGAGGACGCTGTCGTGCGATCAGGCATCTTCTACGTCGTGGCCGAAGGTTGCGAAGCCAGGTCTGGGTTGTGTGCGGTGTTGTGCTCTTAACAGAAACGATCGTCGAGAAACTCGCATGTCGTCTTGCAAGCTGAAGGACTCTACGGGAAGCATCATCCGCGCCTTCGTGCGGGGACCTTACGTGGATGTATTCAGAGCCTCGGCTGTCTCAGACCGGCATGTGTCGTATGATACTCTGCCCTGCACGTGATGTCAGTCTCGCGCAGCTTGGTTCAACATCGGCGGCATAGCAGCTTTGATCTGTTTGTGGGCTGTGCAGACGCCGTCTTGCGAAAGCACAGGGTGAGTAATGGCAATTTCTGCCATGAATGAACTTCGTGTCTTCGTGGGCCTGACAGCCGATCAGTCGGATCGAGTCCTGGCCGGAGGGCAAGTGGCGGGTACGCACAGGGGTCGCTGGGGATTGCGTCCTGACGCAGTCACAGCGCCTCGGCGGTGATATATCACAGCGATAAGTGTTAAGGCATCGTTTCAGTTGCTGTCGTTCGGAGGCCATTCAACGCTGCGTGGAGAGCGACTTACATTCATGGCAGGGAGGAGAGTGGACGCTTCATGGCGACCCGCATGCCGTGCGGGCCCATGAGATCACATTCACCGCGATCGGCTACATGACGCTGCTGGCATCTTGGAAAATCTCGTGAATTGCAGGGACACGACAGCATGCGCTTTTGTTGTGATCAGGATAAAGTGTCGCCAAGGAAATGCAACTGTTGGAGAAGACACCTGAGCGGACCCGGTGGTATCGTCTCCACATGCCACTTCGTGCCGAATTGCGCTCCGAGGACGGGACACTGCTATATACCCTTTCCGAAGGGTGGCAGAGTGCCTGAGCCGCTGGTGGGGCTTGGTTTGCTGTTTTTTTTTAACGATCGAGTGCAGCTCCGGCTGCCGCAAGCCGCCGAATGGACGCTGTCTTGCGAAAGTTCGACCGGCGCGGCGGAGCCCATTTCGCATGGTTAGCACGACGACGATCAAAACATATGCGTCTGCACACGAGCGAAATGCGTGTTTTCGTGTGCTATGAGTGCAGTTCTCTGCACGAGGTCCAGAAGCTGCTGCCTCGGTGCGAGGAGAAGGCACAGCAGCCGATCCTATCTGTTGACGTGCAACTGTGTTGCTGTGTTTTGATACTACGATTTGGCTCATGTCGTGTTGTCAAGTATTCAATATTCTACTTGTGAGCTTCGACGTGTGTTATCGAGTCTGAGCAGTTTTATGTCGCTGCTCCACCTGTACACACTTCTGCAGTGTTTGGCCTGAACCGCCTTGATAACCTCCCCGTGCGGAGCAGTGGACGCTGTCTTGCGAAAGCTGCATTCTGCTCGTGGGCTATATATGCGGCGGCCTCGTCCTGGCAATGAAATCGTCAGAGAGCGTGTGGCTGCTTTGTGCAATCGTGGTGCCGAGCAAGGAGGCGGTCATCGTCCTCAGCCTCCACCCCCGCTTCATGGAATGCG
>CAJNDT010003196.1:0-24687 GCA_905221615.1 Symbiodinium sp. CCMP2592
GGTCTTGGTGGCTCTGTGTGGCCCACTCTTATCTGTAACAAATCGTACTTCCGGGTCTTGGTGGCTCTGTGTGGGCCCACTCTTATCCGTAACAAATCGTACTTCCGGGTCTTGGTGGCTCTGTGTGGCCCACTCTTATCCGTAACAAATCGCACTTCCGGGTCTTGGTGGCTCTGTGTGGCCCACTCTTATCCGCAACAAATCGTACTTCCGGATCTTGGTGGCTCTGTGCTTGCCCCAGGAGGCTGTTTGTGGCTGGTTGTCAGCTGAAGAAAATCTTTTTTTAGTGGCCTCCAGGCGAAATGGCTCACAAAGCTTGCCCCAGGAGGCTGTTTGTGGCTGGTTGTCAGCTGAAGAAAATCCTTTTTTGTTGGCCTGCAGGCGACATGGCTCACAAAGCTTTCACCAGAAGGCCGTTTTGTGGCTGGTTGTCAGCTGAAGAAAATCTTTTTTTGTTGGCCTCCAGGCGAAATGGCTCGCAAAGCTTGCCCCAGGAGGCTGTTTCTGGCTAATTGTCAGCTGAAAAACATCTTTTTTTGTTGGCCTCCAGGCGAAATGGCTCGCAAAGCTTGCCCCAGGAGGCTGTTTTGTGGCTGGTTGTCAGCTGAAGAACATCTTTTTTTTGTTGGCCTGCAGGCGAAATGGCTCACAGGCCTTCGTAATGCATCCGGTGGCGGAGGGTGCGCGGAACCCCAAAGGCACAAAAAGCCTTGCAGTTTTGAGGCTGAAGAAGGACCAGTGTTTTCAAAAACCCTTGCATTGTAAGCTCCAGGTTCTTAATTTGGAGCTTCGGGTCCTTAATTTTAGGTCCAAATCCTGAAATTCAAGCTCCTGTACTTAATTCGAGCTCGAGTCCTTAATTTCTTGTCAAGTCCTTAATCCTCGGTTCCGGGTGTTTAATTTAAGGCTCTTCAAAGGCAGCAAGGAGGAATCCAGGCGTCCCCGACCATTTGCACCAAGGTTTACCGGGGCCCAGAAAGGAGGAATCCAGGTGTGCCCGGCCGGTTTGCACCAAGGTTTAGGGTTATTACTATATAGGCTGACAGTAGCGGCCTATTCACTGGAGCCGCGTGGACCTGAGGTCCAGGACCTACGGCTTGCCTTTCGGCCGTCGCCTACGGTCCGGCAGGCGCCTTCCGGTCCGCCTGCTGCGGCCGACCCCATTCGCTGCGGTGGGGGGTCGGCCTTCAGTTTAGGGTTTAGGGTTTAGGGGTTTAGGGTTTAGGGTTTAGGGTTTAGGGTTTAGGGTTTAGGGTTTAGGGTTTAGGGTTTAGGGTTTTTCGCTGCGAGTGCGCTGTCGACCCCTCCATGAAGTGGTTGGGGTCGGCGCATGAGCTGCAATGCCCGCCCTCCCACCCTAATTTCAAACCTTGAACGGGTTTAGGGTTGTCTACCCCCCCAACCCCCCCTAGCAAGGGGGGCTTATATGGTTTGGAAGCAACAACAACAAACAACTTTTCCACAACGCCAAAGTGACAATCTCCAGGCGCAAAGTGACAATCTCCAGGCCCCATAGTGACAATCTCCAGGCCCCAAAGTGACAATCTCCAGGCCCCAAAGTGACCCAAAGGGCCTTCTGGGTGGCTTCGGTGGGCTTGTGGCCTCTGGGGCCTTTGCAGGGTTTACGGGGGAGGACCTTCTGCAGGCTTTGTGGGGGCTGCGCGGCCTTCTGGAAATCTTCTGGACACCTTTTTTCCCACCTTCAAAACTGCTTAAAACCTATTGAAACAGCTACAAAAACCAGATAAAACTTTTAAAAACCATTCTGAGCTTTAAGAACCTCGCAAAACCTGCAAAAACTTCAACCAGACCAGGCCAACTTTTCCACAACACCAAAGTGAAAAACTCCAGGCGCAAAGTAACAATCTCCAGGCCCCCAAGTGACAATCTCCAGGCCCCAGAGTGACAATCTCCAGGCCCCAAAGTGACCCAAAGGGCCTTCTGGGTGGCTTCGGTGGGCTTGTGGCCTCTGGGGCCTCTGCAGGGTTTACGGGGGAGGACCTTCTGCAGGCTTTGTGGGGGCCTGCGCTAGGCTCCGGGTCCTTAATTTTAATTAGGTCCGGTTAATTTTAAGCTCCGGGCCTTTAAGTTTAAGCTCCGGGTCCTTAATTTTAGGTCCGGTCCTTATTTTAAGCTC
The DNA here is from genome assembly GCA_905221615.1 of Symbiodinium sp. CCMP2592. Lineage (NCBI taxonomy): Eukaryota > Dinophyceae > Suessiales > Symbiodiniaceae > Symbiodinium > Symbiodinium sp. CCMP2592. The sequence goes on from CAJNDT010003196.1 coordinate 2,138, forward strand.
CGGTGCCTTAATTCTAGCTTGGCCCTTAATTACGGGCTCTTAATTTTAGGCTCCGGGTCCTTGATTTTAGGTCTGGCCTTAATTTTACGCTCCGGGTTCTTAATTTTCGGCTCCGGGTCCTTAATTTTAAGGTTCTTTAAAGGCAGCAAGGAGGAATCCAGGGGTCCCCGCCCATTTGCACCAACGTTTACCGGGGCCCAGAAATCTGAAAAATTGCTGCTGATTTTGCCTTGTTAAGTTCTTTATATAAAATGTGCATTTTAATGAGGGCCAAGTGCCCAAGTCGAGGTCCCCCTCTTTCTTTTAGTGTGGCTCCACTAAACTCCGCCCTGGGACTCCTCGGTCCAGGGCTCGGAACCGTCCCTGAGCTTAGGATCGAAAAATGGACCCTCCAGTGCTCGTGCGTGCCTAAAGGGGTCGGGGCCACAGTCTGCAGCAAAACAGTGCCGTTCTTCTCGTATGCTGCCACTAAGCCATCCAGTGTCCATGTGTGCCCAAAGCGGTCAAGGCCACATTCTGCAGCAAAACAGGGCCGTTCTTTTCGTGTGGCTCCACTAAACTCTTCCTTGCCCTCCAAAAATCTGGAAAATCGCTGCTGATTTTGCCTTGTTAAATTCTTTATATAAAATGTGCATTTTAATTAGGGCCAGGTGCCCAAGTCGAGGTCCCCCTCTTTCTTTTCGTGTGGCTCCACTAAACTCCGCCCTGGGGCTCCTCGGTCCAGGGCTCGGAACCGTCCCTGAGCTTAGGATCGAAAAATGGACCCTCGAGTGCTCGTGTGTGCCCAAAGGGGTCGGGGCCACATTCTGCATCAAAACAGGGCCGTTCTTTATGTGTGCCGCCACTAAACCATCCGGTGTCCATGTGGGCCCAAAGCGGTCAAGGCCACATTCTGCCCTTCATTTTCGGCTCCAATCCTTAGTTTTAAAGCCTCGTCCTTAATTTTTGAAGTCTCAATCCTTATTGTGGCCTACAGGTCCTTACTTTAAGGTTGGAGGATTTCAAGGGTGCCCGGCCATTTGCACCAAGGTTTACCGGGGCCCGGAAAGGAGGATTTCAAGTGTGCCCGGCCGGTTTGCACCAAGGTTTAGGGTTATTACTTTATAGGCTGACAGTAGCGGCCTATTCACTGGAGCCGCGTGGACCTGAGGTCCAGGACCTACGGCTCGCTTTTCAGCCATCGCCTACGGTCCGGCAGGCGCCTTCCGGTCCGCCTGCTGCGGCCGACCCCATTCGCTGCGGTGGGGGGTCGGCCTTCAGTTTAAGGTTTAGGGTTTAGGGTTGTCGCTGCGAGTGCGCTGTCGACCCCTCCATGAAGTGGTTGGGGTCGGCGCATGAGCTGCAATGCCCGCCCTCCCACCCAAATTACAAACCTTGAACGGGTTTAGGGTTGTCTACCCCCCCAACCCCCCCTAGCAAGGGGGGCTTATATGGTTTGGAAGCAACAACAACAAACAACTTTTCCACAACGCCAAAGTGACAATCTCCAGGCGCAAAGTGACAATCTCCAGGCCCCAAAGTGACAATCTCCAGGCCCTAAAGTGACCCAAAGGGCCTTCTGGGTGGCTTCGGTGGGCTTGTGGCCTCTGGGGCCTTTGCAGGGTTTACGGGGGAGGACCTTCTTCAGGCTTTGTGGGGGCTGCGCGGCCTTCTGGAAACCTTCTGGACACCTTTTTGCCCACGTTCAAAACTATTTAAAACCTATTGAAACAGCTACAAAAACCAGATAAAACTTTTAAAAACCATTCTGAGCCTTTAAGAACCTCGCAAAACCTGCAAAAACTTCAACCAGACCAGGCCAACTTTTCCACAACACCAAAGTGAAAACTCCAGGCGCAAAGTGACAATCTCCAGGCCCCCAAGTGACAATCTCCAGGCCCCAGAGTGACAATCTCCAGGCCCCAAAGTGACCCAAAGGGCCTTCTGGGTGGCTTCGGTGGGCTTGTGGCCTCTGGGGCCTCTGCAGGGTTTACGGGGGAGGACCTTCTGCAGGCTTTGTGGGGGCCTGCGCTAGGCTCTGGGTCTTTAATTTTAAGTAGGTCCGGTTAATTTTAAGCTCCGGGCCTTTAAGTTTAGGCTCCGGGTCCTTAATTTTAGGTCCGGTCCTTATTTTAAGCTCCGGTGCCTTAATTTTAGCCTGGCTCTTAATTACGGGCCCTTAATTTTAGGCTCCGGGTCCTTGATTTTAGGTCTGGCCTTAATTTTAAGCTCCGGGTTCTTAATTTTCGGCTCCGGGTCCTTAATTTTAAGGTTCTTTAAAGTCAGCAAGGAGGAATCCAGGGGTCCCCGCCCATTTGCACCAAGGTTTACCGGGGCCCAGAAATCTGGAAAATTGCTGCTGATTTTGCTTTGTTAAATTCTTTATGTAAAATGTGCATTTTAATGAGGGCCAAGAGCCCAAGTCGAGGTCCCCCTCTTTCTTTTCGTGTGGCTCCACTAAACTCCGCCCTGGGACTCCTCGGTCCAAGGCTCGGAACCGTCCCTGAGCTTAGGATCGAAAATGGACCCTCGAGTGCTCGTGAGTGCCTAAAGGGGTCGGGGCCACATTCTGCAGCAAAACAGGGCCGTTCTTTTCGTGTGCTGCCACTAAACCCTCCAGTGTCCATGTGTGCCCAAAGCGGTCAAGGCCACATTCTGCAGCAAAACAGGGCCGTTCTTTTCGTGTGGCTCCACTAAACTATTCCTTGCCCTCCAAAAATTTGGAAAATCGCTGCTGATTTTGCCTTGTTAAATTCTTTATATAAAATGTGCATTTTAATGAGGGCCACGTGCCCAAGTCGAGGTCCCCCTCTTTCTTTTCGTGTGGCTCCACTAAACTCTGCCCTGGGGCTCCTCGGTCCAGGGCTCGGAACCGTCCCTGAGAAAAAAAAAAAAAAATGGACCCTCGAGTGCTCGTGTGTGCCCAAAGGGGTCGGGGCCACATTCTGCAGCAAAACAGGGCCGTTCTTTATGTGTGCCGCCACTAAACCATCCGGTGTCCATGTGGGCCCAAAGCGGTCAAGGCCACATTCTGCCCTTCATTTTCGCTCCAATCCTTAGTTTTAAAGCCTCGGCCGTAATTTGAAGTCTCAAGCCTTAAATTGTGTCGCAGTCCGGAGTTTAAGTTTGGAGGATTCAGCGTGCCCGCCCATTTGCACCAAGGTTTACCGGGGCCCAGAAAGGAGGAATCCAGGGGTCCCCGGCCGGTTCGCACCAAGGTTTAGGGTTATTACTTTATAGGCTGACAGTAGCGGCCTATTCACTGGAGCCGCGTGGACCTGAGGTCCAGGACCTACGGCTTGCCTTTCGGCCGTCGCCTACGGTCCGGCAGGCGCCTTCCGGTCCGCCTGCTGCGGCCGACCCCATTCGCTGCGGTGGGGGATCGGCCTTCAGTTTAGGGTTTAGGGTTTAGGGTTTAGGGTTTAGGGTTTAGGGTTTAGGGTTTAGGGTTTAGGGTTTAGGGTTTAGGGTTTAGGGTTTTCGCTGCGAGTGCGCTGTCGACCCCTCCATGAAGTGGTTGGGGTCGGCGCATGAGCTGCAATGCCCGCCCTCCCACCCTAATTTCAAACCGTGAACGGGTTTAGGGTTGTCTACCCCCCCAACCCCCCCTAGCAAGGGGGGCTTATATGGTTTGGAAGCAACAACAACAAACAACTTTTCCACAACGCCAAAGTGACAATCTCCAGGCGCAAAGTGACAATCTCCAGGCCCCAAAGTGACAATCTCCAGGCCCCAAAGTGACCCCAAGGGCCTTCTGGGTGGCTTCGGTGGGCTTGTGGCCTCTGGGGCCTTTGCAGGGTTTACGGGGGAGGACCTTCTGCAGGCTTTGTGGGGGCTGCGCGGCCTTCTGGAAACCTTCTGGACACCTTTTTGCCCACCTTCAAAACTGCTTAAAACCTATTGAAACAGCTACAAAAACCATTCAAAACTTTTAAAAACCACTCTGAGCCTTTAAGAACCTCGCAAAACCTGCAAAAACTTGCAACCAGACCAGGCCAACTTTTCCACAACGCTAAAGTGACAATCTCCAGGCGCAAAGTGACAATCTCCAGGCCCCCAAGTGACAATCTCCAGGCCCCAAAGTGACAATCTTCAGGCCCCCAAAGGGCCTTCTGGTCTGGGGCCTCTGCAGGGTTTACGGGGGAGGACCTTCTGCAGGCTTTGTGGGGGCCTGCGCTAGGCTCTGGGTCCTTAATTTTAATTAGGTCCGGTTAATTTTAAGCTCCGGGCCTTTAAGTTTAGGCTCCGGGTCCTTAATTTTAGATCCGGTCCTTATTTTAAGCTCCGGTGCCTTAATTTTAGCCTGGCCCTTAATTACGGGCCCTTAATTTTAGGCTCCGGGTCCTTGATTTTAGGTCTGGCCTTAATTTTAAGCTCCGGGTTCTTAATTTTCGGCTCCGGGTCCTGAATTTTAAGGTTCTTTAAAGGCAGCAAGGAGGAATCCAGGGGTCCCCGCCCATTTGCGGGGCCCAGAAATTTGGAAAATTGCTGCTGATTTGGCATTGTTAAATTCTTTATATAAATTGTGCATTTTAATGAGGGCCAAGTGCCCAAGTCGAGGTCCCCCTCTTTCTTTTCGTGTGGCTCCACTAAACTCCGCCCTGGGACTCCTCGATCCAGGGCTCGGAACCGTCCCTGAGCTTAGGATCGAAAAATGGACCCTCGAGTGCTCGTGTGTGCCTAGAGGGGTCGGGGCCACATTCTGCAGCAAAACAGGGCTGTTCTTTTCGTGTGCTGCCACTAAACCATCCAGTGTCCATGTGTGCCCAAAGCGGTCAAGGCCACATTCTGCAGCAAAACAGTGCCGTTCTTTTCGTGTGGCTCCACTCAACTCTTCCTTGCCCTCCAAAAATCTGGAAAATTGCTGCTGATTTGGCCTTGTTAAATTCTTTATATAAAATGTGCATTTTAATGAGGGCCAAGTGCCCAAGTCGAGGTCCCCCTCCTGGCCCTTAATTTTAAGCTCCGGTCCTTAATTTTAAGCTCCGGGTCCTTAATTTTGGGTCCGGTCCTTAATTTTAAGCTCCTGGTCCTTAATTTTCGGCTCCGGGCTCCGGGTCCTTAATTTTAGGCCCGGTCCTTAATTTCAAGCTCCGAGTCCTTAATTTTCGATTCCGGGTCCTTAATTTTAAGTCATTTTAAGCTCCGGGGTCCTTAATTTTAGGCGGTCCTTAATTTTAAGCTCCGGGTCCTGAATTTTCGGCTCCGGGTCCTTAATTTTAGGCCCGGTCCTTAATTTTAAGCTCCGTGTCCTTAAGTTTCGGCTCCGGGCTCCGGGTCCTTAATTTTAGGTCCGGTCCTTAATTTCAAGCTCCGAGCCCTTTTAAAGCCTCGTCCTTAATTTGAAGTCTCAATCCTTAATTGTGGCCGACAGGTCCTTAATTTAAGGTTGGAGGATTTCAAGGGTCCCCGGCCATTTGCACCAAGGTTTACCGGGGCCCAGAAAAGAGGATTTCAAGGGTCCCCGGCCGGTTCGCACCAAGGTTTAGAGTTATTACTTTATAGGCTGACAGTAGCGGCCTATTCACTGGAGCCGCGTGGACCTGAGGTCCAGGACCTACGGCTCGCTTTTCAGCCATCGCCTACGGTCCGGCAGGCGCCTTCCGGTCCGCCTGCTGCGGCCGACCCCATTCGCTGCGGTGGGGGGTCGGCCTTCAGTTTAGGGTTTAGGGTTTAGGGGTTTAGGGGTTTAGGGTTTAGGGTTTAAAGTTTAGGGTTTAGGGTTTAGGGTTTAGGGTTTAGGGTTTTCGCTGCGAGTGCGCTGTCGACCCCTCCATGAAGTGGTTGGGGTCGGCGCATGCGCTGCAATGCCCGCCCTCCCACCCAAATTACAAACCTTGAACGGGTTTAGGGTTGTCTACCCCCCCAACCCCCCCTAGCAAGGGGGGCTTATATGGTTTAGAGGAAGGATTTGTGAAAAGCCTTGAGGAGTGTATTTGGTAAAGTACCACAGTGAAAGGGCGCTTGTGAAGGATAGGCATGTAATCATATGCATGACATGAACATGATCTCGCCTGCAGCCAAAATTGCACAGTCGTTCTCTTTAGCATGCGACATGGCGACCTGTACATATATCACCTGCCGATGTGAAGCGAGTTGTCGTCATGCAACGGCGTGTAAAACTGTAGGTGATGTCGTCAGATTGCTTTCGCTGTGAGTCCAGGCTTGAGCCAAGACTGCGCGAGAGAGACGACTGCGAGGCTCTCGTCCGAGCATGCTACTTGCATCTGCGGGTGGCATCAACAAACATGCATCAAGTCACCTGTGATATATACGGAGCAGTAGCGGCACCTGGCAAGCTTGTTGTGGCACCTCCGATGCTGCTTGTTGTGGGAAGTTGAAGCTCGGCTGCATGGAGCATACACCGTGCTCTGCGCTTCCTGCACCGTTTACTGCTCGCGCGGCACCAGTGACTCCGAAGGGATAGCGTTGATGCTGCCTTCGCAACATGCTGCGGGCTACCTGTACACGTAGCGCCTGCCGAGGTGAAACGGCTGTTGCTAACTACGTCATTTCGCCGGCGTGAAATGGTGCTCCGTCAAGATGCCCGCCAGCAGGAAGTCCTTGTAGTAACCGACCCTGCTGATGGCCGTGTAGGCCGCGGCGGGAACCTTCGGGGCATCCAAGTAGACGACGACGTGAGGTAGCTCTGCACCCTGAAACTTGAGGATGGTGGACGCGTAGCCGGGCCGGACGGGATAGTAGACCAAGCCGCCCCTTTCCGGGTCCGTCCACGGCCAGACGCTGACCACATAGTCGGTGGCAGTCTTGACCAGGAGGCCGCCCGTGCCGTCGTCATACTTCAGGACGGTCGCCTCCATGCCGTTGATGAAGTCGATGTCTTTCCGCACGTTGCGTGTCAGGTAAACCTTCATGCCCTTGTAGACGGGCATGGCGGAGGGCTGCAGCTCGTCAGCCGGCTTCAGCTTGCCCTGCACGTAGTTGTCGGGGTTCGCGTCCACGTCAGCCGGCAAAGTCACAAGGGGAGCGTAGTCGGGAAAGAGGGCCTTCAAGGCAGCTGCGTTGACCGAAGCAGCACCTCGCCTGGTGCACGTGAGGATGGTCGTGTGGGGCTTGGACTTCAGGAGCTTCCGCAGCCCCTTCACCGTGGGGGGGGCCAGGCGGCTTCCAAGCCATCTTCTTGCGGAGCCGTTGCAAGAGCTGGGCGCTCGGCTTGCCGGTCCTGAGTACCGCCAGGAGCTTGGCGTGCTCCTTGTCCTTGCCCCGGTACATCTTGTGCAGGGCGACACGGTAGCAGTACAAGGTCCACAGGCGCGAGTGCCATGGCCGCTGCTCTCCCATGCCGGCCATCTGGTACCGGTCGCCCAGCAGCGCCAATGCGGGCACGTGGTCCGCAGCTGCCCAGAGCTTCAGGATCTTCTCGAAGTTGACCATGTCCAGCTGCGAGAGCTCGTCGACGACGATGAGAGAGTACATGCCGAGCAAGGAAGCTTCTCCGTGCTCAGCAGCCTCATGAAGTCCGAAGGCAGCGTGGCAGGTGTCGATGTCCACCTTGTGACCGTAGCGTTCCTTCATGCGACTGGACAGCTGGGCCGTCGGCAGAGCCATCAAGACCTTGCCGCCCTTGGCCAAAGCCCGATCGATGCACGAGAAGATCACGGTGGTCTTGCCAGTGCCAGGGGGCCCCAGGCAAACGTTGGCCTTGCTGCCTCGAGCTTCTTGTCGTAGACGGTCTGCCTCGCCCTCGTCCTCTGCTTCCTCGATGGTCAACGCGCGGTCCACGGCGGTGTCCACGCGCTCTTTGAAGCCTCGCAGCAGGTCGGGAGCGAAGCTTTAATTTGCACGCTTGCTTCACATGCAGAGGCTGATGCAGACGAGGCGCGGAGTTGCTCTCTGTTGAACTTGCTGGCATCCACAGGACCCGCTTTCTTCTTGGAGGCCTTGCCGCGGCGCTCCTCTTGGGCCTGCTGCTCCTTTCGGGCATCCAAGGAGCCGTCCAGGTACTCCTGCAGCAAGCCGCGGTGAGCGCGGATCATGGCGAGGATGGTGTCCACGTGGTCCTTGGTGTGCGCCTCCATCTTCAGCTCCGCGCGGATCTTCTCGTCGTCCTGCCACATGGCCTGCGCCACCGGATGCTCGCAGAGGACCGCCATGGCGAAGTACTTGTGGGCTTCCGGGAGCCGTCGCGCGAGGTTCTGGGGCAGGCAGAAGTCCGTGGCCTTCTCGAAGGGAACATGAAGCATGAGCCACTGACCGAAGAAGCGGTCGTTGAACTTGGAGACGGTCTCGGCGGCCACGACTTTCTCGCCCTGCATCACGTAGCTCGCAGCAAACGCCTCCAGGGTGGCCTCGCTGCCGGATTCCCTGTGCTTCTTCTTGAGCCAGTGGCAGATCTTCCCTTCGGCCGTGGTCTTACGTAGATAGTCGAGGAGGCTGATGCGCCCACAGGCCCACTCCGCCTGCTCGTATAGCTCCACCTCGCGCGGCTTGGGGTCCTTGTCCGGGTAGGGCGCCACGAAATCGCGCTTGCCGCCGCTCTGCGTGGAGAGGTACCACTGCCGGAACTTGGCGCCGAAGAGCTGCAGCACATCTCGGGGCTCCAGCGGCGGTAACGCATAGAGGCACGGTCGAGCATGTTCATGGCCTCCGGTCGCGTTCAGCCAACGCCTCACTTGCCGCATCCGAGAACTGATGACGTACTTGGTACGAGTGCGCGGAGCAGGCCGTCGTCGTCCGCACATCTGGAAGTTTGGTGGCAGTGGAGCAACCTCTCATTCAAGTCCAAGAAATGTAGGGGCGCAAGACCGCCGCATGGTAGCTTCCGTGTTGCAGCGCCAGGAGCCGGTTTGTCCCCCCCCCCCGGTCGAAGCAAGTCGGTGCTTCGTGGACGGGAACAGCCACTATTCTTGTCCCGGTCATATTGGCTGCCTTCGACGTAGCCGCGGAGGTCTGCATCTTCGGGCAGGGTGGCGGACACGGTCTCGACGAGGTTCAGCTGCTCGACGTCCTCGGGCTTGACGAAGATGACGACGTGCACGTGGACTCTGCCGGAGCCGTGGTAGTCCTGGGTGGCTGCCTTGCGGGTCCCGTCTTGATACTCCAGACGCAGGAAGTAGTGCAGGCGGCGGGCTTGACCGTGCTCGTCAAGAACCCGGAAGATGTTGCTCGTCCAAGCCTGCTGCCGCGCCCGTCCCCCTGTTTGCCCCAAGAGCAAGCCTTTCACAGCTTGGACCATGACGTGCACCATGTGCAGCGTCTCCGCCACCGGCAGGACGAGGCGTTCCTTGAGCAGCTTCTGCATCTCGTCGCGGACCCACTCGTGGTAGGGGAAGCTCCACTCGTAGGGGGCGATGGTGAAGAAGATGCGGGGGTAGCCCACTTGCCGCCCCATGTCCAGCAAGGCATAGTGCACGCCGCGCCAGTAGTCAGGGCTGAAGGCCTCGCCCTTGACCATGAGGCGCATGGGCGTCGGCAGCTGCAAGTTCTTCTTGGAGCCGATGCTGCTCCAGAGGTTCAGGTCGTACACGAACTGCAGCAGCTGGAAGTCGGCGGCGTAGCCCAGCAGGCGACCCAGCGCCAAGGCAGCGAAGAGCCTCTTCATGCTGTGACGTGTGGTGCCAGCGTCCTCCACACCCTCCTCGTCGCTGTGCTGGCTTTCCTCGTCGCTGTCGCTGTCGCTCTCGCCAGCACTGTGCCGACCGGTGTTCAGCACTTGCTCCAAGGTCGCGGCCCGCTCCTGGCGAATCACCCGCCTGGCATCCGTGGCACGTTCGTGTGTGAAGGTGTTCTTGACATCCCAGAAGAGGACCGGCCAGAGGGCGCACTCCACGCCCATGCGCTCAATGAACTGCAGCCTGCGGCGGCGAGTAAGCTCGTCTGCCCCGGGATGCTCTCGCAGAAACTCCCCGTGCTCGCCCACGAAGGTCGCGTAGGGAGTGTCGTCCGATTCCATCAGGAAGTCGTAAGCCGCACGGGCCTTTGCCCGCATGTCCAGGTCCTGGCCAAGGCACGAGCGACAAGTCTAATATAAAGACAAAGAGATCTACTCAGAATCCCTGGCCTGCAACAGCTTGATACGCTTCTTCACCGCCGTCGTGTGCCAGCGGAAACGGATCAGCGTCGTCTTCTGACGGTAGCCGGACTTGTGCTCGGCGCGAATGACCGGCCCCACATCGATCTCCAAGGGTGACAGGGCTTGCGCAGCTTCCGGACTCAGCCCGCGCAACGCTTCCGGTACATCTGCCATCGTCACGACCGGCTGCGCCCGCACTGCTTTGCACCTGGAGCACTTGCCCGAGAGATGCGTGGGTTGCTGGGGCCTGCTGAGCCGGCTCTCTGTGAGGTCGCAAGGCGCGAGGAGGCCGCAGCTGTCGCACAGGCTCCACGAATCGAACAGGCACCAGCGCTCGAAGTCCTCGGCCAATTTGCGCCGCTTCGCCGGAGGCAACCCGGTGGTGTTCTCGACGGCCTCGCCAGCTCGGGTTCGCACTGCAGGCCGGCCCATGCGGCGCCGTGCCCGAGCCCTGTCTTCCAGCACCCGCTCTCGATACTTCTTCTTCATCGCAGCCGATGCGGGGGCTCCGGCTGCTTGCCGCGACGCCAAGGCGCCCTTCCACAAGTCCGGGAGGTGCTGCTTGTCCAGCAGACGACGCCGCTTGGGGCCGTGCAACTCTGCTTGAAAGTACTGCACAGCCTCAGGCGGCAAGCGCTCTGTCAGAGCACGGGCACGGCTGGCTGCCGACATCCGACGGAGCTTGCCCAGCACCTGGCGGAGGATAAAATGCATATCTTAATGCAACGCAAAAACCCCAAAAGCACACGCAATACGCCCTGCCTCTCGCTTGCCAGCGTCATCTTCGCAGAGTGGCCAAAGATCTTCGGGTCGACAGAACAAGCAGCGCGTGGCTCGGCCCATCACCTGAGCTGGGCCTCCACGTGTTGCCAGCGCGAAAGTGCATCGCTCGCCATCCATGCCCATACACATCCGCGGCTTGGCCAGCTCTGCCTGGAAGTAGCCACGGAAGTCGTGCGGCACGCGCTCCATGGCAAGACGCTGGTACTCGGGCGTCAGGGCCAGCAGCAAGCGTTTGATCTGTCCACGCGACCGTTGCTGGACGCAGGCGGTGGCTAGACGGGGCGCATCACAGAAGACCTCAGCCGGTCGAAAAAAGTCAAGCACGGATGCGATGCCGTTTGCCATTGCTTGCCTCCCTCCGCACATGCACGTGCAACAGCCGCTCATTCCATTGATTTGCCGACAAGGGGCACACGTTGGAAACTTGCATCGGTGGGCTGCACGGCCGGGGTTTTGCGGCGAGAAGACACAAGCAGAGCTTGCTGTGCCAGGACACACAGAAGGCATGGCCCTGATCAAGAGGCTTGCGAGATCGCAGCAAATACTCCTGCAAGTTCAACAGCTCGAGCCAGGGCAGAACATGTCAAGCTTGTCCCGCTGAATTCATAGCAGCAACGCAGCACAGGGCTCGATATGAAGCAGGGGCATGCAGCTGCACGGCATCCACGATTTTGACTTCGCCAGGACACACAGTTTACACTGAAGTCAGATTCTGCACAACAAAAGGACATAAGGGCCGCGCCTGTGCTATTCGCGCTGCCGCAAAAGGACATAAGGGCCGCGCCTGTGCTATTCGCGCTGCCGCAACGCTGCCGGCTTGCCCGGGCACTCAGTCAGTCGTCGCCCGGCTCCTTCTCTGCGATCTCCGGAACTTCGGCAGGCGCGTCTTCTGGCGGCGCAGGCGCCTCGGGCAAGCCTGCGTCCGGAGCAGCACGGACCTCTTCGTGCACGCTCTTTGCCTTGTCAACCATGCCCTGCATGCTCTCGAAGATCTTGATCAACTTTTCCTTCTTTGGTAAGCGCGTCCTCTGCTTCAACGTTTGCAGAGCCTTGGCAAGTCCATGCTCCGCCAACACGGCCTCGGGCACGTTATCCAACAGAGCGACCAACGCGGACAAGGGGAGACGCTCCTTCTTCGTGTCTTGATTCGCGACCATGGTCTGCAACTCGTGGGCAAACTTGCTCACCTCCGACTCTTCCCAAGACAGATGCGGGTCGGCGGCTGCATCCTCCTCCGCTTCGTCCTCCTCGTCGTCCACACCGAGATCGACTGCAGGCGGCTTCTCCGCAGGTGACCTCTCCGCCACCGGGGGCTTCTGATTCTTCTTCGGAGCTTTGGGCTTCTTCGCCTTCCTTTTCTTGTCGCTTCCATGGGAGGTGGACGAGGAGCGGGAATCCTTGTCACTGCCGCTGTCAGAGGCTTTGTCCCCGGAGTTCTGATCGTACTCGGAGCCGGAGTCGGCTTCCCTTTCATTGCTGCTGTCTCCGAAAGCCCGCTTCTTACGTGGAGCCTTGGCTTCCAAGCGAGCAGCATTGGTCGCTGCCACGGCTTGCGCGCAACTCTCGAGAGTCTTCTTGCGGACGAACTTCTGCACGGCCTTGTCCTGCTTCGGCTCCTCCGGGATCTTCTTGGCCCAGGCTTTCGGGTTGGCCGCCAGGGCGCAGAGCGCCAGGCCGGCCATGGCACCTGCGTACATGCGGGAGCCGGTGTCCGCCAGGCGCGCAAAGTCCTTGACTTGCTGTTTCAGCGCCTCCTTCTTCCCCAACTTCTTCAGCACCTTATCGATGTGGGGCGATGCCGACGAAGCATCTGCACATTCCTTGTTCGTCATGTTGACCACAGCGAGCGAGTCCCGGAGAGCTTCCAGAAGCTTCTTGACGGCGGGAATCCCGGTCCGCGCAAACTTCTTGTCGGCCGAAGACGTCGGTAGCGCCGCCAGAGCTTCTGAACAAGATTCCAGCGACGCAGAAGCCATGCTGACCCCCAAGCAAAGCCGAGCAATGCACTCGGAGGATTCCGCTGTTAGCTGCTCTGCCAGCTTAGAAGCAGTGAAATAGTCCGAAGGAGCTTGCTTCTCCGTCAAGAGCATGCGACCATCCGCGTCGGGCCAGCTGCGGAGGGACGCCTTCGCGAGTAGCTTGTAGAAGGGAACGCCGGGCGGATACTTGGCCTTGCCCTTGCCATCCTTGGCGACGTGCTTGCCGGCAGACTTGCGCGGGGTCGACTTGCCCATGGCTGCAGAAGAAGTGGGAAAAGCTAAGTAGCAAGTACTACAACTCTAGCTGCTGCTTTTGATCGCCGCGGCACTTCAATGAAAGCAGCTGGAAAGTCAGCTGTGTGCACATCTTAGAACACTCGTGAAAGATGCATGGGGCCGAATATGTTTTTTTTTTTTTTTTCCTGTTTGTCTTCCTGAGTGGGACACCGAAACCATTTCCAGCTGTACTTCGGCTGGAGTACGCTGTGGCTCTACCTAGAAAATAGCTACAGCCACGGAGGAGGAGCTTTGCAAGAGATGTCCTTCATAAGCTGCACGAGGATAAGGGTTGCCAGGTGGTTCGCAACCAGGATGCGCAAGGAAGCTTTGCAAGCAGTGCATGCACGTAGGGGGCGGTCCATGCCAACACCTAGCATACATCGAGATTTCGCACGTGCAGGGAATGAATGCAATCACAAGACAACACAGCGTAGCTTGTTGTAGTCGAGTTGCGATCGAGGCTGTACCTTGGCTCTGACGTCATGGTCGACAATGTTGATTTGCTGTGTACTGCCGGCGACACCTGACCACATGACTCTTTCGCCAATAATGATCTCGCCCCAATAAGCGAAACAATTCTGCAAGAGGTTTTCATTCCTGAAGCCCCAATAAGCGAAACAATTCTGCCATAGAATTTGGTTCCTAACGCCCCAATAAGCGAAACAATTCTGCAAGACGTTTTCATTCCTGAAGCCCCAATAAGCGAAACAATTCTGCCAGAGAATTTGGTTCCTAACGCCCCAATAAGCGAAACAATTCTGCAAGAGTTTTTCATTCCAAAAGCTCCAATAAGCGAAGCCATTCTGCCAGAGATTTTCTTTACTAGCGCCCCAATAAGCGAAACAATTCTGCAAGAGGTTTTCCTTCCTAACGCCCCAATAAGCGAAACAATTCTCCAAGAGGTTTTCATTCCCAAAGCCCCAATAAGCGAGGAAATTCTGCCAGACTAACCCTTGAAAACTCCCTGAAAGGCTTGTGCGGACTCGAGGTTTGCGTCTAGATTCTAGATGCAGTCTGGAGGGGGCTCTCGCCTCATCTGACCGCGCCTTGGCTTCGGCAGGGAAATTGATGCAAGCATGACGCAAGCATGACGCAAGCACGCTCTAGACGTGGACATGTTTGCTTGCAGCCGAGTTGCGACCACCAGAGCAATGCCTGGGCGAGCACATGTTGAGTTAACATATATGTTGATGATGGCCGTGGACATGCACGTGTTTAATTGCAGCCGAGTCGCTTGCACCAAAAATCAGTCCTTGGCTTGGACATGTTCACTGAATGCATGCGTGGGAAGTATGAGAGTGTGAAGGTCTTCGCAGGCACCCCCCAGCGTACTTAGTACTGGGATGGCCTTATTTTAGGCGCCTTATAAGAGAATGTCCCGCAGCACACGCTCCCTGCTTCCCCGATGTTTCTGGTCGGATTGAAACATCCTTCGCCCATATGTGTTCACCGATTGGAGATAGATCGGATTCCCGGTAGTAACGCGCACCCGCGAGCGAGTACACGCGTTCCCGTTGACAGGCTCAATGGGAAGCCCCCTTGGCCCTTGGCACTGAGGAAAACAAACCGATCCTCGCGCAAAGCGCGTCCGTGGCACACATCCCAAAAGTATGACCGTGGCCTACTTTTGGAATGCTCAAGGAAGGCACCTCGTCTCTTTTTAGGTATTTGGAGGCCGCTTCGCTAGTGAACTGGCGCGTACAGCAGTCGCTGTAGTTCAACGCCATTACTAGCTTCCAAAAGACAGTTAGCATGCTCCCTTGGGGGGCGAGCGGAGGGTCCAAAAGCGCATTGTGTGTACGCGCGCGGGTCGGGGAAATCCTGGTCCCCGGGCGGTCGTAGATTGACGGTGGGTGTCAATTTTGCCCGGCTTCCAGACTGCTTAAAGCCCTTTGAAATAACTTCGGAAGCCACTTAGAACGTTTTAAAACCACTCTGAGCCTTTAAAAACCTCTCAAAACCTGCAAAAACTTGCAACCATGCCACCCACAACGCCAAAGTGACAATCTCCAGGCCCCAAAGTGACAATCTCCAGGCCCCAAAGTGACAATCGCCAGGCCCCAGGTGACAATCTCCAGGCCCCAAAGTTACAATCCCCAGACCCCGAGTGACAATCTCCAGGCCCCAAAGTGACAATCGCCAGGCCCCAGGTGACAATCTCCAGGCCCCAAAGTGACAATCGCCAGGCCCCGAGTGACAATCTCCAGGCCCCAAAGGGGTGGCAATCTTAGGGGGTCTAGATTGTCAGAAGGCGGCAATCGTAGGGGGGTACAGATTGCCAACAAGTGGCAATCACAGGGGATCTAGATTGTCAGCAGGTGGCAATCTTAGGGGGGTACAGATTGCCAACAGGTGGCAATCTTAAGGGGGTACAGATTGCCAAGAAGTGGCAATCACAGGGGATCTAGATTGTCAGCAGGTGGCAATCTTAGGGGGGTACAGATTGCCAACAGGTGGCAATCTTAAGGGGGTACAGATTGCCAAGAAGTGGCAATCACAGGGGATCTAGATTGTCAGCAGGTGGCAATCTTAGGGGGGGTACAGATTGCCAACAGGTGGCAATCTTAAGGGGGTACAGATTGCCAATAGGTGGCAATCGTGGTGGGGGGTTGGTGGAAAGGGGGCGGATGGCTGTCACACTCCCTTGCTGGCCGGTTGCCCCTTTGGATTGTCAGCAGGTGGCAATCTTCAGGGCTTCAGATCGTCAGCTGGTGGCAATCTGGGTGGAGCTTGGTGGAAAGGGGGCGGATGGCTGTCACACTCCCTTGCTGGCCGTTTGCCCCTTTGGATTGTCAGTAGCTCTGGACCCTCCCGGCGGATGGCTGTCAAACTCCCTTGCCAGATTGACAGCAGGTGTCAATCGTGAGAGGTCCGGTGGGGGAAGGGGCCGGTTGTTGGCTTCTTGTTTCAAGGATGTTGAGCACGACAACCAGTACTAACAAAATGGGGCTTTTTTTTTCTGCACTGGTTCTTGGCTTCTTGTTTTAAGGATGTTGAGCACGACAACTAGGACTAACAAAATGGGGCTTTTTTTCTGCACTGGTTCTTGGCTTCTTGTTTTAAGAATGTTGAGCACGACAACTAGGACTAACACAATGGAGCTTTTTTTCTGCACTGGTTCTTGACTTCTTGTTTCAAGGATGTTGAGCACAACGTTCGGCGTTTTCGGTGCTTGGCTGCCACTTGCCAGGCCTCATAAATTGCCGGCAGGTGGCAATTCTAGGGGGTCTGGATTGTCAGCAGGTGGCAATCCTGGTTGGGAGGGGGGCTAGATTGCCAACAGGTGGCAATCACACCTGCGTTTTTGGTGCTTAGCTGCCACTTGCCAGGCCTAATGGATTGCCGGCAGGTGGCAATCTTAGGGGGTCTAGATTGTCAGAAGGCGGCAATCGTAGCGGGGCACAGATTGCCAACAGGTGGCAATCACAGGGGATCGAGATTGTCAGCAGGTGGCAATCTTGGGGGGTACAGATTGCCAACAGGTGGCAATCTTAAGGGGGTACAGATTGCCAACAGGTGGCAATCACAGGGGATCTAGATTGTCAGCAGGTGGCAATCTTAGGGGGTACAGATTGCCAACAGGTGGCAATCTTAAGGGGGCACGGATTGCCAAGAGGTGGCAATCGTGGTGGGGGTTGGTGGAAAGGGGGCGGATGGCTGTCACACTCCCTTGCTGGCCGGTTGCCCTTTGGATTGTCAGCAGGTGGCAATCTTCAGGGCTTCAGATTGTCAGCTGGTGGCAATCTGGGTGGAGCTTGGTGGAAAGGGGGCGGATGGCTGTCACACTCCCTTGCTGGCCGTTTGCCCCTTTGGATTGTCAGTAGCTCTGGACCCTCCCGGCGGATGGCTGTCACACTCCCTTTCCAGATTGACAGCAGGTGTCAATCGTGAGAGGTCCGGTGGGGGAAGGGGCCGGTTGTTGGCTTCTTGTTTCAAGGATGTTGAGCACGACAACCAGGACTAACAAAATGGGTTTTTTTTCTGCACTGGTTCTTGGCTTCTTGTTTTAAGGATGTTGAGCACGACAACGAGGACTAACAAAATGGGGCTTTTTTTCTGCACTGGTTCTTGGCTTCTTGTTTTAAGAATGTTGAGCACGACAACTAGGACTAACACAATGGGGCTTTATGGTCGTCTTGCTCCCAACGTTGTGGCAATCAATTCTGGTTCTGGTGGCAATACGAATTCTGCAGCCACGCTCGTCCTTCTTCTGTTGCCGTAACAAATCGTACTGCCGGGTCTTGGTGCTCTTTCTGGCCCACTCTTGGCCGTACCAAATCGTATCTGCCGGGTCGTGGTGGCTCCTGTCTGGCCACTCTTGGCCGCATCAAATCGTACTGCCGGATCTTGGTGGCTCTTTCTGGCCCACTCTTGGCCGTAACAAATCGTACTGCCGGGTCTTGGTGGCTCTTTCTGGCCCACTTTTGGCCGCATCAAATCGTACTGCCGGATCTTGGTGGCTCATTCTGGCCCACTCTTGGCCGCAACAAATCGTACTGCCGGGTCTTGGTGGCTCTTTCTGTCCCACTCTTGTCCGTAACAAATCGTACTGCCGGGTCTCGGTGGCTCTTTCTGGCCCACTCTTGGCCGTAACAAATCGTACTGCCGGGTCTTGGTGGCTCTTTCTGGCCCACTCTTGGCCGTAACAAATCGTACTGCCGGGTCTTGGTGGCTCTTTCTGGCCCACTCTTGGCCGCATCAAATCGTACTGCCGGATCTTGGTGGCTCCTTCTGGCCCACTCTTGGCCGTAACAAATCGTACTGCCGGGTCTTGGTGGCTCTTTCTGGCCCACTTTTGGCTGTAACAAATCGTACTTCCGGGTCTTGGTGGCTCTTTCTGGCCCACTCTTGGCCGTAACAAATCGTACTGCCGGGTCTTGGTGGCTCTTTCTGGCCCACTCTTGGCCGTAACAAATCGTACTGCCGGGTCTTGGTGGCTCTTTCTGTCCCACTCTTGTCCGTAACAAATCGTACTGCCGGGTCTTGGTGGCTCTTTCTGGCCCAGTCTTGGCCGTAACAAATCGTACTGCCGGGTCTTGGTGGCTCTTTCTGGCCCACTCTTATCCGTAACAAATCGTACTTCCGGGTCTTGGTGGCTCTGTGTGGCCCACTCTTATCCGTAACAAATCGTACTTGCGGGTCTTGGTGGCTCTATGTGGCCCACTCTTATCCGTAACAAATCGTACTTCCGGGTCTTGGTGGCTCTGTGTGGCCCACTCTTATCCGTAACAAATCGTACTTCCGGGTCTTGGCGGCTCTGTGTGGCCCACTCTTATCCGCAACAAATCGTACTTCCGGATCTTGGTGGCTCTGTGCTTGCCCCAGGAGGCTGTTTGTGGCTGGTTGTCAGCTGAAGAAAATCTTTTTTTAGTGGCCTCCAGGCGAAATGGCTCACAAAGCTTGCCCCAGGAGGCTGTTTGTGGCTGGTTGTCAGCTGAAGAAAATCTTTTTTTGTTGGCCTGCAGGCGACATGGCTCACAAAGCTTGCACCAGAAGGCCGTTTTGTGGCTGGTTGTCAGCTGAAGAAAATCTTTTTTTGTTGGCCTCCAGGCGAAATGGCTCGCAAAGCTTGCCCCAGGAGGCTGTTTCTGGCTAATTGTCAGCTGAAAAACATCTTTTTTTGTTGGCCTCCAGGCGAAATGGCTCGCAAAGCTTGCCCCAGGAGGCTGTTTTGTGGCTGGTTGTCAGCTGAAGAACATCTTTTGTTGTTGGCCTGCAGGCGAAATGGCTCACAGGCCTTCGTAATGCATCCGGTGGCGGAGGGTGCGCGGAACCCCAAAGGCACAAAAAGCCTTGCAGTTTTGAGGCTGAAGAAGGACCAGTGTTTTCAAAAACCCTTGCATTGTAAGCTCCAGGTTCTTAATTTGGAGCTTCGGGTCCTTAATTTTAGGTCCAAATCCTGAAATTCAAGCTCCTGTACTTAATTCGAGCTCGAGTCCTTAATTTCTTGTCAAGTCCTTAATCCTCGGTTCCGGGTGTTTAATTTAAGGCTCTTCAAAGGCAGCAAGGAGGAATCCAGGCGTCCCCGACCATTTGCACCAAGGTTTACCGGGGCCCAGAAAGGAGGAATCCAGGCGTCCCCGGCCGGTTCGCACCAAGGTTTAGGGTTATTACTTTATAGGCTGACAGTAGCGGCCTATTCACTGGAGCCGCGTGGACCTGAGGTCCAGGACCTACGGCTTGCCTTTTGGCCGTCGCCTACGGTCCGGCAGGCGCCTTCCGGTCCGCCTGCTGCGGCCGACCCCATTCGCTGCGGTGGGGGGTCGGCCTTCAGTTTAGGGTTTAGGGTTTAGGGTTTAGGGTTTAGGGTTTAGGGTTTAGGGTTTAAGGTTTTCGCTGCGAGTGCGCTGTCGACCCCTCCATAAAGTGGTTGGGGTCGGCGCATGAGCTGCAATGCCCGCCCTCCCACCCTAATTTCAAACCTTGAACGGGTTTAGGGTTGTCTACCCCCCCAACCCCCCCTAGCAAGGGGGGCTTATATGGTTTGGCAACCAGACCAGGCCAACTTTTCCACAACGCCAAAGTGACAATCTCCATGCGCAAAGTGACAATCTCCAGGCCCCAAAGTGACAATCTCCAGGCCCTAAAGTGACCCAAAGGGCCTTCTGGGTGGCTTCGGTGGGCTTGTGGCCTCTGGGGCCTTTGCAGGGTTTACGGGGGAGGACCTTCTGCAGGCTTTGTGGGGGCCTTCTGGAGACCTTCTGGACACCTTTTTGCCCACCTTCAAAATTACTTAAAACCTATTGAAACAGCTACAAAAACCAGATAAAACTTTAAAAAACCATTCTGAGCCTTTAAGAACCTCGCAAAACCTGCAAAAACTTCAACCAGACCAGGCCAACTTTTCCACAACACCAAAGTGAAAAACTCCAGGCGCAAAGTGACAATCTCCAGGCCTCCAAGTGACAATCTCCAGGCCCCAGAGTGACAATCTCCAGGCCCCAAAGTGACCCGGAGGGCCTTCTGGGTGGCTTCGGTGGGCTTGTGGCCTCTGGGGCCTCTGCAGGGTTTACGGGGGAGGACCTTCTGCAGGCTTTGTGGGGGCCTGCGCTAGGCTCTGGGTCCTTAATTTTAATTAGGTCCGGTTAATTTTAAGCTCCGGGCCTTTAAGTTTAAGCTCCGGGTCCTTAATTTTAGGTCCGGTCCTTATTTTAAGCTCCGGTGCCTTAATTCTAGCTTGGCCCTTAATTACGGGCCCTTAATTTTAGGCCCCCCCGGTCCTTGATTTTAGGTCTGGCCTTAATTTTACGCTCCGGGTTCTTAATTTTCGGCTCCGGGTCCTTAATTTTAAGGTTCTTTAAAGGCAGCAAGGAGGAATCCAGGGGTCCCCGCCCATTTGCACCAACGTTTACCGGGGCCCAGAAATCTGAAAAATTGCTGCTGATTTTGCCTTGTTAAGTTCTTTATATAAAATGTGCATTTTAATGAGGGCCAAGTGCCCAAGTCGAGGTCCCCCTCTTTCTTTTAGTGTGGCTCCACTAAACTCCGCCCTGGGACTCCTCGGTCCAGGGCTCGGAACCGTCCCTGAGCTTAGGATCGAAAAATGGACCCTCCAGTGCTCGTGCGTGCCTAAAGGGGTCGGGGCCACAGTCTGCAGCAAAACAGTGCCGTTCTTCTCGTATGCTGCCACTAAGCCATCCAGTGTCCATGTGTGCCCAAAGCGGTCAAGGCCACATTCTGCAGCAAAACAGGGCCGTTCTTTTCGTGTGGCTCCACTAAACTCTTCCTTGCCCTCCAAAAATCTGGAAAATCGCTGCTGATTTTGCCTTGTTAAATTCTTTATATAAAATGTGCATTTTAATTAGGGCCAGGTGCCCGAGTCGAGGTCCCCCTCTTTCTTTTCGTGTGGATCCACTAAACTCTGCCCTGGGGCTCCTCGGTCCAGGGCTCGGAACCGTCCTGAGCTTAGGATCGAAAAGTGGACCCTCGAGTGCTCGTGTGTGCCCAAAGGGGTCGGGGCCACATTCTGCAGCAAAACAGGGCCGTTCTTTATGTGTGGCGCCACTAAACCATCCGGTGTCCATGTGAGCCCAAAGCGGTCAAGGCCACATTCTGCAGCAAAACAAAGCCGTTCTTTTCGTGTGGCTCCACTAAACTCTTCCCTACCCTCCAAAAATCTGGAAAATCGCTGCTGATTTTGCCTTGTTAAATTCTTTATATAAAATGTGCATTTTAATTAGGGCCAGGTGCCCAAGTCGAGGTCTCCCTCTTTCTTTTCGTGTGGCTCCACTAAACTGTGCCCTGGTGCTCCTCGGTCCAGGGCTCGGAACCGTCCCTGGGTCTTTAATTTAAGGCTCTTTAAAGGCAGCAAGGAGGATTTCAAGCGTGCCCGGCCATTTGCACCAAGGTTTACCGGGGCCCAGAAAGGAGGATTTCAAGTGTGCCCGGCCGGTTTGCACCAAGGTTTAGGGTTATTACTTTATAGGCTGACAGTAGCGGCCTATTCACTGGAGCCGCGTGGACCTGAGGTCCAGGACCTACGGCTTGCCTTTCGGCCATCGCCTACGGTCCTGCAGGCGCCTTCCGGTCCGCCTGCTGCGGCCGACCCCATTCGCTGCGGTGGGGGGTCGGCCTTCAGTTTAGGGTTTAGGGTTTAGGGTTTAGGGTTTAGGGTTTAGGGTTTAGGGTGTGTCGACCAAACTGTTGCGGTAAAAAGAATGTAGAACGGACGTCGGCGTTTTTTTGCGTAAGAGAGTTCGTCACGTCCGTGGACCTCGATATACATCCCACCACAACCCACCCGGAGCATTTGTCCTTAGCTTAAGTCCTTAAGCGTCCATCACGAAGCAGAGACCCATGCAGCTACAGGCACGCGGACAGTCTTTGCACCGTTACGGCGGCGAAGACAACTCTAAGAGCAGCCAAACGAAAAGAAAGGAGGAGACCTCGGATTCGCACTTGCCCTGCATTAAAAGGCACATTTTATGAACAGAAATTGGTACACCAAAATCAGCACCAGTTCTCCAATCGCCGAAGGTCAAGG
This sequence comes from Symbiodinium sp. CCMP2592, assembly GCA_905221615.1. NCBI lineage: Eukaryota > Dinophyceae > Suessiales > Symbiodiniaceae > Symbiodinium > Symbiodinium sp. CCMP2592. The sequence goes on from CAJNDT010003196.1 coordinate 24,174, forward strand.
CAGAGTTTAAAGCAGCCACACGAAAAGAACGGCCTTGTTTTGCTGCAGAATTGGCTTCGGCCGCTTTAGGCACCCATAGGCACCGGATGGTTTAGAGCAGGCACACGAAAAGAACGGCCCTGTTTTGCTGCAGAATGTGGCCGCGACCTGCTTGGGCACACACGAGCACTCGAGGGTCCATTTTTCGATCCTAAGCCTGGGAACCCAGTTTAGAGCAGGCACACGAAAAAAAACGGCGCTGTTTTGCTGCAGAATCTGGCTTTGGCCGCTTTGGGCACCCAGAGGCACCGGATGGTTTAGAGCAGGCACACGAAAAGAACGGCCCTGTTTTGCTGCAGAATGTGGCCCCGACCGGCTTGGGCACACACGAGCACTCGAGGGTCCATTTTTTGATCCGAGCTCCGAGGGACGGAGTTTAGGGATTGGGAAGGCGGCTAAGAGCAGCCACACGAAAAGAACGGCCCTGTTTTGCTGCAGAATGTGGCCCCGACCTGCTGGGGCACACACGAGCACT
>CAJNDT010003197.1:0-24672 GCA_905221615.1 Symbiodinium sp. CCMP2592
CCTGTGTATGTATGTACATTATGTAGAAGGTGTAGCTCCCTCCCTTCTCGCCTTGCGACCTAACCCTTGCCGGCTTAGTTCACAGTCTCGGATCGCGACCTTGTCTCTCCAGGCTGATGCCACCCAGGGAGTGCATGTCGATCTTAGGGCTAAGACTGCGAAGCAGAGTTTTACTAAATATCTCGGCAGAGAATCGCAGCTGTCGACATTGAGGCCTCCGACAAGTGAGCCATATTCCGGAAGACCTTTGCAGGGCGGCCGGTAAAATAGGACCCCGAGCCATACGAAGTTCTTGCCAGTTGAAAGCCCATTTCCTGGCCTTGGACACCGTCTGCCCGACCTTGGGTCGAATCGTTTGACGGTCACCCGCTTTGGACACTCACACTTCGGTCACCCTTTACACTGTGAGGACCACTGCCGAGGTGGCCTCGGTGTGGATGGTTCAGCCTTGACATGATGTCGTGCCATCATGAGGACCCTAGCCTTGCTTCGAACTCCAGGTTTTAAAACAGTGAGCCGCAAGGAGGCCGCTCAAACACTCGTTTATCTCGCTCCTAGCACCCACCCTTCGAAGGTGTCTGTACCAAATCCGCAAGGCTTTCTGCAGACTCGGTGCTCTCGGAACACGCAAGGACGGGATCCGCCTGGCTGGGGGGCAGGAGAATGGTCTGCACGACTCTGCGTCTTTCGAGTATGTTAGCGGACTTTGCCTCTCATTGTTGGAACACTACACCCTGTGCTCTACACTCTGGATGATACAGCATAATCATTCATCACTACGGCGCTGCCCGTGGCAACGCCGTAGCTCAACAAAGCTTTCGCGGTCTTGAGATAACTATAGTATAGGCGTCATGTAATGTCAGGTGGTATTCTTTTCGGAAATCTCTCGTTGTATGCCCAGTGGTACAAGTCGAGGGCAAAGGAGTTCCTGCTCAGACGATGTCAAGTGTAGCTTCCCCGAGAACCGAATCAGCATGCAGGCCACAAAATGTGTAAGCTGATGGATGTGGACTCATCTGAAGAGATGCATAACAGCTTGCTGGCTCATGTATCTCGTCCCTGGCCTCCTCGCCGAACTGAGCACACTCCCGACTCCGCTCAGCATGGAGGTTCTGGACCTGTAAGGTTCACAAATTGCGAGTAGGGTAGAGGAACTACACTTGAATGACGAAATATTGCGAAGGAGATTCCGACCGATCAAGCAACGACACGGACACGAACTGCTTCCATGCGTATATATACATATATATATAAATATATATGTATATATAGAGGCCCATACACTGGTGGTGGCACTAGTACGACTATCTGCTGTGCTGTTCTGTTGTTGTCTGCGGCCCCGGCGTCATGGAAGCTACCGTCTGCGCCGGCGCCGCCGGTGTCCGCAACGTCGGCACAGGAGACACGTCGATGTTGTTGGTCGGTGAAGGAGGTACTTCGGACTTGTCCGCACCTGAGTGGGTCACAGGCCGTTGCGGGCGGAGACCATGGCAGTGGTGTCCCTCCCAGAGCATACGACGCGGCACGCTGGTGCAGTAGATGAGCTTGGATGTCAGTCCGGACGACAGCACGGAGGAGCGAAGTGCATCAGTTTATGCGGCTTGCTTGGATAGGGTTGTAAGCACTATATAGGAAACTTCAAGTTTGGCACCCTCGTTCTCGGAAAACTCATCCAGGCTGATGTCTCCTCGGCTGAGCGGCTGCGACTGGACAGCATGCATGTTATCAAAGCATCCGCTTGCAAAACCCGTGGCCTCTACCTGTCCGAAGTACAGTGTAAGCCCTGTTGTAAAGGTGCACTCCAGTGAAAACGCGGAGGCAGAGCAATTTTTTTGCGTTTCACTATTCATGGACCTGGTATCTCCAACCAAAATAGCCTGAGCAGAACCTGCTTCAGTTGCTACGAGCTGACCAGACAGGATGACCCTGCTTCGCCAGCATGTCTAGATTGATGCCTTTGTGTTTGCTCTGGCTAGTCTGCTAGCATGACTCGATGATGGTAAGGCCTGGTAAACAGCAATTGCTCATCACCATCCCCACTGAAATCCTCAGCATCCTCTCTTGACTTGCTCTACCCTTGTTTGCGCATCTTTGCCGATCGAGCTGCCGGTAGCCTCCATATAGCCTTCGTGGGGAAATCATGTCGGGGAACTTCAAATTTCAAGCTCGGTACTAATTCAGCTGTCCTGGTTACCCAGCGACTTCGGTTTCTAGTCACATCTGCTCCGCAAGGTCAACTGGGGAAAACGGTATGGCGGAGCTCAGCAAAGCAGCCGTAGCGCACCAGCGCCGTGTGGGCAATCCGGAAGGCTCGAGAGGCCTCTCGATGGGATGCTTCGATTGCAGTGCGAAGGCCTGGGCTTCGACCCTGCCACCAACGCTTACAAGAACTACAAGCAGCACTAGTGCAAAGCCCTCCATCAGAGAAACTTTTGTTCTGAATCCAGGTACTCTATTCAGCTTTAGCTCTCAAGCCGACGCACCTTGCGGGACTTCGTCACTTCCGGTGCCATTTCGCGGAGCTCGTTGAAGCATTCCACGGCCTCGGGCAGGGCCAAGCTGCCGGTTCCCTGATTGCATGCAACCCTAAACCCTAAACCTAAATCCTAAACCGACTTCCCACAAGGCAGGGTGTGCTTGAAAATGCGATATGCCGATAGCTGCGGGACCAGGGACAAAACTCTGAACGTTATAACTCTGAGTCCACGCCCCTGCCAGCTCTGAGTATCTGCTGCAAGGCCCTTGAACTCTCGCACCCACCGTGAATTTAAAATGGCAGAGAAGAACTACCCTCCAGAAACCGGTATCTTCTCTTCAAGTCCAGGAAACGCTCGGCCGATCTGGAGCCTCTTTGGACATCCTGGCTTCCCAAGAGGTCGGAGGTGCGTTCAACCCGTTTGCGCTATGTTCTGTTTATTGCTGCTGACGTGTTCCTGGGAGTCGACTCGCTCGAGGGGCTTGGGAAGTAACGAGGTGAGAATGTACCTTTCGACAAGCGAGGTCCCTTATCATATTTTTTGCCACCCGCCCAGCAAGCTCCCCGGTGCAGCCACTCCGCTCCCCGAGCATCTTTGCCAAACATCTGCTTCAGCACGACAGCAGTTCGCGAATCTGTTCAGTATTTTCTCAACTACCGGGAGCTTCCAACGAATCCAGCTGGCGTTTCTTGCAGGAAGGTCGTTGGGGGTCGGCTTACAAGCTAGCCCGTTTCCAAGGAGCCAGTTGCCTGCAGTTAGTCGTGATTCGACGTGGGCATCGACATCGATGGAGCTTAGTAGATGCTTCTAGGTCGAGGCAAGGGACATCCGCAGCACCAAAGAAACGACTGGACGCATGCTGTCGTCGTCCAACTCGGGGATTTCGACCTGGCGTCGAGAGCTGGAAGCTTCGGGCTGAGGGCCTAAGGGCCCTTACCTAGACCCCCCAACAAAGTAGGTAAAATAATGGCCCAAAACCTATAAAAGGCTACTATTCTACATAGTTTTGGGGTCCAGGTTGGGTCTTCCTCTGTCCGTGCGGACAACTGGAATCAAGAAAGCCGTGTCAACTCGCGGATGCATTGCCTCACATTGCCGGGTCTTCTCCAACATCTCCTGAGAGAACAGGAGGCTTGGTGTCACGAGAGCTTGTGGATGTTGACCTCCCTGAACGGTCCTCGTGCGTGCCTGCCCAGAAGGGCAGCGCTCGAAACATCATAAAGTAACTCAGGACTCCCAGGGCGAAGACGTCCACCTGCGCTCTTTAAGTGTGCGAATCCTCCCCCCCAGCAGCGCAGGTGCAACTACAACATGGGTCATCGTGCCAGTCTCATGCAATCACTGTCCAGCCTGTTCCTGAAAAAGCTACAGCAGGTGGCAACTTGATCCATTGGATATTCTCGAACGGTTGCCTGAGCCTGCAACTACTGCCCTCGCTTCGTCCAAGCCGCCAGCTCGTCATAGAGCCGCGGAGTCGGAGCGATGATCTCCGGTGCCTGGGGATGTGCTCCATGCGTGCTGCAAAGGAAGTCTGGCCGAGATTCAGCCACGTTACAGCATAGCCGGGAGACCCAACAGGGCGGCACATGGCCTCCTGTCACGGTCACAGAAATATTCTCTAGTTGGAGACAACACATTCTGCACAGTTGTCTTCACCTGGTCATCAAGGTAGGCCGCAATGCCAAAGTCCTGAGATTCACTGCAATGCCAAAAACACCTCACGGATGGTCAAGTCAACTTGCAGCATCTCCAATCAGCCAGAACGGCGCGATCTTAAAATCCTTTAACCAGGCAGTCAACAAGAAAGAGCAACAGCCCGGAACTTGCACTTCATGGCCGAGGATCTATGAGCACAGCATGCTCCTTGTGCATCACAACATTTTCCTTTGTTGCCAAAAACTCATCCACTCAAAGAACATATGCGAAAACATGTGCGTGATCAGTGCCATTGGCCTTCTCCTACGTACAGGACCCATAGTCTGCAGAGGGCCTGGGCTGCTGACGACCACACTTACCTGACTCTCGACCCGTGCCATGCCGCTGCTTTGAGCAGGTGCGGCCTCTAAATTTATGCCTATGAACGCGTCGTCTGTGATTTTACTACTTCGACTACCATGATTCTTACTGCTGCTGTCGTTGCTGTTGCTCTTCGTTCTGAATGCCCCAAGTCTCGGCTTTGACATCTCGGTGCACGATGCGCAAGCGATGCAGATGTGTCAACGCTGACGCCAGGCCTCGGCAGCAGCATGACCGCCACTATCACCGGAATCCGCACCCTGAAACTGTGACTCGGCAACTTCATGGACTGCTACTAGCGCGACGCAGTACTTGTCCATATTTTCTTCTATTGATTGCAGTGAGCCATGATATATTATGCTGTTATCCAGTGGAGGCCTATGGAAAACACCCTCCAAAGCATCTTGAATCTGCCAGGAAAGAGAAACTGCAGCTGAATGTAAGCAGCCCTTCCACCAACATAGAGCCATATCAACAGGTCAAAGACTGCCATGGAGACTGTGGCCCATGCCGGCTTGAATGTCGAGAATGCGAGGAATGGACAGATACTTCTCCTGCCACGCACCCATTGTAACAGGGTGCATTTCTGCATGGCTCTAGGCATCCGTATCAATGAGCGGTGTTGGCACCCGCAGCAACCGAACCCTTCTCCTGCAATTGACATGAAAACATAACAGTAGAACAGCTTGTTCATCGCAATTCGGGTCCTTGTAAAGAATGAGGTGTTTTTCTTTACAAGGAGCCCCAGAATACCGCTATCGACAGATGCCGCCATTCCTGTGGAGATTCGACAAGTTTCTGCATCGAGGCTTCTGGGGGTGATCTCAGTCACAGGGCATCCTCTGAAGCCACTCTCAGAAATGAGGCCTTGATGATGTCGAAGAAATCACCTCCAGTGCAGTGCTCCATCACAAGAAGCCAGACCACCTCAGAGGAGTTGCGGACAGGGTGGGGAGCTTTCGGCTGAAACGATCGCCACAATTTCCAGTCAGAGTGTCGCTGGGAATTCTCGCCGGCACTTTCTCAGCGATGCATAGCTTAGATCAGGAACCCGAGGTCAGCGGTCGTCTCGCACCCTTCTACCCGCTCGTGAAGGCAAGCTGCACTGGACTTCTTCTTCTGCGCCTCTGCGTAGATGCCTGCGAAGGCAACCATCGTTTCTGTCGGGTTCAGAAGTGCGCTTAGATGCATTTCCGGTACGTTTGGCTGCATTCAACAAACCTGTGGCCTATGCCAAGGCACTGTCAAAAACATACACCATTCCCTGCGGACGTAAACTCTCGCAACTCGGACACTGCAAAGTGAGGTTGGCCCGGGTCGGAAAGCAAGCACTTTGGCTTCATGTTGCCGGCCCGGAAATCTGTTTATTCTCAACCTACCTCCCGAGCTATCTCCAAGGTTTCAGCTTATGGACAAGAACTCCTGCCGCAGCTCTTTGCCCCTGTGCCCACCTAAAAGGGCGGAGATGTTTGGATGACCGGCAGACTGCTGCAAGAAGTCGACCTCTCGACCTGCCAGAATTAAAAAAACAAAGCCAATCCATGAATTCACAGAAGCTCAGGTAATGTGTGCCGCGGCATCTAGCCATCTGCCAAGGCAATTCCCGCTGTAGCTCCAGCCGCATATGTGGGTCGCTCTTGTGAAAGGCGGGGAAACTTTCCAAATTGCATGGAAGGCACGCACCATCCCCGAGTCCAGCTTGTCCCAAATCTTCACGGCCACCCGTCCTTGGAAAGTCCGATCGAGAATAGGCTTGCAGGCCCTTTGCTAGACGATACCAACTGCAAACCAATCCAGAGCTAGGCTCCGAAGTTGTGGACCTTGTTCATGTTCAGCACCTGTCCGGGACCAATTGCTGTGCTCTGCCATTGCTACACTTTCTCTTACCTCCCTCCTGTCCGAAGTTCAACGACTGGCTGTCGGAACAGCACCTGCATCAGCTGACGTCTTCTGAAATGCTGACAAAGGCACATCCCCCTTCAAGGGGATGAGCTTCCTGTGCGCATCATACAATGGCAGGAGCGAGACACCTCCTCGGCATTTCAAGGGGTTCACTCGTGAACCATGCTCGGGGTAATGGTAGTCCATGCATGGACGTCTTGTATGCTCCTTTACACTGTGCATACATGAAATGGTGTGCACAATCAACACTCGCAAGCCATCTACGTATGTATGTATGTCAGAACACCACTTCAACCAATCCACCTCTTTGCTTTCAAAGGTGGAGAAGCAATCGATGGGAGTTGCCTTGTGTCTGCGGTTGCCGCGACCCACCAGCGCGCTGCGTGGGGCGTGGCTTCCACTGAGGGGTGTAAGTTTTCGGGTTTAGTGCCTGATGTTGTACACACGCCTGCTGCCGGGGAGCGAGCTGCGCTCTGGCAAGCCGTTGCGGCGGCGCACGCTGCTAAGGTGCGGTCTCTCCGTCTGCTGTGCGACAACGAGGGGGTTGTTCTTCGGGTTCGTAGGGGTTTGCTAGGGTCTTGGGAGGGCGATTGCTCCGCCTTTTGGGCATCCATTGCTCTTCTGATCCCTTCTGACACTAGCATAGAGTGGGTGCCGTCTCACGGCAAGCTTGCGCAGTGGCAGCCGCCGCAAGGGTGGCCTCCGGCTTCTCTGTGCCGTCTGTACAATCAGTGGGCGGATGAGGCAGCTGGCGCCGTTACGAAGGGGTTTCATCCTGAATTTGCTCAGGCCGTTGGAAGAATCAGCGAAGGAAGACACTGGGCCGAGACTGCTTCCCTTTGCCAGTGGCGTGCCACGACTAAGGCTATGGAGGCAGTGCGCGGGCTTTATGCTCATGATTTTGCCAGGGAGATTTTGGCCATTTCGCCCACTGAAGGTGGCGCGGATGGACCGTGTTAGCTTGGCATTATGCACTTCCGGCGCTTCGGCGCTGTGGGGGCGGAGAGCTACCTTTCGGGGAGAAGGCTACCGTCCGACAGAGATCATCATCATCATCATCGTGGAGAAGCAGACAAGAACGTGGTGCGTCTTTCACAAGTCTCGCTTGACATCTGTACTGTGATTATATAACAGTACAGTCAACGTGACAAGGCAGTGCACAAACATCATCGCCCAGACTCTCGGTTTCAGCATCTTGAGATGAGGAATGACGTAATGCCAGTCTTCGAGCCGCAGTTTGCAAGCCGCATCAGCCCTATCCAGCCAAACTAAGCACCAGTCGTCATGCCAAGCCAGGACCGCTACCGCTACCGCTACCGCTACCGCTCCTGCTGCTGCTCCTCCTCCTCCTCCTCCTCCTCCTCCTCCTCCTCCTCCTCCTACTGCTACTTGTACCACTAGCGCCGCGGCTGATGCTACGGCTGCTGCAGCCACTGCTCTACTCCTCATGCTGCTGCTGCTGCTGCTGCTGCCGGCATTTGACAGTTAGGCCTTGGCCAGAGTCAACCATACAACATGTAGTCCCTGGTGTGTGTATGTAATCCGCCGAGGCCACAGGCCCAGGCGTCTTGGGGGTTAGCTCAGGTACCCTCCACCTAATCCTCCTCCCTGCGGTCTAAATGTTTGGGGACACCCGCTTTTTGCGTTCGTTTGCCACCCCCTTGCCCGGCTTCCCTTCATTTTACCTGATTTGTTGGCCTGCCTCTCCCTCACACGCCCCTCCCCCCCTTCCCCCCCCCTCCCGCCCGCCCTCCCCCTCCCCCGCCCCCCCCTCCCCTCCCCCCTGTGCCGATACACCCCCAAGGGATACTCCTTGTAAGGAGGTGTATGACCAGTTATTCCCTAAGGATCAAAGGGCAGCGCCCTGCACACGGACAGTAGTTGTTTTGTCTTGCTACGCAAGGAGAGCTTGTCTTGTCTCAATATGGTAAAACCACTGTGAGCCAATGGGCAGCGGAATGTATATGTATGAGCATGCAGCCATTGCTGTAGGTACCTGTTAGAGCTACCCCTTTAGAGGTTTATGGTTTCAAAAAGACACTAATTTTCTTTTACCGGAAGCATGGCCGCACATTCACACATATACTATTATGCCCACTGTCACAGTTGCGGAGTTTGGACTCATTATAAAAACAGCATATTATTTATGCTAGGTATAGCACTGAAGTACACTGCTGAGGACACTCCACTCATTTTGCACACACACTCATGCATATTGGTCAGAGAGATCATCTGTACAAGATCAGGTCTGGTAATGTTCTACTACCGAATTATGCAGCCCTTCATTGTGCTCTTGTTAGAGCCTGGTGATTCACTGTTGTGAAACTCTGAGAATTTTCTTATCTCAGATTCGGATCCAGGGTTGGATCATAGGCTCGAGCGTAGACATTCGGATGTGGCTCATCCGGGTCTGAGTGGTCTTCTTCGGAACTTGAAAAGATTCCGAATAATCTGTTCTCAGCCCTGGTGACGGCGGCATCTGCAGTATCATATCCATGGTTTGATGTTGTCGCCTTTGGCTCGGCCTTTGGAGCAGCTTGTGAGCTGACTGGAGTTGCCTTGGCTTTTGCCGGTTGCGGCTGCTTAGCCTTTGCCCTTTCAGCCCTTCTTCTTTCAAGCTGTCCGTCTGAGGACGCCCATGATCTTTCACTTTCATCTCCTGAAGGAGATAAGGCGTGGGAATAAAGGCTATTCCAGTACTGTGGTGCAGAAGGAGTTAGGACTTCTTCATTGTCAGATTCTGACTGGTCTTCCTCAGAGCTTTGGTCGTCAAAGAGTGTCTCGAGGACATTTTTGAGATTGTTATTTCTTCGCTCTATCGCTAGTGAGGAATGGACCAATTGGTTAAAGACTGTCCTTGAGTCCTTCAGTGCTGTGAGAAGGATTTCCACTCTGGATAGAGTATCTTGGATGGTGTCAAGATGTTCCTTTCTTTCCTCCTTGTCTCTCTGGATAGAGCCTCGCAATGCTTGTGCGATTCTGGGGAGGTCTGTGTATTTCGCAAGAGGCATAGTTACCGTTTGATTGTCATGTATGACAGTTGTTTCGTCGCCGCTTAAGTTCCTGAATAGGACTTCCACGACTGGTAGGAACTCCGTGCTCCACGGTTCCTCTTCATCATATGTTTCTACGTGCGGTAGCACGCGTTGTGTAAACTGGCCGGCTGCTTCTACCGTTGCATCGATAGAGCTGACGTGTCTTGCCACTATGTTTCGGCACGTAACGTTAATTGCCTGGCCTTGATTGGCTTCGTCAAGTGCAGCGTCTGCATAGGTGCAGAGTCCACTGTTGTGGGCTTCTCTGGCTGCCTTTCGTTGAATACGACGATTTTGACCTCCTCTTCTGGTAGGACCTTTTGGTCTCGGAGGAGCAGAAGGTACTGTTCCTTTCGACTTTGGCGGAGGACTCTTAGGTGGAGGTGATATGTTTGCCTTGTTAGGCCCTGGTGGCATTGCCTTGGGCGCTGATGACGATGCGGCACTTGAGAGTGCAGATGTACCTCTGGCTTTTGCCGAGGATCCCTTGGGGATCGATGTATGGGTAATCTGCATGGCTTCCTCGGCCATTTGTGCATGCAAGGCATCCTGGAATAATTGTGTCATGTGAGGAGTGTTACTTGCATCATCGTAGGTCTGGAAGCGCTCAATGTCTCTTTCGGTGCCACGTGGTCGTGTATCACCTCTTGGGAAAGGATCGTTCCTGCGAATCTCCGCAACTTGTACTGCATGGAGGCAGTTTTTGCACAGCACCTTCTTGCAAACATCTCTTGCTTGCTTAAGCTGGTAACAGCTGTCTGAGAGATGGTAGACTTCGCTTCGGGAAGTATGCCAAATAGGTCGCAGATCAGTTGTTTCTCCGGAATTGACCCTGTTGGGTCCTAAAGGTTCACGCATCTGCGGTTCATCCTCGGGTTCGAGGAATGGAACTCTTTGGTTCGCTGCTGCTCTTGATTTTGGTTGTTGGCGCTCCATACATCTGATAGGAGGCCTGGTAATCTGCTTCCACATCCCGTGTAAGCCCATTAGCAGCAGGAACACATTCCACGTGATGCTGAAGACGGAGAAGTCTTGCTCACTGGTTAGTGAGTCTGGAAGTGAAGTTTCATCAGTCTTGGTAGACTCTGCGTTTGCTCCACCTCGATTGCGGTGTCCGAACCAGCCCGACAACCCCGCTGCTGTAGCAGCTGTTCTGAGTGCCTTGCCGCTCGGAGCAGACGGTGGACGCGATGCCTTCCTTCTTCTCCTCCGGCTTGAGGATTCGTCCTCTTGTTCCTCTTCATCTCTCTGAGCGGACATCAAGTTTGATGTTTCTCTTTCGTGTTCTTCGATGTCACCTTTTGTTGGTGACGGTTCTTCTTCTAGTCCATCCAGCTCTTCCAAAGACATGTTGAGCTTGTCAACAATATTGGTTCTTTGAGGCCTGGACCTTGATCTTGGTAGATCTTGTTGTGAAGAGGACGATGGTTCCTGGTTCCTTCTTGGAGGAGGACCTTCAGGCTCGCTGGGACGTTCAGGCTGTGGCCACTCCCAGAATCTTCCATATCTGTGATGGCTACCTGATGGTTGCGATTGGTCGTACCAGCTGTTGCCGGATGAGTAAACGAATGAATCGTTGTAACCCCAGTATTCAGCATTACGCTGCTTGTAAGCCTTTCGCTTGTCAGCGATCTTTTGGACCTGGGCATCTGACCGGTTGTGTTTCCCTTTTGTAAGGATTGGTTGTATCGTGAAGCCCAATGGGCTGTGCCAATCTTTGTCAGTGGGACCCAACCATAGGTAAAGGTTAGAAAAAGTTGAATAGTACTGCTTGACTGAAACAAACAGACGGATATCAATATCCCTGTTGTTGTTCGTGTCCTGCCACATATCTGAGATTCGTTCCCAGTATGTTCTTTCAGCGGCAGGTGTGACCTCTCTTGGACTAGGTGACGCCGTGTGCGGTGTTTTACTCCAGTCAAGGATATAACTGTTGATACAGTCAAGGTCAGCAACTTTCTTCGCCGGGTCCGCCGGTAGACGATCTGCACGTGCCAGTCTGTGCTGGTCGGAGGTGTTCAAGCAAAGATGTCGCACTTGTGAGTGCCTTCCTGCTATTTTGTTGAATGCTGCAAGTTTCTTCTCCAGGTATAGAGAAAACAAACTGTTTCGCGGGTGAACGTCTCCACCTTTTAAGGGGAGCCTCGACGCAATATTATTGAGATCTCCCGCTATTACATCCGGTTTAAAAGGGAGAATCTCGTTGAGGAACGCGTTCACCAGTTCGCGTCTCTGTTCTTCCTTATGAGTCATGAACGAGTTGAAATGGACGATCGCGATGGTGATGACCTTGTAAGGCCCTTTTGTACACCACATCTCGTCAAGATCATTCGATGCTTCTTGTGAGAAGATCTCTGCGTATGACTCAAAGTCTTCCTCAGGTGGCTCATCACCCTCGACATGGCCGTTCCATTCACAGAGAATCGGCGAGGGGTCGAGGTTCGACAGTGTCAGGCAAGCCTCTGGTGAGAGGTAAGAGCCATCAGTGGGTCCATCCTTGTCAGGATTTTTGCCCTTGAGTGGATCATATCCGATAATCTGCATGAACTCGTCTCTTGTCATCCTTTGGCCAGAATATGGGTGGACCCATTCTTTTGCCTCTGGTATGGTACTGTGGTACCCAAATGTGAGGCGGCACACCGCACCGTGGCATGCCCACAGTCGCTTCTTGGGACCACCATTCTTAGGCTTCATTGTTCGATGACGGTAAAAGTGGTGGACGAGAGCGATGTCTGTCGTTGGGTCACCCTTGACTCCGATGTACATTGAGGGTGCCTCAGGCTCATTGGGAGGAGAGTGGATTAGCATCCCTCTGTATTCGTGTTTTCGCATGGTTGCGATTGAGTACTCTGACGCAAGTGCTCCTGCCTCGAGTACGAGGGTAATATGAGCTGAATGGTTGAAGCACATGTCAATAAGAGGGTGATAATCGAATCCCTTCTCAGGTTTGAGCTTCTTTTTGGGATTCCCTGCGGGCACCGGCGCTCGATCCATATTTCCCCAGTTGAATACCACTAGGTTTAGCGATACGCTGTATGGGTTTGAGCCTTCAATGTATTCTCTCTTCTCGTTAACACCGGCCATCCTATTGCGAACTATCTCGTAATGTGCGTCGAGCACCAGTTTGTCTTCGTGGCCAGTAAGAGAGAGAAAAGAAGCCGGGTGGCTTGTTCTAGAGTCCTTGATATTGATGTGACTCTTGTTAATGCTCTTATATTCCTCCAGGGTTGGAGCCTCTGTGGAGCTGTCATACGTATTCGGAGGATTGTTCCTGATATCATCAAGGCTGTATGGATCTACGCCTGGATGGTCCTTTTCAAACATGCTTCTTGCGTGTTCGCAATACATGTTGATTTTCTGGACTGCCAAATCTACGTCCTCATGTGTGAGGATGGCCTCGTATAAAAACTGACGCTCGTCTGAGGTCATTCCTGCTCTCACTTTGGAGGTCTCAAGGCAATCGATTGGCAAGACGCACTCGCACATCCGTTGTTTACCCTGTGGGGTAAGTCGACAGTCTGCACATACAATCGTACCACAGGAATAGCAAAAATAGCCTGTAGGCTGTTTGCAGAGATCGCAGAGAGGATTGTCTGGTCGAGGCAACATTCGTATCCTTTGGTTAAGGCTCATGGCTGTCCTGCGTACTCCTACAAATCTCTCCTTGTTAGGAGGTGCAGAGGGGGAAGATGCCGACTCTCTGGGTCTGTCCCACTCCTCTTCGTCAGGAGCCTCAGAATCTTTGATCATGAGTGGACTTCGGATTTTTCGATTCCATCGACTAACCCAGATTCTCTCTTGCATTTCCTGTTGCATAGCCGGGTTAGACGGTGACTTCGAGATTCGGTGCTTGGTATTTTCTCGAATTCGAGCGCTGATGCGCTCATGTTCTCTTACGAGGTCTTTCTCATCAGCAGGCTCCTCGTATTCGAGGTTGAGCTTGCTTCTGTTGACTCGATAATAGGTTTCTGTTTCAGGATCGAAGAGAACTAGGAATTTTTCCTTCTCCTTTTTAGGAGATTTTGGTTTTCTTGGCTCTTCGTCTGAACTCTGAACATATTCTGTTTCAGGCTTTGGTTGGTCAAGTTTGACCTTCTCAAGTTTCTCTGTGATCTCTTTCGTGGGAGATTCTTTCTTCTCCTCTGATGCTGCAGGTGCAGAGTTCGTCTTGTAAGACGGATTAACATCAACTCGGAGTTCTGAGGATGACGAAGATTTTGAGCTCTTTTCGCTCTTCTCGCTCTTTTCGCTTGATGCCGACTCAGCGTCTGATTCTTCGTCACAATCCTGGTTAGGATCTGGTTCCTCAGGTTCCGTCTCTGTTCCAGAAGATTCTTCCTTGGGAGGAACTACGTTGGCAGAAGTATCATGAACAGGTTCTGGAGGTTTGTGACCTGTCGTTATCTTAAGAACTTCAGTGGCGCTTCTGGTGCCGTCGGAGTCCCAGAGCTGTCCCATAAGACTGTCCGGATCCTTGTCTGCCTCGGCCTGCCGGGCGAGCTTGGATCTCGGATGGATGTCCTTTGTAGTAGTCTCCGTTTTCGGAGGTACCTCACCTGCAGAAGCGGTTTGCTCCAGGTTTGGAGCTGTGTCAGCCTCTGTATTTGGCAAAGAGAAAGACTTCTTGTGAGAAGATCTGGCCTTGGGAGGCTCTGGAGGCAGATTTCGCCTTGACATCTTGCGAAGTGTCGATTCGATCTCCTTGCCGTAATTTGAGCACCATTTCTTCGACTCGTAAGTCCCTGACGGCATTTGTTCGGAGCAGTGGTCTGCCCACCATGGTCCGATGCTCTTGAGCTCATCGTATTGCGATGATACCCAGAGTGTTTCAGAGGGTGCAAATACGGCGCTAAGAGTACGGGCATGCACTACCTCTGGTGTAGCAAACATCCCTGCTTGCGACTGCAACATGTTTGTGACTTCGTTCACTACGTTATTTGCGTCGAATACTAGAAGCAGTGCCTTGTTGGCACGCAGCAAAGTCGGATTAGGATTCGCCAGGTTTAGCGTTGAAAACTGAACAGTGTCCCTGTTGGAACGCCTGTTTTCATTCACGAGAGCTTGAAGACCTGGTGAGGTAACCACCTGCGATAGGAGGTTTGATGGTACCAGACCATGCCTCAGGATTGAGGATAATGCGTGTAAGTCCGTGGCATGCATGATGTAACAAGGGTTGTTCTGTCGAACAAAATCTTCCATGCCTACGGGCCTTGGCGCGTTAGTGGAGAGACGCTGTGCTTGGGACTGCACAGGATTGCTCCCCGTTGCCATGAAGTCTGAGATGGTCATGTGTGACCTTGGCCTCTCTTCTTCAGGATCTGGTTCTTCAGCTCTTGGTAGAGTTCGTCGTGAACCGTGTCCTCCAACTGCCGAGAGGAAAAGTTTGGTCATGGTCATCACATTTGCATCCTGTGGGATGGTAACGGCGGCAACTGTTGTTTCAGCCCTGCCATCTTGGTCATAAACCATAGTGACCACGAACCTGGACTTGGTGTTAAGGAGAACACCAAGCGCGATCTCTTGTGGTGAATATTGTGCGAGCTCTGCATCGGCCAATTTGGACATGTCCAGAAGATAATTATGTTGGCCAGCAAAGAGATCTTGGCGCTGATTCTGAAGGTGTCTTGTTGAGTGTGCCAACCACCTTCCGACCTTGTTGGTCTTGGAAAGAATGTGGAAGCACATCTCTGGTGAGAGACCTGTTACCTCTACCAGTCTTGGCACTGAGGAGGAATAGTCATATTCTCCAGATGCATCAAGACTCACACACTGTTTTACCTCCTGTGGGAGGCCAGTCTGAAGATGATGTGCAAGCATCGTACAAAACTGGCGTGGATCACGAGCGTGATTGCCCACGTTGTTATCCCAGTATAAAAGGGGACTGTTGTCCCATGGTCCTTGGAGGACTCCTTCGTAGAGCCTGACTCCATGTTTGGAAATTGGAGTGAGCTTTGCTCGACTCGCATGGCCACATCGTAAGATCAGGTCAGCAAGATCTCTTGGACGCGGATTGAACACCTGTTGGTGACCCATGTAAATGTATGGAGGCTCATTATTTTTCTCACGTTTGTGAAATCGATGTCCACCGTGTTCGGTGTGTCGACGTGATGCGTCCCGACGAGACTCGGGGTAAGAGCTATCCATGTGTGGATGTCGCTCATGGTACGCCTGTACTGCCCTGGGTAGGGCGCGTCCATCACGGCTACGGAAGTTTGATCGTGTGCTCATTACGGCACGATGACCAAACAGGATCAGGAATGCTTGGTTAGCTCAAAAAGCTGATTGCTGTGAAGCTCGAGGCTGAAAGCGGCTGCGGATGATACAGAACATATAGTTCTCATGAACATGTTTGATCTTGATGAAAACGCAGCTTGCAGACACAAATTTTCTTTTAGACGAAAAACAGTCTAAATAGAAAATCCAGCACATGGTTGTGCTACCAGCGAACAAGACTACCACCATGTTCCTTGGCAGTAAAATAATCGGTAAATCTCTGTTGAGACATCAATTCCAAGGAAAGCTACCGCTGTAGCGGCATTCCTAAGGTTGTCTATAATCCACCGAACAGTGAAAGCTTTATGTTGAAGGAGTTCACGGAAGGGTGGATGAATGTCTGTTTCTGGTAAGTTTCCTGTTTCCAGAGCTTTGATAAGCTCATCAGGTTGTGCCGAATGCTTTGTTAATGCATCAGCTAGGCAATACTTCGAGCTTACATGAGCTAGGTCATCTAATGATCCAGAGTTGGATTCCTTACGAAGCATCTGTATAAGATGGTGAGTTTCCTTTTGCTCTGGAAGGTGTGTCGTGCCTGCTGTTGTAACAAGATTGTTCGCATCTGTTCTGATATGTATAGGTACGGTCTCTGATGAGAGATCTGCCCACAGTCCCTTGAGGAACAGGCAGGTACCAAAGCAACGCATCAGTGCGTTAAGCTCTGCCACTGTTGTGGACATTGTGGTTGTCGTAATCTTTTGAGACTCATAGTCCACCAGGCTACCTCTCGAGGATGTTTCCTTGATAGAGGATTCAGAGAAATCATTCTTCTTGGAAGAAGCAGCTGCTGCTGATTGTTTCATTACTTTTAGCTTCGGATTTCGATCTTCAGCAAGGAAAATAACATGTGCTCTCTGAGATGATTTGTCATCATTGTTCCTGTAGGAAGCATCAGGGTAACCGAGGATTCTGAGATTTCCTTTTAGCGGCCAAAAACGCAATTCTACTTCGGTAGACTTCAAAATCCTAACAAGTTTGTTCAATTCTCGAATATCACCGATAGTAGGCTTGGCAGCCTTGCTCGCACACCTACTGAAGCGATAACAGATGTGAGCGTGAGTCCGGCTTTGTAGCCAGTTGATCTGTCCTAAAACACTTCTATAAGCAGTGTGCTGCTGTGGTGTGCACTGTTGCTCATTGTTGAGCTTCTTGTCAAAAACAATTTCTTCTAGTGCTTCAACAGCTAGGTTCTGATTTACCGAGATATTTGCTGGCACTGATGCTGTAGCATCCTTCCAGACTAATCTCTGTCCTACAAACATAATATCATTCGTATCTTCAGAACCTACTGCAAATTCCTTTTTGATCGATTCTATCACGGCCTTACGAAAGGTGTCATCACCGTCCATGCACAGGTCATCTACATGCAAACAGACTACTCCATGTACCTGTCTACCCTTGGCATTGTTGCCTGCTATGGGATCTAGGAGATAGTCAATCGCTGATTCCATGGTCTTTGGCTGAGACTTCTTGAGCTCAGCATCTGCGGTTGCAGACTTCTTACCATACAACACATATGTACAGCGATCCGCACGGGTTGGCACCAGGCCATAAGACAGGAGTGCCTTATCAACGATGTTCCACCATCTTCGAGGTGCATCGTTAAGTCCGTAAGCGGGTTTCTTCATCCTCGCTGCAATGTGGGAAGGATAACCTGCTTCAGGAGGAATCTGACAGATTATATCTCTCGACTCATCATAGGCTTCACCCTGTAGGAAGGCAGTCTTTAAGTCGATGTGTGTCAGATTCCACAGCTTGTTAGCTGCTAGTTGAATCGCTAAGCGGAAGCCTGGGCGACTCGCAGCAGGACTATCAGTTTGCTGAATGTCCTTCTGTCGATCCTGGAAACCTCTCAGGACCCATCGGGCCTTGCACTTAAGGAAGTTTCCGTCTTTGTCTCTTTTTAGAGTCAGGACCCATCGACCAGTGACATAATTTCGGATGTTTCCGAGTTTCCGTGTATCGACGAGCTCAAAGACATCATTGTCTAGCCAGCTCTGATATTCTGCTGCTTTCGCTTCATCAAACTGTTTCTTAATCTCACGCTTTTCCTTGGCGGTTGCCTCCTTCCGCTGTGCCTTCTGGGTTAAGTTCGCTGAGTTCCTGGAGGAACTTAGAGATAAAGCCTTGTCCTCTTCCGTGAGAAGATCATACTCTTCACGGATGTCAGATCGAGACCTTTTAGTGGGTTTATACCGTGTTCGGTCTGACCTCACTCTTGATGTTACCTCTCTGATGACCACGGGTCCGCCATGCATGTACCGAGGCATGGAGAAAGAACCTGTGTTACTGCACAGTTTCTGTTCTTCTGTGAGAAGGATCCAGTCCTTCTCATCTACGACCAAGTCACCTTCCTCATCAGAGTAGTACCTTGTGTTCTCTGACTCGGCATCGCTCTCCGGTTCTGGTGAACAAGAAGTGTGAGGAGGTGCGGACGGTTGTCCGGGGTCGTCTGGGACCAGTTCTTCCTCAGTGTCTTCTTCATCTTGTTGTCATGGGATTTGGGGTTCCCTGGGGATGTGCCTTCGGGGGGGGTTTCGTTTTAGGTGTCGGCAACCTGTGCGGTGATTTCTGTGGTTGTGGCGAAACGTTCCTTTTCCGGTGAAGACCCTTGCGACAATCCCCACCCCCCCCAGACCCCGAGGGGGGGGAGACGACCCGAGGAGGCGAAGGGGGGGGAGGTGCACATGCGATGCTTAGCCCGAGCAGGAGCCACGGGCTCACATCGGAGGAAACGGGGCCGTAGTTCGCGGTCGAGTACGGGAGGCGGAGGACGGGAACGTCGGCGTGCCGGTGGATTGGGGCCCCCAAAAAACACAAAATAGATGCGGCTTATCGGGTTCCGGCATAGAAACATCCGTCAGCAGATGTGGATCCTTGAGCGTTGGTGAAAAAAACTGGGGGGGGGGGCATCGGTTCCGACGGGTCTGACGGCGAAACCTCTTCGTCCGACATGATCACATCCGGCGGTGTCCGCACGGACGGTGAAGTCTTGCCGCCTGTCATCTGGAATAGCACCCCCGAGAAGGTTGATGGGTGTACTTTGTTCCAGGAAACCTGGTGCGGCAAGCAACACGTCATGGTCGAATTAGGCTTCTTCTTGTTCCAGAAAACAAGAACGCCGTCAGTTACACTTGTGAGTGCTTTAACTGTTCCAAATGTACCTCTGTATAGAGTACACTGTTCGAAACCAGACCCTGGTAAGAGTCTTGATCTAAGGCGAGTAATGTCTGACACCAAGGCATCAAGGGACGGTGATGGTTTGGAATGATGCAATGGTAATTCATTTTTACTCGATAAGGAATTTACTCTAGCAACAAGTGATCTGATTTTCGGATCTTGCAGGAGTTTGGAATCCTTGAGAGGATTTGCTGTCAAAAGTGAATACTCTTGGTCAAGAAGTTCCGAAAGTCCCTGGAGGCATTCATCTCCAGAGTATCCTAGTATGTCTGTGACTAAAGAAAGATGAGATGCATATGTATCTCTCTTCAGAAATCTTGCCAAACACGAGGCAAAGGTCTCACAGAATTCATAAGGATACACTTGTGCGAGTTTGGTTTTAAGACCGTAGCCTTGAATACCCTTTTCGTCTCCTGGTGGAGATGTTGGAGACTTCGTTTTGGCAGAATGCCTCTGGAGAGGAATTAAAACTTGCGGTGGCAAGTTATGCATGAAAATCGAAGATTTCGACTCATAGTATCCTGTTGGATCTTTCATGCCATAGGCCTGCAGGTTACAGACCTCATAGCTGATCTTGTGATTAGAAAACAGGCGTTTTGCTTCTGGTGAAGACCAGAGCCTGCTGTAGTATGGGTTCTCAAGAACAAAGTAACGTCCGAGCTTCATTTGGTGGTCTGCGACCGATTCACAGAATTTTAAAAAAGAAAGTCTCTTGGCAGAGCCTTTCTTCCACTGTGAGTACCAGCTAGACCACTGAGAATGGTCCGGTGACATAACAATAATAGTAGGTTCTTGTTCCTTGCTGATCCTAAGAAGATTGGAGCGACCTTGCGGTTGCTCAAGATCTAGACCGCTACGCAAATCGACTGGCTGACCTACTCGAAGACCTGATAGGGCAGCCTTGTGACTCATGCGGGGAGATCCGCCGTAGAGTTCTAGAAAATCAATCTTCCCAATACTGGTGACCTGCCAGTGACACTCTTGATGAGGAATCGTTAGGTCTGTCGACTGCAAGGAAGCATCGAAGGTGACCATACAACTTGCGTGATCAGAACCTTCTGACGTCAGAGTTTCCTCATCAGGAGCGAGAGGAATCTCCACATCAGATGTTATGTCATAGTTTTTCCTCAGTTTTGAGATATTGACACGGACGATGCGTGTTCCAAGATCCACACCTACCATGGATCCTCCGAGTTCGGAGATCACCTTACCTTTTAGCCAAGATCCATGTTTGGACCCAGTGGATCCAATCTTATACTTATCTTCTGACCAGTAGAAAACCTTATCTCCCAAAGAGAAAGGTCCTTGTGTCATTGACAGTCTGGCTGCAAGATCTCTACGCAGATCATCAGATTGGCGTGCCTCTTGGTAAGCCCTGTTGGCAAGCTCCTTAATGGCTCTCGCAGTGACTTCCGTGTCAGTTGGATTACCTGTCAACTGATTGGGATCGGCGTTCTCTGGTGTGATAACATCTCGAGGACGCCTTCCGAATGCCATTTCCAAAGGAGTAACTCCTCCGTAGGTAATCGAAGAGTTTCTTGCCAAACATGCTTGGCGAACGAGGTTGCCATACTTCATGGTGATTCCGTTATACTGCGGGTCACCATCCTTCAGGATCTGAAGTATGATCTTAATCTGATGCTTCAGCAATCTTACAGCAGCTTCGGCCCTGTTGGGCCATGGTGTTCAGGTCCTGTTGCTACAGGCTTGATATTCTGCCGATTGTAATAAGCCTCCATTTTTGGAGTCATGAATGCTTGATCTCCAACTACAACCTTTGGGTTGATCTGAAATTTTTCAAAGTAGTCATTCATAATAGACATTGTAGTATGTTCTTCTTTATCCTGGACTACTTCTGCAGTCAACAAGTTTGTTGCTCCATCATAGAGAATAAGAAATACTAAGCGACTATCCTTGCCGGGAATTGGATAAAGCTGACAAAAAAAAAGAAAAAAAAAAAAAAAAAAAAAAAAATCCAGAAACGAAAAAAAAAAGAAAAAAAAAGAAAAAAAAAAAAACCAACAAAGGCGCCCGTGATCTACAAAGGTGAGATCACCGAAAGTTTCTGATCTTAGACCGGAAATCTTTGCTCTCGAAGGAGCTCTCACATGTTCCTGGCAGGCTGAACACTTTTTGACCAGTTGGTCATATAGCTCGTAGATCTCCTTTGGGATCTGTAAGGCTTTTGTGCGTCGCTTAAACTGATCCGTACTCATATGACGGTGCTTAAGGTGAAGCTTATAGAGTTCTACAGGGTCCTTAAGCTTCTCATTAATCCTGCGAAGAGCAATGGGAAGAGATGGCGATGGTTCTGCGACAATCTCTTCACCTGTAGGTGAGTCTGTACCAGGAGCCGGGTATTCTCTTGACTCAAGTGGTCTTACCTACGTCCCGTCATCAGCTCCTGGGACCATAGACTTCTCCTCAACAGGAGGTTTGACCGCATATTTGCGGGTTTTCTTCAGAAGGTTTTTAAGACCCTTTGGAGTCTTTATCTTCGCAGATGGAACCTCAAGTCTTTCTTCTTCTGGAGGTTCATGCGGTGCAGAGGGTTCTGCAGGTTTGTCCCTAGAGCCTGATGATGGTTCCGATGGTCCGGAAGGCTCAGGAACATCTCCAGATGTTTCTGGTGGATCAAGTCTTTTTGCAGATGATTCTGCCGGATCAGATGGAAGAGGCTTCCTTTTCCCTGAAATCCTCTTCGGTGGTGGATCAGCTGCTCCCTCAGGTGCTCTGTCACAACCCTTGAGGTACGTGTGAGCCTTTTTCTGTCCGGCACAGGCTGGACAGCGACCTTCCGGTATCCTAACATAAGGCTTATTGGCTCCTAGAGCAGTCTCCGTCGCACGGAACGATGTACCTGACTTAGGAGGGTACTTCCTGGTGGAAGTAAAGCCTAGAAGGTCTAATACCAAATGGTTATTGGTACTAATCGGAAGAGGGGTTTTATACAAACTGAAAGCTTCACACGTTGCTAGGTCAGCTGTGGGACTACACTCGAGAGTCATTCTTAGGTTTCTCATCTGTTCAATGGAGAACAAGATGGGTACTCTTCCCTCATCCAAAACTTCTATGGTTGTATCTCTTCTTGGAGTTGTGTTAAACCATAGTGTTACACGCTCCTTGATAAGAGCTGTTTCACTATCTGCAAAAGAGAACTTCGTGTTCGAAAGTGAAAAAGTGAAATCAATCATGCCTGGGGCATGTTGCTTCACGGCCTTGATAAGCCTGTTCACCGCATAGCGGGAACCCATAGCCCTAGTACAACCAGAGTCAAGAATGACAAAGGTAGGGCTCTTATCAAGATTGATCCGCTCGGTGAGAGCAGATAGGACGGTGTGCTGCAACGGAAACACTGCTGTTGCAGTCTCCACACCTTGCCCCTCAGATGGTTCAAAACCCTGGGGCGCGTAACTCACTGATGAGTTGTACACGGGTTCTTGGTGCGCGCTCGGATCTGTGCCTCTACCTGATGATCCTGCTTGATTTCTTCTCTTCTTTTTCCGTGTCTTTCTTCGTGAGGCTTGTGATGCATAGTATGTATAAGACGTTTGATCGTCATAAGCGGCATAATTCCAACTGGAGTCAGTGTAATAACTGTCCTCGTACCATGAATCCCAGCTCGGTGCGGTGGAACTTTCATAGGCCTGTGGAGATCCAGTTTGGTCTCCTTGTAAGGAGGCAGACTTAGCTGTATCCTTACCTTTGCCTTTTGATTTTATACCCTTGAAGGAGCTTCCTTTATCTCCTTTGTCCTTTCCTTTTCCTTTGCCTTTTCCACCTTTTCCTTTTTCTTTTCCTTTGCCTTTACCGAAATAGCTGGCATCAGTTGGATCATGTTCTGCCTGGTTGGCTCTCCCTTTTCCGCGGTATGACCTAAAACGGCCACGTCCTTTTCGCTTGCCACCCTTTGCTCTTCCCGGTGATCCGGGACGCATTCTTGGTCTTCTTCCCTTTTTGAAACTCCTTGCAACGAAGGCTTCATGGTCGTCAACTGTCCAGAAGACAGCTTCTTCATCCTCGGCGGCAAGAAAGCCTTCCTCAAGGGTGTCTTCGTCTTGAAGCCAGAATCCATCGACTCCGTCGTATTCACCCTGATCGAGGATGAGGAAGTTTCGACCCCCGCGTTTGCGGCGTTGATCTCTCCTTCCATGGCGGTCCTTCTTGTGAGAAGTGTGCCGAATATTGGGATCCTGCAGACCAGTTCTGGTCGTTGAGAACTGATCAAACATGGTCTGCCGTACTATAGGGTACGTGTAGGTCTCAATTCGGTAACCTTGGTTGGTCAATGCTGTTACCAACCTCTCACGTTGCATCTCATTTAGGTCGGACGGCACTAGGAAGAGGAGAGCTAGGAGATTATCATTTAGAGGAAACGCTCTTCGATGATTATCAAGGCGTTCCTTGTTCCATGTTTCGAAGAAACGTGCGGCGTATGTGTCTCTCTCGGTTGCATCCTGTAGGCGCATGAAGGTTTGATCTGCTTGCACAGCCTGCATGAAATCAGGATGGGCATCTTCCAGAATTATCTCTGTTAAGAGATCCATCCATGAGTTTCTCACGCGCTGTAGCACGATCTCAAACTTAGCAATCCAAGTCACAAAGTCTTGGTTGCCCTTCCATGCCTTGAATAGGCCGAGAAAACGCCACAGGAAAACGTACTGTTCTCCTTTCACGAAAAATGGACGCATCTTCTTCTTGCAGTAATCTACTCCATCTGGGGCTGCAAGCCTTTCTCGGTTCAGTGATTCCTTTTGTACTGCGGCCAATCCGGAGAGCCTCGTCTTGAGAGACGGACCTCTTTTGGTGTCATCCAGCGTTGTTATGTCGCACCAGTCGTCAATCAACTGTTCTTACTCAAACCACGAGGTGGTGCCATCATAGGCAGGCGCGATCTTGGGCGTTATGCCTAATGATGCAAGCATGCGGTCAGATGTTGCATATGACTGTGCGACATAAGTAGCTGGACCTTGGGAGGTCTCTTCGTTCTCATATCCCCCGGATGACTGGGAACTGCCGTCGGCTTCGCTATGCGAGCTCGACATTGTGCTGCCTCTTATCCGCTTGGTTAAGCGTTCGGCGAGGCCGACCGCTGTCGCGGACTTTGTGAGGCGGGCGGCCCTTTCCGGGCTCCGCTACCAGAAAACTGTGCCGATACACCCCCAAGGGATACTCCTTGTAAGGAGGTGTATGACCAGTTTATTCCCTAAGGATCAAAGGGCAACGCCCTGCACACGGACAGTAGTTGTTTTGTCTTGCTACGCAAGGAGAGCTTGTCTTGTCTCAATATGGTAAAACCACTGTGAGCCAATGGGCAGCGGAATGTATATGTATGAGCATGCAGCCATTGCTGTAGGTACCTGTTAGAACTACCCCTTTAGAGGTTTATGGTTTCACCCCCCCCTCCCCCTTCCGCCCCCCCAGCCACTGAGAAGATGTTCCTGAAACCCTAACCCTAAACGGTTCTAAAGGTGTTGAACATAGGGTTTCAGGACGGTTTAGGTTTCGGGTTTAGGTCCTGCGGTAAGGCTTTGTTTGCACTTCCCATCTTGGCGTCTCCATCTAGAACTAAACCTACGGGCCTCGCGGACACCAAACGACTTTGCCTGTACAAGTGCATTCGGCTTCTGGTCTGTCGCCCACGGGGTCGGCGGCTTGAGCCGGAGGCTCTTAAATCGGGCAGCGCTTCGCTGCCCTGTATGGACTGAGCTATGGCTCAGACGAATGAGCTTCGTCTGCGAAGCAGAAGCCACGACCAACAGTGCCGCCGACCCGCCCCGGACCCCGCA
>CAJNDT010003198.1:0-24652 GCA_905221615.1 Symbiodinium sp. CCMP2592
AAAGAGATCTACTCAGAATCCCTGGCCTGCAACAGCTTGATACGCTTCTTCACCGCCGTCGTGTGCCAGCGGAAACGGATCAGCGTCGTCCTCTGACGGTAGCCGGACTTGTGCTCGGCGCGAATGACCGGCCCCACATCGATCTCCAAGGGTGACAGTGCTTGCGCAGCTTCCGGACTCAGCCCGCGCAACGCTTCCGGTACATCTGCCATCGTCACGACCGGCTGCGCCCGCACTGCTTTGCACCTGGAGCACTTGCCCGAGAGATGCGTGGGTTGCTGCGGCCTGCCGAGCCGGCTCTCTGTGAGGTCGCAAGGCGCGAGGAGGCCGCAGCTGTCGCACAGGCTCCACGAGTCGAACAGGCACCAGCGCTCGAAGTCCTCGGCCAATTTGCGCCGCTTCGCCGGAGGCAACCCGGTGGTGTTCTCGACGGCCTCGCCAGCTCGGGTTCGCTCTGCTGGCCGGCCCATGCGGCGCCGCGCCCGAGCCCTGTCTTCCAGCACTCGCTCTCGATACTTCTTCTTCATCGCAGCCGATGCGGGGGCTCCGGCTGCTTGCCGCGACGCCAAGGCGCCCTTCCACAAGTCCGGGAGGTGCTGCTTGTCCAGCAGACGACGCCGCTTGGGGCCGTGCAACTCTGCTTGAAAGTACTGCACGGCCTCAGGCGGCAAGCGCTCTGTCAGAGCACGGGCACGGCTGGCTGTTGACATCCGACGGAGCTTGCCCAGCACCTGGCGGAGGATAAAATGCATCATAATGCAACGCAAAACCACCGAAAGCACACGCAATCCACCCTGCCTCTCGCTTGCCAGCGTCGTCTTCGCACAGAGGCCAAAGATCTTCGGGTCGACAGAACAGGCAGCGTGTGGCTCGGCCCTCCACCCGAGCTGGGCCTCCACGTGTTGCCAGCGCAAAAACACATCGCTCGCCATCCATGCCCATGCACATCTTCGGCTTGGCCAGCTCTGCCTGGAAGTAGCCACGGAATTCGTTCGGCACGCGCTCCATGGCAAGACGCTGGTACTCGGGCGTCAGGGCCAGCAGCAGGCGTTTGATTTGTCCACGCGACCGTTGCTGGACACAGGCGGTGGCTAGACGGTGCGGATCACATAAGACCTCAGCCGGTCGAAAAAAGTCAAGCACGGATGCGATGCCGTTTGCCATTGCTTGCCTCCCTCCGCACACGCACGTGCAACAGCGGCTCCTTCCATTGATTTGCCGGCAAGGGGCACACGTTGGAAACTTGCATCGGTGGGCTGCACGGCCGGGGTTTTGCGGCGAGAAGACACAAGCAGAGCTTGCTGTGCCAGGACACACGGAAGGCATGGCCCTGATCAAGAAGCTTGCGAGATCGCAGCGAAGTGTTCTTATTGAAATGCTATAGCTCGAGCCAGGGCTGGTAACTTGTTCCGTTGAATGCGCAGCACTGCAGCGCAGGGGATGAGACAAGGGCGTGCAGTTGCGCAGCATTCACGATTTTGATCTCGCAGCCCATATGCAGTTCACACTGAGGTCAGATGCTGTACAGCAAAAGCGAAGGGCTGTGCCTGTGCTATTCGCGCTGCCACAACTCTGAAAGCTCCCGCGGGCGTTCAGTCGTCGCCCGGCGCCTTCTCTGCGATCTCCGGAACTTCGGCAGGCGCGTCTTCTGGCGGCGCAGGCGCCTCGGGCAAGCCTGCGTCCGGAGCAGCACGGACCTCTTCGTGCACGCTCTTTGCCTTGTCAACCATGCCCTGCATGCTCTCGAAGATCTTGATCAACTTTTCCTTCTTTGGTAAGCGCGTCATCTGCTTCAACGTTTGCAGAGCCTTGGCAAGTCCATGCTCCGCCAACACGGCCTCGGGCACGTTATCCAACAGAGCGACCAACGCGGACAAGGGGAGACGCTCCTTCTTCGTGTCTTGATTCGCGACCATGGTCTGCAACTCGTGGGCAAACTTGCTCACCTCCGACTCTTCCCAAGACAGATGCGGGTCGGCTGCTGCATCCTCCTCCGCTTCGTCCTCCTCGTCGTCCACAGCGAGTTCGACTGCAGGCGGCTTCTCCGCAGCTGACCTCTCCGCCGCCGGCGGCTTCTTCTTCGGAGCTTTGGGCTTCTTCGCCTTCCTTTTCTTGTCGCTTCCATGGGAGGTGGACGAGGAGCGGGAATCCTTGTCACTGCCGCTGTCGGAGGCTTTGTCCCCGGAGTTCTGATCGGACTCGGAGCCGGAGTCGGCTTCCCTTTCATTGCTGCTGTCTCCGAAAGCCCGCTTCTTACGTGGAGCCTTGGCTTCCAAGCGAGCAGCATTGGTCGCTGCCACGGCTTGCGCGCAACTCTCGAGAGTCTTCTTGCGGACGACCTTCTGCACGGCCTTGTCCTGCTTCGGCTCCTCCGGGATCTTCTTGGCCCAGGCTTTCGGGTTGGCCGCCAGGGCGCAGAGCTCCAGGCCGGCCATGGCACCTGCGTACATGCGGGAGCCGGTGTCCGCCAGGCGCGCAAAGTCCTTGACTTGCTGCTTCAGCGCCTCCTTCTTCCCCAACTTCTTCAGCACCTTCTCGATGTGGGGCGATGCCGACGAAGCATCTGCACATTCCTTGTTCGTCATGTTGACCACAGCGAGCGAGTCACGGAGAGCTTCCAGAAGCTTCTTGACGGCGGGAATCCCGGTCCGCGCAAACTTCTTGTCGGCCGAAGACGTCGGTAGCGCCGCCAGAGCTTCTGAACAAGATTCCAGCGACGCAGAAGCCATGCTGACCCCCAAGCCAAGCCGAGCAATGCACTCGGAGGATTCCGCTGTTAGCTGCTCTGCCAGCTTAGAAGCCGTGAAATAGTCCGAAGGAGCTTGCTTCTCCGTCAAGAGCATGCGACCATCCTCGTCGGGCCAGCTGCGGAGGGACGCCTTCGCGAGTAGCTTGTAGAAGGGAACGCCGGGCCGATACTTGGCCTTGCCCTTGCCATCCTTGGCGACGTGCTTGCCGGCAGACTTGCGCGGGGTCGACTTGCCCATGGCTGCAGAAGAAGAGGGAAAAGCTAAGTAGCAAGTACTACAACTCTAGCTGCTGCTTTTGATCGCCGCGGCACTTCAATGAAAGCAGCTGGAAAGTCAGCTGTGTGCACATCTTAGAACACTCGTGAAAGATGCATGGGGCCGAATATGTTTTTTCACTCGCGCACCTGTTTGTCTTCCTGAGTGGGACACCGAAACTATTCCAGCTGTACTTCGGCTGGAGTACGCTGTGGCTCTACCTAGAAAATAGCTACAGCCACGGAGGAGGAGCTTTGCAAGAGATGTCCTTCATAAGCTGAACGAGGATAAGGATTGCCAGGTGGTTCGCAACCAGGATGCGCAAGGAAGCTTTGCAAGCAGTGCATGCACGTAGGGGGCGGTCCATGCCAACACCTAGCATACATCTAGATTTCGCACGTGCAGGGAATGAATGCAATCACAAGACAACACAGCGTAGCTTGTTGTAGTCGAGTTGCGATCGAGGCTGTACCTTGGCTCTGACGTCATGGTCGACAAGGTTGATTTGCTGTGTACTGCCGGCGACACCTGACCACATGTCTCTTTCGCCAATAATGATCTCGCCCCAATAAGCGAAACAATTCTGCAAGAGGTTTTCATTCCTGAAGCCCCAATAAGCGAAACAATTCTGCCAGAGAATTTGGTTCCTAACGCCCCAATAAGCGAAACAATTCTGCAAGACGTTTTCATTCCTTAAGCCCCAATAAGCGAAACAATTCTGCCAGAGAATTTGGTTCCTAACGCCCCAATAAGCGAAACAATTCTGCAAGAGTTTTTCATTCCAAAAGCTCCAATAAGCGAAGCAATTCTGCCAGAGATTTTCTTTCCTAGCGCCCCAATAAGCGAAACAATTCTGCAAGAGGTTTTCCTTCCTAACGCCCCAATAAGCGAAACAATTCTCCAAGAGGTTTTCATTCCCAAAGCCCCAATAAGCGAGGCAATTCTGCCAGACTAACCCTTGAAAACTCCCTGAAAGGCGTGTGCGGACTCGAGGTTTGCGTCTAGATTCTAGATGCAGTCTGGAGGCGGCTCTCGCCTCATCTGACCGCGCCTTGGCTTCGGCAGGGAAATTGATGCAATCATGACGCAAGCATGACGCAAGCACGCTCTAGACGTGGACATGTTTGATTGCAGCCGAGTTGCGACCACCAGAGCAATGCCTGGGCGAGCACATGTTGAGTTAACATATATGTTGATGATGGCCGTGGACATGCACGTGTTTAATTGCAGCCTAGTCGCTTGCACCAAAAATCAGTCCTTGGCTTGGACATGTTCAGTGAATGCATGCGTGGGAAGTATGAGAGTGTGAAGGTCTTCGAAGGCACCCCCCAGCGTACTTAGTACTGGGATGGCCTTATTTTAGGTGCCTTATAAGAGAATGTCCCGCAGCACACGCTCCCCGCTTCCCCGATGTTTCTGGTCGGATTGAAACATCCTTCGCCCATATGTGTTCACCGATTGGAGATAGATCGGATCCCCGGTAGTAACGCGCACCCGCGAGCGAGTACACGCGTTCCCGTTGACAGGCTCAATGGGAAGCCCCCTTGGCCCTTGGCACTGAGGAAAACCAACCGATCCTCGCGCAAAGCGCGTCCGTGGCACACATCCCAAAAGTATGACCGTGGCCTACTTTTGGAATGCTCAAGGAAGGCACCTCGGCTCTTTTTAGGTATTTGGAGGCCGCTTCGCTAGTGAACTGGCGCGTACAGCAGTCGCTGTAGTTCAACGCCATTACTAGCTTCCAAAAGACACCTGACATGCATGCCCCCTTGGGGTGCGAGCGGAGGGTCCAAAAGCGCATTGTGTGTACGCGCGCGGGTCGGGGAAATCCTGGTCCCCGGGCGGTCGTAGATTGACGGTGGGTGTCAATTTTGCCCGGCTTCAAGACTGCTTAAAGCCCTTTGAAATAACTTCGGAAGCCACTTAGAACGTTTTAAAACCACTCTGAGCCTTTAAAAACCTCTCAAAACCTGCAAAAACTTGCAACCAGGCCACCCACAACGCCAAAGTGACAATCTCCAGGCCCCAAAGTGACAATCTCCAGGCCCCAAAGTGACAATCGCCAGGCCCCAGGTGACAATCTCCAGGCCCCAAAGTGACAATCCCAGGCCCCGAGTGACAATCTCCAGGCCCCAAAGTGACAATCGCCAGGCCCCAGGTGACAATCTCCAGGCCCCAAAGTGACAATCGCCAGGCCCCGAGTGACAATCTCCAGGCCCCAAAGGGGTGGCAATCTTAGGGGGTCTAGATTGTCAGAAGGCGGCAATCGTAGGGGGGTACAGATTGCCAACAGGTGGCAATCACAGGGGATCTAGATTGTCAGCAGGTGGCAATCTTAGGGGGGTACAGATTGCCAACAGGTGGCAATCTTAAGGGGGTACAGATTGCCAACAAGTGGCAATCACAGGGGATCTAGATTGTCAGCAGGTGGCAATCTTAGGGGGGTACAGATTGCCAACAGGTGGCAATCTTAAGGGGGGTACAGATTGCCAATAGGTGGCAATCGTGGTGGGGGTTGGTGGAACGGGGGCGGAATCTTGCCAAAAGGTGTGCAATCTTAGGGGTACAGGATTGCCAACAAGTGGCATCACAGGGATCTAGATTGTCAGCAGGTGGCAATCTTATGGTACCGATTGCCAACGTGGCAATCTTAGGGGGTACAGATTGCCAATAGGTGGCAATCTTGGTGGGGTTGGGGAAAGGGGGCGGATGCTTGTCACACTCCCTTGCGGGCCGTTGCCCTTTGGATTTTCAGCAGGTGGCAATTTCAGGGCTTCAGATTGTCAGCTGGTGGCAATCTGGGTGGAGCTTGGTGGAAAGGGGGCGGATGGCTGTCACACTCCCTTGCTGGCCGTTTGCCCCTTTGGATTGTCAGTAGCTCTGGACCCTCCCGGCGGATGGCTGTCACACTCCCTTGCCAGATTGACAGCAGGTGTCAATCGTGAGAGGTCCGGTGGGGGAAGGGGCCGGTTGTTGGCTTCTTGTTTCAAGGATGTTGAAGCACGACAACCAGGACTAACAAAATGGGGCTTTTTTTCTGCACTGGTTCTTGGCTTCTTGTTTTAAGAATGTTGAGCACGACAACTAGGACTAACACAATGGGGCTTTTTTTTTCTGCACTGGTTCTTGACTTCTTGTTTCAAGGATGTTGAGCACAACAACAAGGGTTAACAAAATGGTGTGTTTTTGTTCTGCACTGTTTGCTGGCATCTTGGTGCTTCCCAACGGTGTGGCAAATACAATTTCTATTTATCCTGCTGAAGGGAGGACGTCCCGTGTCAATCCGGGGGGCGACAGTGTCACTCTGGAAGACGGTCCGTGTCAATCTGAGTGCTTTCCAGCCGAAAAGCCCGCCCGGTGCGTCACACTGTCCGTGTGGCTGTGGTCCAGACATTGCCACTTGCTGTCAATGTTCTGCGCCTTCTGGCCGTGTCTTTGTGTGAGTGGCCCACTAAAGCCCTTAGATATTGACACGTCCGTAATCTTCCCCGCTACAGCCCCTTGATATTGACACTTCCTGTCAATCTTCCGTGCTTCCTAGCCGGAAAGCCCGCCCGGTGCGTCACACTCCCCATTGGGCTGTGGTCGACTAGAGCCCCAAGAGATTGACACCTCCTGTCAATCTTCTCGGCCTTGCAGCCGGCCAGAGCCTAAAGATTGACACTTGCTGTCAATCTTCGTGCCTTCAGGACGTGTCTTTGTGTGAGCGGCCGACTAGAGCCCCAAAATTGACACTGCCTGTCAATCTTCTGCGCCTGTCTTTGTGTGAGGCCGACGAAAGCCCCTAGATATTGACACTTCCGGTCAATCTTCCCTGCTAAAGCCCCTAGATATTGACACTTCCTGTCAATCTTCCTTGCTTCCTAGCCGGCAAGCCCGCCCGGTGCGTCACACTCCCCGTGGTGCTGTCGTCTTTCTGGCCCACTCTTGGCCGTAACAAATCGTACTGCCGCCGGGTCTTGGTGGCTCTTTCTGGCCCACTCTTGGCCGTAACAAATCGTACTGCCGGGTCTTCGTGGCTCTTTCTGGCCCACTCTTGGCCGTAACAAATCGTACTGCCAGATCTTGGTGGCCCTTTCTGGCCCACTCTTGGCCGTAACAAATCGTACTGCCGGGTCTTGGTGGCTCTTTCTGGCCCATGGCAAATCGAACTGCCGGTTCTTGGTGGCTCTTTCTGTTCCACTGGTGTACAAAAACCCTTGCACTGTAAGCTCCAGGTTCTTAATTTGGAGCTTCGGGTCCTTAATTTTAAATCCAAATCCTGAAATTCAAGCTCCTGTACTTAATTCAAGCTCGAGTCCTTAATTTCTTGTCAAGTCCTTAATCCTCGGTTCCGGGTGTTTAATTTAAGGCTCTTCAAAGGCAGCAAGGAGGAATCCAGGGCCGCCCGACCATTTGCACCAAGGTTTACCGGGGCCCCAGAAAGGAGGAATCCAGGGCCTCCCGGCCGGTTTGCACTGAGGTTTAGGGTTATTACTTTATAGGCTGACAGTAGCGGCCTATTCACTGGAGCCGCGTGGACCTGAGGTCCAGGACCTACGGCTTGCCTTTCGGCCATCGCCTACGGTCCGGCAGGCGCCTTCCGGTCCGCCTGCTGCGGCCGACCCCATTCGCTGCGGTGGGGGGTCGGCCTTCAGTTTAGGGTTTAGGGTTTAGGGTTTAGGGTTTAGGGTTTAGGGTTTAGGGTTTAGGGTTTAGGGGTTTAGGGTTTAGGGTTTAGGGTTTAGGGTTTCGGGTTTAGGGTTTAGGGTTTAGGGTTTAGGGTTCAGCAGCTCTGGTCGAGCAGTATCTAGTCAAGTTCGCTAGTAAGAACCTGGAAGAATACCCACCCACCCAAAGAATCCCAAAACATAAGAGTTAGAAAAATTTTTTCGTTACCCTCAGACGACATCAAACCTCAAACCCTACGCCTTGATTTCTAGCATATACTTATGTTTCTATTGCTGCAGTACAGAAAGAAGCATGACACATTTCAGGCCGGAAATGTGTCATTTTTCCGCCTTGCAGAGTGTCATCGTTTCCGCCTTACAGAAAGAAACATGACACATTTCAAGCCGGAAATGTGTCATCTTTTCCGCCTTACAGAAAAAGCATGACACATTTCAAGCCGGATATGTGTCATCTTTTTTGCCTTACAGAAAGAAGCATGACACACTAAAGCCCAAACCCTAGGCCCTAAACCCTAAAGCCCAAACCCTAGGCCTTAAACTTAAAGCCCAAACCCTAGGTCCTGAACCCTAAAGCCCAAACAAACCCTAGGCCTTAAACCCTAAAGGCCAAATCCTAGGCCCTAAACCCTAAAGCCCAAGCGCTAAACCCTAACCCTAAAGCCCTAGGCCCTAAACCCTAAAGCCCAAAACCCTAGGCCCTAAACTCTAAAGCCCAAACCCTAGGCCCTAAACCCTAAAGCCCAAGCGCTAAACCCTAACCCTAAAGCCCTAGGCCCTAAACCCCCCTAGGCCCTAAACCCTAAAGGCCAAACCCTAGGCCCTTAGGGTTTAGGGTTTAGGGGTTTAGGGTTTAGGGTTTAGGGTTTAGGGTTTTCGCTGCGAGTGCGCTGTCGACCCCTCCATGAAGTGGTTGGGGTCGGCGCATGAGCTGCAATGCCCGCCCTCCCACCCTAATTTCAAACCTTGAACGGGTTTAGGGTTGTCTACCCCCCCAACCCCCCCTAGCAAGGGGGGCTTATATGGTTTAGAAGAAGGGCTAAAGCTTTGAGCAGTGATTTGAGAAAGTGCGGCCATGAGAGGGTGTTTGTGAAGGCAATTTGCATTTAGTCATATGCGTGACATGACAATTTGCGGTCGCTTGCAGCCAAAATTGCAGAAGCGAGACAACTTCACGGTCTATGCAACCATGTTGCTTGCAGTCTGTATGGTGGGATTAGCAGGCATCAAGACATATGCATGTGACAAATCAATCGCGAGATGCGGCACAGCACAATTGCGAGCAACCTTGTTTTGCCGCCTCGAGCGCTGTCTGTCGTGGGCGTGCACTGTGCTCTACACTGCCCGCACAACATATTGCTCGCAAAGCACGTGTGGTTGTGAATTGAATGGCGACCTGTACATTTGTCACCCGCCGATGTGAAGCGAGTCTCACTTTAGATCATTTCGCCGGGGTGAAATGATGCTCCGTGAAGATGCCCGCCAGCAGGAAGTCCTTGTAGTAACCGACCCTACTGATGGCCGTGTAGGCCGCGGCGGGAACCTTCGGGGCATCCAAGTAGACGACGACGTGAGGTAGCTCTGCACCCTGAAACTTGAGGATGGTGGACGCGTAGCCGGGCCGGACGGGATAGTAGACCAAGCCGCCCCTTTCCGGGTCCGTCCACGGCCAGACGCTGACCACATAGTCGGTGGCAGTCTTGACCAGGAGGCCGCCCGTGCCGTCGTCATACTTCAGGACGGTCGCCTCCATGCCGTTGATGAAGTCGATGTCTTTCCGCACGTTGCGTGTCAGGTAAACCTTCATGCCCTTGTAGACGGGCATGGCGGAGGGCTGCAGCTCGTCAGCCGGCTTCAGCTTGCCCTGCACGTAGTTCTCGGGGTTCGCGTCCACGTCAGCCGGCAAAGTCACAAGGGGAGCGTAGTTGGGAAAGAGGGCCTTCAAGGCAGCTGCGTTGACCGAAGCAGCACCTCGCCTGGTGCACGTGAGGATGGTCGTGTGGGGCTTGGACTTCAGGAGCTTGCGCAGCCCCTTCACCGTGGGGGGGCCAGGCGGCTTCCAAGCCATCTTCTTGCGGAGCCGTCGCAAGAGCTGGGCGCTCGGCTTGCCGGTCCTGAGTACCGCCAGGAGCTTGGCATGCTCCTTGTCCTTGCACCGGTACATCTTGTGCAGGGCGACACGGTAGCAGTACAAGGTCCACAGGCGCGAGTGCCATGGCCGCTGCTCTCCCACGCCCGCCATCTGGTACCGGTCGCCCAGCAGCGCCAATGCGGGCACGCGGTCCGCAGCTACCCAAAGCTTCAGGATCTTCTCGAAGTTGACCATGTCAAGCTGCGAGAGCTCGTCGACGACGATGAGAGAGTACATGCCGAGCAAGGAAGCTTCTCCGTGCTCAGCAGCCTCATGAAGGCCGAAGGCAGCGTGGCAGGTGTCGATGTCCACGTTGTGACCGTAGCGTTCCTTCATGCGACTGGACAGCTGGGCCGTCGGCAGAGCCATCAAGACTTTGCCGCCCTTGGCCAAAGCCCGATCGATGCACGAGAAGATCACGGTGGTCTTGCCAGTGCCAGGGGGCCCCAGGCAAACGTTGGCCTTGCTGCCTCGAGCTTCTTGTCGTAGACGGTCTGCCTCGCCCTCGTCCTCTGTTTCCTCGATGGTCAACGCGCGGTCCACGGCGGTGTCCACGCGCTCTTTGAAGCCTCGCAGCAGGTCAGGAGCGAAGCTTTAATTTGCACGCTTGCTTCACATGCAGAGGCTGATGCAGACGAGGCGCGGAGTTGCTCTCTGTTGAACTTGCTGGCATCCACTGGACCCGCTTTCTTCTTGGAGGCCTTGCCGCGGCGCTTCTCTTGGGCCTGCTGCTCCTTTCGGGCATCCAGCGAGCCGTCCAGGTACTCCTGAAGCATGCCGCGGTGAGCGCGGATCATGGCGAGGATGGTGTCCACGTGGTCCTTGGTGTGCGCCTCCATCTTCAGCTCCGCGCGGATCTTCTCGTCGTCCTGCCACATGGCCTGCGCCACAGGATGCTCGCAGAGGACCGCCATGGCGAAGTACTTGTGGGCTTCCGGGAGCCGTCGCGCGAGGTTCTGGGGCAGGCAGAAGTCCGTGGCCTTCTCGAAGGGAACATGAAGCATGAGCCACTGACCGAAGAAGCGGTCGTTGAACTTGGAGACGGTCTCGGCGGCCACGACTTTCTCGCCCTGCATCACGTAGCTCGCAGCAAACTCCTCCAGGGTGGCCTCGCTGCCGGATTCCCTGTGCTTCTTCTTGAGCCAGTGGCAGATCTTCCCTTCGGCCGTGGTCTTACGTAGATAGTCGAGGAGGCTGATGCGCCCACAGGCCCACTCCGCCTGCTCGTATAGCTCCACCTCGCGCGGCTTGGGATCCTGGTCCGGGTACGGCGCCACGAAATCGCGCTTGCCGCCGCTCTGCGTGGAGAGGTGCCACTGCCGGAACTTGGCGCCGAAGAGCTGCAGCACCATCTCGGGCTCCAGCGGCCGGTAACGCATGAGCACGGTGGCCGCGATGCTCATGGCCTCCGCGTCGTCGTTCAGCCACTCCTCACTGGCCGCATCCGAGAACTTGCTGACGTACTTGGTAACGTAGGCGCGAAGCAGGCCGTCGTCGTCGCACATCTGGAAGTCTTGGTGGCAGTGGAGCACCTCCATCAAGTCCACGATGTAGGGGCGCAAGCCCGCCGCGTGGTCGTCCTCCGTGTGCTGAAGGCGCCAGGCGCCTGCCTCGCGGTCGAAGAAAGTCGGTGCTTCGTGGACGGGCCAGCCGCTCTTCTTGTCCCGGTCATATTGGCTGCCTTCGACGTAGCCGCGGAGGTCTGCATCTTCGGGCAGCGTGGCAGACACGGTCTCGACGAGGTTCAGCTGCTCGACGTCCTCGGGCTTGACGAAGATGACGACGTGCACGTGGACTCTGCCGGAGCCGTGGTAGTCCTGGGTGGCTGCCTTGCGGGTCCCGTCTTGATACTCCAGACGCAAGAAGTAGTGCAGGCGGCGGGCTCGACCGTGCTCGTCAAGAACCCGAAAGATGTTGCTCGTCCAAGCCTGCTGCCGCGCCCATCCCCCTGTTTGCCCCAAGAGCAAGCCTTTCACAGCTTGGACCATGACGTGCACCATGTGCAATGTCTCCGCCACCGGCAGGAAGAGGCGTTCCTTGAGCAGCTTCTGCATCTCGTCGCGGACCCACTCGTGGTACGGGAAGCTCCACTCGTAGGGGGCGATGGTGAAGAAGATGCGAGGGTAGCCCACTTGCCGCACCATGTCCAGCAAGGCATAGTGCACGCCGCGCCAGTAGTCAGGGCTGAAGGCCTCGCCCTTGACCATGAGGCGCATGGGTGTCGGCAGCTGCAAGTTCTTCTTGGAGCCGATGCTGGTCCAGAGGTTCAAGTCGTACACGAACTGCAGCAGCTGGAAGTCGGCGGCGTAGCCCAGCAGGCGACCTAGCGCCAAGGCAGCGAACAGCCGCTTCATGCTGTGACGTGTGGTACCAGCGTCCTCCGCGGCCTCCTCGTCGCTGTGTTGGCTTTCCTCGTCGCTGTTGCTGTCGCTCTCGCTGTCGCTCTCGCCAGCACTGTGCCGACCGGTGTTCAGCACTTGCTCCAAGGTCGCGGCCCGCTCCTGGCGAATCACCCGCCTGGGATCCGTGGCACGTTCGTGCGTGAAGGTGTTCTTGACGTCCCAGAAGAGGACCGGCCAGAGGGCGCACTCCACGCCCACGCGCTCAATGAACTGCAGCCTGCGGCGGCGAGTAAGCTCGTCTGCCCCGGGATGCTCCCGCAGAAACTCCCCGTGCTCGCCCACGAAGGCCGCGTAGGGAGTGTCGTCCGATTCCATCAGGAAGTCGTAAGCCGCACGGGCCTTTGCCCGCATGTCCAGGTCCTGGCCAAGGCACGAGCGACAAGTATGATACCTAGAGACAAAGAGATCTACTCCGAATCCCTGGCCTGCAACAGCTTGATGCGCTTCTTCACCGCCGTCGTGTGCCAGCGGAAACGGATCAGCGTCGTCTTCTGACGGTAGCCGGACTTGTGCTCGGCACGAATGACCGGCCCCACATCGATCTCCAAGGGTGACAGGGCTTGCGCAGCTTCCGGAGTGAGCCCACGCAACGCTTCCGGCACATCTGCCATCGTCACGACCGGCTGCGCCCGCACTGCTTTGCACCTGGAGCACTTGCCCGAGAGATGCGTGGGTTGCTGCGGCCTGCCGAGCCGGCTCTCTGTGAGGTCGCAAGGCGCGAGGAGGCCGCAGCTGTCGCACAGGCTCCACGAGTCGAACAGGCACCAGCGCTCGAAGTCCTCGGCCAATTTGCGCCGCTTCGCCGGAGGCAACCCAGTGGTGTTCTCGACGGCCTCGCCAGCTCGGGTTCGCTCTGCTGGCCGGCCCATGCGGCGCCGCGCCCGAGCCCTGTCTTCCAGCACCCGCTCTCGATACTTCTTCTTCATCGCAGCCGATGCGGGGGCTCCGGCTGCTTGCCGCGACGCCAAGGCGCCCTTCCACAAGTCCGGGAGGTGCTGCTTGTCCAGCAGACGACGCCGGCCACCCCGCCCGGCCGCACGCTTGGGGCCGTGCAACTCTGCTTGAAAGTACTGCACGGCCTCAGGCGGCAAGCGCTCTGCCAGAGCACGGGCACGGCTGGCTGTCGACATCCGACGGAGCTTGCCCAGCACCTGGCGGAGGATAGAATGCATCATAATGCAACGCAACAATACTAAAAGCGCACGCAACGCACCCTGCCTCTCGCTTGCCAGCGTCGTCTTCACACAGAGGCCAAAGATCTTCGGGTCGACAGAACAGGCAGCGCGTGGCTCGGCCCATCACCTGAGCTGGGCCTCCACGTGTTGCCAGCGCGAAAGTGCATCGCTCGCCATCCATGCCCATGCACATCTTCGGCTTGGCCAGCTCTGCCTGGAAGTAGCCACGGAATTCATTCGGCACGCGCTCCACGGCAAGACGCTGGTACTCGGGCGTCAGGGCCAGCAGCAAGCGTTTGATGTGTCCACGCGACCGTTGCTGGACGCAGGCGGTGGCTAGACGGTGCGGATCACATAAGACCTCAGCCGGTCGAAAAAAGTCAAGCACGGATGCGATGCCGTTTGCCATTGCTTGCCTCCCTCCGCACATGCACGTGCAACAGTGGCTCCTTCCATTGATTTGCCGGCAAGGGGCACACGTTGGAAACTTGCATCGGTGGGCTGCACGGCCGGGGTTTTGCGGCGAGAAGACACAAGCAGAGCTTGCTGTGCCAGGACACACGGAAGGCATGGCTTTGACCAAGAAGCTCGCGAGATCGCAGCGAAGTGTTCTTATTGAAATGCTATAGCTCGAGCCAGGGCTGGTAACTTGTTCCGTTGAATGCGCAGCACTGCAGCGCAGGGCTCGATATGAAGCAGGGGCATGCAGCTGCACGGTATCCACGATTTTGACTTCGCATCCGACACACAGCTTACACTGAAGTCAGATTCTGCACAACAAAAGGACATAAGGGCCGCGCCTGTGCTATTCGCGCTGCCACAACTCTGAAAGCTCCCGCGGTCAGTCAGTCGTCGCCCGGCTCCTTCTCTGCGATCTCCGGAACTTCGGCAGGCGCGTCTTCTGGCGGCGCAGGCGCCTCGGGCAAGCCTGCGTCCGGAGCAGCACGGACCTCTTCGTGCACGCTCTTTGCCTTGTCAACCATGCCCTGCATGCTCTCGAAGATCTTGATCAACTTTTCCTTCTTTGGTAAGCGCGTCATCTGCTTCAACGTTTGCAGAGCCTTGGCAAGTCCATGCTCCGCCAACACGGCCTCGGGCACGTTATCCAACAGAGCGACCAACGCGGACAAGGGGAGACGCTCCTTCTTCGTGTCTTGATTCGCGACCATGGTCTGCAACTCGTGGGCAAACTTGCTCACCTCCGACTCTTCCCAAGACAGATGCGGGTCGGCGGCTGCATCCTCCTCCGCTTCGTCCTCCTCGTCGTCCACAGCGAGTTCGACTGCAGGCGGCTTCTCCGCAGCTGACCTCTCCGCCACCGGGGGCTTCTTCTTCGGAGCTTTGGGCTTCTTCGCCTTCCTTTTCTTGTCGCTTCCATGGGAGGTGGACGAGGAGCGGGAATCCTTGTCACTGCCGCTGTCAGAGGCTTTGTCCCCGGAGTTCTGATCGGACTCGGAGCCGGAGTCGGCTTCCCTTTCATTGCTGCTGTCTCCGAAAGCCCGCTTCTTACGTGGAGCCTTGGCTTCCAAGCGAGCAGCATTGGTCGCTGCCACGGCTTGCGCGCAACTCTCGAGAGTCTTCTTGCGGACGAACTTCTGCACGGCCTTGTCCTGCTTCGGCTCCTCCGGGATCTTCTTGGCCCAGGCTTTCGGGTTGGCCGCCAGGGCGCAGAGCTCCAGGCCGGCCATGGCACCTGCGTACATGCGGGAGCCGGTGTCCGCCAGGCGCGCAAAGTCCTTGACTTGCTGTTTCAGCGCCTCCTTCTTCCCCAACTTCTTCAGCACCTTCTCGATGTGGGGCGATGCCGACGAAGCATCTGCACATTCCTTGTTCGTCATGTTGACCACAGCGAGCGAGTCACGGAGAGCTTCCAGAAGCTTCTTGACGGCGGGAATCCCGGTCCGCGCAAACTTCTTGTCGGCCGAAGACGTCGGTAGCGCCGCCAGAGCTTCTGAACAAGATTCCAGCGACGCAGAAGCCATGCTGACCCCCAAGCCAAGCCGAGCAATGCACTCGGAGGATTCCGCTGTTAGCTGCTCTGCCAGCTTAGAAGCAGTGAAATAGTCCGAAGGAGCTTGCTTCTCCGTCAAGAGCATGCGACCATCCTCGTCGGGCCAGCTGCGGAGGGACGCCTTCGCGAGTAGCTTGTAGAAGGGAACGCCGGGCGGATACTTGGCCTTGCCCTTGCCATCCTTGGCGACGTGCTTGCCGGCAGACTTGCGCGGGGTCGACTTGCCCATGGCTGCAGAAGAAGAGGGAAAAGCTAAGTAGCAAGTACTACAACTCTAGCTGCTGCTTTTGATCGCCGCGGCACTTCAATGAAAGCAGCTGGAAAGTCAGCTGTGTGCACATCTTAGAACACTCGTGAAAGATGCATGGGGCCGAATATGTTTTTTCACTCGCGCACCTGTTTGTCTTCCTGAGTGGGACACCGAAACCATTTCCAGCTGTACTTCGGCTGGAGTACGCTGTGGCTCTACCTAGAAAATAGCTACAGCCACGGAGGAGGAGCTTTGCAAGAGATGTCCTTCATAAGCTGCACGAGGATAAGGATTGCCAGGTGGTTCGCAACCAGGATGCGCAAGGAAGCTTTGCAAGCAGTGCATGCACGTAGGGGGCGGTCCATGCCAACACCTAGCATACATCGAGATTTCGCACGTGCAGGGAATGAATGCAATCACAAGACAACACAGCGTAGCTTGTTGTAGTCGAGTTGCGATCGAGGCTGTACCTTGGCTCTGACGTCATGGTCGACAAGGTTGATTTGCTGTGTACTGCCGGCGACACCTGACCACATGACTCTTTCGCCAATAATGATCTCGCCCCAATAAGCGAAACAATTCTGCAAGAGGTTTTCATTCCTGAAGCCCCAATAAGCGAAACAATTCTGCCAGAGAATTTGGTTCCTAACGCCCCAATAAGCGAAACAATTCTGCAAGACGTTTTCAGTCCTGAAGCCCCAATAAGCGAAACAATTCTGCCAGAGAATTTGGTTCCTAACGCCCCAATAAGCGAAACAATTCTGCAAGAGTTTTTCATTCCAAAAGCTCCAATAAGCGAAGCAATTCTGCCAGAGATTTTCTTTACTAGCGCCCCAATAAGCGAAACAATTCTGCAAGAGGTTTTCCTTCCTAACGCCCCAATAAGCGAAACAATTCTCCAAGAGGTTTTCATTCCCAAAGCCCCAATAAGCGAGGCAATTCTGCCAGACTAACCCTTGAAAACTCCCTGAAAGGCTTGTGCGGACTCGAGGTTTGCGTCTAGATTCTAGATGCAGTCTGGAGGCGGCTCTCGCCTCATCTGACCGCGCCTTGGCTTCGGCAGGGAAATTGATGCAAGCATGACGCAAGCATGACGCAAGCATGACGCAAGCACGCTCTAGACGTGGACATGTTTGATTGCAGCCGAGTTGCGACCACCAGAGCAATGCCTGGGCGAGCACATGTTGAGTTAACATATATGTTGATGATGGCCGTGGACATGCACGTGTTTAATTGCAGCCGAGTCGCTTGCACCAAAAATCAGTCCTTGGCTTGGACATGTTCACTGAATGCATGCGTGGGAAGTATGAGAGTGTGAAGGTCTTCGAAGGCACCCCCCAGCGTACTTAGTACTGGGATGGCCTTATTTTAGGCGCCTTATAAGAGAATGTCCCGCAGCACACGCTCCCTGCTTCCCCGATGTTTCTGGTCGGATTGAAACATCCTTCGCCCATATGTGTTCACCGATTGGAGATAGATCGGATCCCCGGTAGTAACGCGCACCCGCGAGCGAGTACACGCGTTCCCGTTGACAGGCTCAATGGGAAGCCCCCTTGGCCCTTGGCACTGAGGAAAACAAACCGATCCTCGCGCAAAGCGCGTCCGTGGCACACATCCCAAAAGTATGACCGCGGCCTACTTTTGGAATGCTCAAGGAAGGCACCTCGGCTCTTTTTAGGTATTTGGAGGCCGCTTCGCTAGTGAACTGGCGCGTACAGCAGTCGCTGTAGTTCAACGCCATTACTAGCTTCCAAAAGACAGTTAGCATGCCCCCCTTGGGGTGCGAGCGGAGGGTCCAAAAGCGCATTGTGTGTACGCGCGCGGGTCGGGGAAATCCTGGTCCCCGGGCGGTCGTAGATTGACGGTGGGTGTCAATTTTGCCCGGCTTCAAGACTGCTTAAAGCCCTT
Organism: Symbiodinium sp. CCMP2592; assembly: GCA_905221615.1. Lineage (NCBI taxonomy): Eukaryota > Dinophyceae > Suessiales > Symbiodiniaceae > Symbiodinium > Symbiodinium sp. CCMP2592. The sequence goes on from CAJNDT010003198.1 coordinate 17,550, forward strand.
TGAAATAACTTCGGAAGCCACTTAGAACGTTTTAAAACCACTCTGAGCCTTTAAAAACCTCTCAAAACCTGCAAAAACTTGCAACCAGGCCACCCACAACGCCAAAGTGACAATCTCCAGGCCCCAAAGTGACAATCTCCAGGCCCCAAAGTGACAATCGCCAGGCCCCAGGTGACAATCTCCAGGCCCCAAAGTGACAATCGCCAGGCCCCGAGTGACAATCTCCAGGCCCCAAAGTGACAATCGCCAGGCCCCAGGTGACAATCTCCAGGCCCCAAAGTGACAATCGCCAGGCCCCGAGTGACAATCTCCAGGCCCCAAAGGGGTGGCAATCTTAGGGGGTCTAGATTGTCAGAAGGCGGCAATCGTAGGGGGGTACAGATTGCCAACAGGTGGCAATCACAGGGGATCTAGATTGTCAGCAGGTGGCAATCTTAGGGGGGTACAGATTGCCAACAGGTGGCAATCTTAAGGGGGTACAGATTGCCAAGAAGTGGCAATCACAGGGGATCTAGATTGTCAGCAGGTGGCAATCTTAGGGGGGTACAGATTGCCAACAGGTGGCAATCTTAAGGGGGTACAGATTGCCAATAGGTGGCAATCGTGGTGGGGGTTGGTGGAAAGGGGGCGGATGGCTGTCACACTCCCTTGCTGGCCGGTTGCCCCTTTGGATTGTCAGCAGGTGGCAATCTTAAGGGGGTATAGATTGCCAATAGGTGGCAATCGTGGTGGGGGTTGGTGGAAAGGGGGCGGATGGCTGTCACACTCCCTTGCTGGCCGGTTGCCCCTTTGGATTGTCAGCAGGTGGCAATCTTCAGGGCTTCAGATTGTCAGCTGGTGGCAATCTGGGTGGAGCTTGGTGGAAAGGGGGCGGATGGCTGTCACACTTCACTTTGGCCCTATGCTTCCTTGGATTGTCGGTAGGTGGCAATCCCGAGGGGACCAGATTGTCAGCAGGTGGCACGACAACTAGGACTAACAAAATGGGGCTTTTTTTCTGCACTGGTTCTTGGCTTCTTGGTTTAAGGATGTTGAGCACGACAACCAGGGTTAACAAAATGGGGTGTGTTTTTTTCTGCTCTGGTTCTTGGCTTCTTGTTTTAAGGATGTTGAGCACGACAACTAGGACTAACAAAATGGGGCTTTTTTTCTGCACTGGTTCTTGACTTCTTGTTTTAAGGATGTTGAGCACGACAACCAGGGTTAACAAAATGGGGTGTGTTTTTTTCTGCTCTGGTTCTTGGCTTCTTGTTTTAAGGATGTTGAGCACGACAACTAGGACTAACAAAATGGGGCTTTTTTTCTGCACTGGTTCTTGACTTCTTGTTTTAAGGATGTTGAGCACGACAACAAGGGTTAACAAAATGGGGTGTTTTTGTTCTGCACTGTTTGCTGGCATCTTGGTGCTTCCCAACGGTGTGGCAAATACAATTTCTATCATGTGCCTGCTGAATTGCAGTCGAGTTGCATTCTGGAGCTGAACCTTGGCTGGAACATATTGCATGCAGGCATTTGTGGGAAGCATGAGGTGAGCATGGCGCAAGCTTGACAGAAGCACGCTCTGCACTTGGACATGTTGAATTGCAGCCGAGTTGCGATCAGAGCCATACCTTGGCGAGCACATGCTGAGTGAACGAATATGTAGATCATGGGGAGTGTGAAGGTCTTTGAAGGCGCCCCCCGGATAGATGATTCATGGTGAATCCGGGATAGCCTTGTTTTAGAATCCCTTGTCAGAGAGTGTCCCTCAGCACACGCTCCTACTTCCGTAGCCCGTGTCGGATAAGAATGACAGAGGGGCTTCACCTGTAAGTGTATTCACTGGAGCCGCGTGGACCTGAGGTCCAGGACCTACGGCTCGCTTTTCAGCCATCGCCTACGGTCCGGCAGGCGCCTTCCGGTCCGCCTGCTGCGGCCGACCCCATCTTCCCCGCTACAGCCCCTTGATATTGACACTTCCTGTCAATCTTCCGTGCTTCCTAGCCGGAAAGCCCGCCCGGTGCGTCACACTCCCCATTGGGCTGTGGTCGACTAGAGCCCCAAGAGATTGACACCTCCTGTCAATCTTCTCGGCCTTGCAGCCGGCCCCTACAGATTGACACTTGCTGTCAAGCTTCGTGCCTTCAGGACGTGTCTTTGTGTGAGCGGCCGACTAGAGCCCCAAAATTGACACTGCCTGTCAATCTTCTGCGCCTGTCTTTGTGTGAGGCCGACGAAAGCCCCTAGATATTGACACTTCCGGTCAATCTTCCCTGCTAAAGCCCCTAGATATTGACACTTCCTGTCAATCTTCCTTGCTTCCTAGCCGGCAAGCCCGCCCGGTGCGTCACACTCCCCGTGGTGCTGTCGTCTTTCTGGCCCACTCTTGGCCGTAACAAATCGTACTGCCGGGTCTTGGTGGCTCTTTCTTGGTGGCTCTTTCTGGCCCACTTTTGGCTGTAACAAATCGTACTGCCGGGTCCTGGTGGCTCTTTCTGGCCCACTCTTGGCCGTAACAAATCGTACTGCCAGATCTTGGTGGCCCTTTCTGGCCCACTCTTGGCCGTAACAAATCGTACTGCCGGGTCTTGGTGGCTCTTTCTGTTCCACTGGTGTACAAAAACCCTTGCATTGTAAGCTCCAGGTTCTTAATTTGGAGCTTCGGGTCCTTAATTTTAAGTCCAAATCCTGAAATTCAAGCTCCGGTACTTAATTTAAGCTCGAGTCCTTAATTTCTTGTCGAGTCCTTAATTTTCGGTCCCGGGTCTTTAATTGAAGGCTCTTTAAAGGCAGCAAGGAGGAATCCAAGGGTGCCCGGCCATTTGCACTAAGGTTTACCGGGGCCCAGAAAGGAGGAATCCAAGGGTGCCCGGCCGTTTGCACTGAGGTTTAGGGTTATTACTTTATAGGCTGACAGTAGCGGCCTATTCACTGGAGCCGCGTGGACCTGAGGTCCAGGACCTACGGCTTGCCTTTCGGCCGTCGCCTACGGTCCGGCAGGCGCCTTCCGGTCCGCCTGCTGCGGCCGACCCCATTCGCTGCGGTGGGGGGTCGGCCTTCAGTTTAGGGGTTAGGGTTTAGGGTTTAGGGTTTAGGGTTTAGGGTTTAGGGTTTAGGGTTTAGGGTTTAGGGTTTAGGGTTTAGGGTTTAGGGTTTAGGGTTTTCGCTGCGAGTGCGCTGTCGACCCCTCCATGAAGTGGTTGGGGTCGGCGCATGAGCTGCAATGCCCGCCCTCCCACCCTAATTTCAAACCTTGAACGGGTTTAGGGTTGTCTACCCCCCCAACCCCCCCTAGCAAGGGGGGCTTATATGGCTTGGAAGCAACAACAACAAACAACTTTTCCACAACGCCAAAGTGACAATCTCCAGGCGCAAAGTGACAATCTCCAGGCCCCAAAGTGACAATCTCCAGGCCCCAAAGTGACAATCTCCAGGCCCCAAAGTGACCCAAAGGCCTTCTGGGTGGCTTCGGTGGGCTTGTGGCCTCTGGGGCCTTTGCAGGGTTTACGGGGGAGGACCTTCTGCAGGCTTTGTGGGGGCTGCGCGGCCTTCTGGAAACCTTCTGGACACCTTTTCGCCCACCTTCAAAACTACTTAAAACCTAATGAAACAGCCACAGAAACCATTCAAAACTTTTCAAAACCATTCTCAGCCTTTAAGAACCTCGCAAAACCTGCAAAAACTTGCAACCGGACCAGGCCAACTTTTCCACAACGCCAAAGTGAAAAACTCCAGGCGCAAAGTGACAATCTCCAGGCCCCCAAGTGACAATCTCCAGGCCCCAGAGTGACAATCTCCAGGCCCCAAAGTGACCCAAAGGGCCTTCTGGGTGGCTTCGGTGGGCTTGTGGCCTCTGGGGCATCTGCAGGGTTTACGGGGGAGGACCTTCTGCAGGCTTTGTGGGGGCCTGCGCTAGGCTATGGGTCCTTAATTTTAATTACAGTTAATTTTAAGCTCCGGGCCTTTAAGTTTAGGCTCCGGGTCCTTAATTTTAGGTCCGGTCCTTATTTTAAGCTCCGGTGCCTTAATTTTAGCCTGGCCCTTAATTACGGGCCCTTAATTTTAGGCTCCGGGTCCTTGATTTTAGGTCTGGCCTTGATTTTTAGCTCCGGGTTCTTAATTTTCGGCTCCGGGTCCTTAATTTTAAGGTTCTTTAAAGGCAGCAAGGAGGAATCCAGGGGTCCCCGCCCATTTGCACCAAGGTTTACCGGGGCCCAGAAATCTGGAAAATTCCTGCTGATTTTGCCTTGTTAAATTCTTTACATAAAATGTGCATTTTAATTAGGGCCAAGTGCCCAAGTCGAGGTCCCCCTCTTTCTTTTCGTGTGGCTCCACTAAACTCTGCCCTGGGGCTCCTCGGTCCAGGGCTCGGAACCGTCCCTGAGCTTAGGATCGAAAAATGGCCCCTCGAGTGCTCGAGTGTGCCCAAAGGGGTCGGGGCCACATTCTGCAGCAAAACAGGGCCGTTCTTTATGTGTGCCGCCACTAAACCATCCGGTGTCCATGTGGGCCCAAAGCGGTCAAGGCCACATTCTGCAGCAAAACAGGGCCGTGCTTTTCGTGTGGCTCCACTAAACTCTTCCCTGCCCTCCAAAAATCTGGAAAATCGCTGCTGATTTTGCTTTGTTAAATTCTTTATATAAAATGTGCATTTTAATTAGGGCCAGGTGCCCAAGTCGAGGTCACCCTCTTTCTTTTCGTGTGGCTCCACTAAACTCTGCCCTGGGGCTCCTCGGTCCAGGGCTCGGAACCGTCCCCGGGTCTTTAATTTAAGGCTCTTTAAAAGCAGCAAGGAGGAATCCAGGGCCGCCCGGCCATTTGCACCAAGGTTTACCGGGGCCCAGAAAGGAGGAATCCAGGGCCGCCCGGCCGGTTTGCACTGAGGTTTAGGGTTATTACTATATAGGCTGACAGTAGCGGCCTATTCACTGGAGCCGCGTGGACCTGAGGTCCAGGACCTACGGCTTGCCTTTCGGCCGTCGCCTACGGTCCGGCAGGCGCCTTCCGGTCCGACTGCTGCGGCCGACCCCATTCGCTGCGGTGGGGGGTCGGCCTTCAGTTTAGGGTTTAGGGTTTAGGGTTTAGGGTTTAGGGTTTAGGGTTTAGGGTTTAGGGTTTAGGGTTTAGGGTTTAGGGTTTAGGGTTTTGGGGTTTTGGGGTTTAGGGTTTAGGGTTTAGGGTTTTCGCTGCGAGTGCGCTGTCGACCCCTCCATTGAAGTGGTTGGGGTCGGCGCATGAGCTGCAATGCCCGCCCTCCCACCCTAATTTCAAACCTTGAACGGGTTTAGGGTTGTCTACCCCCCCAACCCCCCCTAGCAAGGGGGGCTTATATGGTTTGGAAGCAACAACAACAAACAACTTTTCCACAACGCCAAAGTGACAATCTCCAGGCGCACAGTGACAATCTCCAGGCCCCAAAGTGACAATCTCCAGGCCCAAAGTGACAATCTCCAGGCCCCAAAGTGACCCAACGGGCCTTCTGGGTGGCTTCGGTGGGCTTGTGGCCTCTGGGGCCTTTGCAGGGTTTACGGGGGAGGACCTTCTGCAGGCTTTGTGGGGGCTGCGCGGCCTTCTGGAAATCTTCTGGACACCTTTTTGCCCACCTTCAAAACTGCTTAAAACCTAATGAAACAGCTACAAAAACCAGATAAAACTTTTAAAAACCATTCTGAGCTTTAAGAACCTCGCAAAACCTGCAAAAACTTCAACCAGACCAGGCCAACTTTTCCACAACACCAAAGTGAAAAACTCCAGGCGCAAAGTGACAATCTCCAGGCCCCCAAGCGACAATCTCCAGGCCCCAGAGTGACAATCTCCAGGCCCCAAAGTGACAATCTCCAGGTCCCAAAGTGACCCAAAGGGCCTTCTGGGTGGCTTCGGTGGGCTTGTGGCCTCTGGGGCCTCTGCAGGGTTTACGGCGGAGGACCTTCTGCAGGCTTTGTGGGGGCCTGCGATAGGCTATGGGTCCTTAATTTTAATTACGGTTAATTTTAAGCTCCGGGCCTTTAAGTTTAGGCTCCGGGTCCTTAATTTTAGGTCCGGTCCTTATTTTAAGCTCCGGTGCCTTAATTTTATCCTGGCCCTTAATTACGGGCCCTTAATTTTAGGCTCCGGGTCCTTGATTTTAGGTCTGGCCTTGATTTTAAGCTCCGGGTTCTTAATTTTCGGCTCCGCGTCCTTAATTTTAAGGTTCTTTAAAGGCAGCAAGGAGGAATCCAGGGGTCCCCGCCCATTTGCACCAAGGTTTACCGGGGCCCAGAAATCTGGAAAATTGCTGCTGATTTTGCTTTGTTAAATTCTTTATGTAAAATGTGCATTTTAATGAGGGCCAAGAGCCCAAGTCGAGGTCCCCCTCTTTCTTTTCGTGTGGCTCCACTAAACTCTGCCCTGGGGCTCCTCGGTCCAGGGCTCGGAACCGTCCCTGAGCTTAGGATCGAAAAATGGACCCTCGAGTGCTCGTGTGTGCCCAAAGGGGTCGGGGCCACATTCTGCAGCAAAACAGGGCCGTTCTTTATGTGTGCCGCCACTAAACTTTCTGGTGTCCATGTGGGCCCAAAGCGGTCAAGGCCACATTCTGCAGCAAAACAGGGCCGTTCTTTTCGTGTGGCTCCACTAAACTCTTCCCTGCCCTCCAAAAATCTGGAAAATCGCTGCTGATTTTGCTTTGTTAAATTCTTTATATAAAATGTGCATTTTAATTAGGGCCAGGTGCCCCAGTCGAGGTCCCCCTCTTTCTTTTCGTGTGGCTCCACTAAACTCTGCCCTGGGGCTCCTCGGTCCAGGGCTCGGAACCGTCCCCGGGTCTTTAATTTAAGGCTCTTTAAAAGCAGCAAGGAGGAATCCAGGGCCGCCCGGCCATTTGCACAAAGGTTTACCGGGGCCCAGAAAGGAGGAATCCAGGGCCGCCCGGCCGGTTTGCACTGAGGTTTAGGGTTATTACTATATAGGCTGACAGTAGCGGCCTATTCACTGGCGCCGCGTGGACCTGAGGTCCAGGACCTACGGCTCGCTTTTCAGCCATCGCCTACGGTCCGGCAGGCGCCTTCCGGTCCGCCTGCTGCGGCCGACCCCATTCGCTGCGGTGGGGGGTCGGCCTTCAGTTTAGGGTTTAGGGGTTTAGGGTT
>CAJNDT010003199.1:0-24651 GCA_905221615.1 Symbiodinium sp. CCMP2592
AGAGAACTTGTTCCTCCGGTCGAACACAGCAAGTTCAGAACAAGCCTTACAAGCGATGCAGGAACGATTCCACCTGGTCAGGAATCAGGAGTTGCGGGCCGTAAACGAGATTCAAGGGCTAGCTGGAAACAGCGCAGCCATTGATCAAGAACGACTTCGGCTCCGCGAACGTCTTGGTGAGGAGGAAGAGTACCGCAAAATGGCTGTGAGGAGGATGCAAGATGCAGAGGACCGACTTCATCAGAATGAGGATCATGCAAGGCGCGCATTGCCCACCTTGCACGACGAGCTGAGCGAACTCAGGAAAACGCTCAAGGCTCAAAGCACAAGAAGATCTTCAAGCGAGGACACGCAGCGAATTGGAGGCAGCACGGAACTCCAACTACCATGGCGGAGTGACACGGCCTTCGAGCATGCCCATGTCTTCGAGGACTACTGAGTCTGGCTGGGAGCACGTAGGAAAGGAAGTAGTGCCTGCATTTTCCGTAGGAGGTGAGGTGCGATCCCCTGAAATACGGTCACCAGGCCAAATTAGTCCAGTCGCCAAAGAGAAGTTCGCATTCTCAGAATCGGACAAGGACAAGAACCTTGCGATGGATGGCATCCCATTTACCGGTGGAAACTTCTTCACTGGCAACATCAAAGGTGAGGTAAATAAATCCTACGCAACGCCAATCGTGGCGGATGCAATGCCCCAGCACCACGTGCCAGGCATTTTAGCAGTCCAGCACATGCGCGTTCCACGCCCAGTGCAGCCACTCTGTTTGGCATACCAAGCGGATTTCATGGACAAAGTGATGCGGCAGCCGTGCGTGACCGACAGCTACGTGAACTCTTGGAGGATCGCGGGATGTTGGGATCGAAGTCCACAGCATCTGCCAGCTCCTCAAGACCTGTTGGTACCGACGGCATTATCGCATCTATGAGGGGCAACGACCCCAATGGTGCCCCAAAGGCTACCCCTGTCACCTACGATGCTTCCATCCATGAGGCAAGGAGGCGTCAGATCGAGAAAGAGGTCGCGGAACAGTACGAAGAGAAGATTGCTGATCTGCGAAGCGAAGTACTCAAGGCCCAGAAAGCCGAACAGCGTCTCAGAGCTGATCGTGACGAGTGGAGATTATTCGCTGAAACGATTCAGGAAGACAATGGAGACGATGACGGTGATGAAGCTGGCGACGAGAACGAAGAGGGAGAGCAAGATGAAGGGGCCGGCACGGGGTATGACCCTCCAGATCCGCCTAATGATGACGATGATGATAAGAAGAGGAACGGTGGAGGCAAACCTGAACCGGATTCTGACCCTCATGCGCGTGATCCTGACGGAGACGCAGATCCTGAGGTCACGGAGGTGAGAATTTCCAGGAGAGAGGCCGATAAAGTGACAGTCCCTCCATGGCCTGTTCTCACTCACCTGAACAACTGGCGGTCCGTATGCACGGCGAATGTCCTAGGAGCATCAGCCGACCCAAATCATGAGGACTGGATGTTATGGCTGGCACCAGCGTTCAATCCATTCCCTGATGTCGAAGCACTGAACGATTCAGGACACAAGAAGTTCAAGAGCATAGGCGTCAAATTGGGGGTCTCCATGGTCGCAATGCTACGCGCTGGTGGTGACAAATCCGCTGATCTGTACCTGGAGGTGAACCGGAAGGCCAACGATTACATCAGCAGGCCCGAAGGGAAGATCATCAAAGGACGACAAATCATTGCGATGATGTATGAAAGTTTTCGAACGCATGACCGTCTCGACATGATCATCAGTCTCGAGTACTTGGTGAAGCTCCAGTACCAAGGCGACAACAAACTTCATACGTTCAAGCAGACATGGTTGGAAGTTCTTGGACGGATGAGACCAGAAGACATACCATCCAAAACAGCTCTCCGTGATTGCTTGCACAGCAAGATCAAGGACTCGCCCGCAATGAAGATGGATTTGGGCATGCACTATGACCACTTGCCCTACAATCATGAAGACCGATCGTACGACAATCTGATGAAGATCATCGATCGTACCATTATGCGGAGACGAGAACAATCAAATCTCACTCAGACCCAAATTGGTTTGCGCCAGATGCTTGAGGGCAAGGATTTGCTCGCTGCGCCGGCCAAGGTACCTGAGAAACCAACGCCTAATGCAGCTCCATCCGCAAAGGTCAAAGCTTCGCCTACCAAGCCGGATAAAGCAACACCTGTACTACCTCAGAGCCAAGCGAAGAGTCATGCGAAGACCAAGCCAAAGCCCAAGAAGAAGACGAGGAGTGAGTCGGCGGACAACAGAGGCGACAAGAGCAAGAAGCAAATCCGCTGCAAGTTCCATTTCACAGATGCAGGGTGTCGAAATGGTGACAAGTGCCCATTCAGTCACTCGAAGAAGAGTCCAGAGCGACCCTTTACGCCGAGGACGAGAACTCCAAGTCCATCTGGAGGAGGAGGAAATAGGATATGCTACTCTTTCAAGAACACAGGCTCGTGCTCAAGAGAGAATTGTCCTTTCAAGCATGAGGCCGCAGCTACCCCAGCTCCGGAGCCAAAGGCGAAAGCCAAAGCCAAATCCGAAGCGAAGGCAGCTCCAGCGAAACCGAATGCTAAGGCCAAGGCACTCCCTGCGGCACCCGCCATTAGACTGTGCCGAAGGTGGAATCCATCAGCCCCGGCTATATGGAAGCGATCTTCAAGACAAGATGAGGAAGAGTCTGATTGTTCATCCGCTGACAGCGACGCTGACTCGGATTGTTCAACCGACGACGAATCCTCGGGACCGACTACGTCGACCCGAAAAGAGATCAAGCGCAACGTGACATTCGCTGACGACGTGAAGTTCACTTCTTCGTGTCCTAGAAAATCGAAGAAGGACAAAGAACGGAAGGTGAAGTACATCGACATGGAAGCACTTGTCAACGACGAGGATCGCGCCGTGAATTTGGAATTCGCTAAGCACAAAGCGAGATTGAGGGCACAGATCATGAGAGACATGGTTGACGACGATGATGATCAATGCGGAGATCGAGTTTCATTCGTACGGATCCCAGGAACGTCTCGGGGGGAAGAGGTTTCCTTCTACGACGGTGAGGATTCCATCGTGGAACGTGAACTCGACGCTGCGCACAGCAAGCGGATCATCAATCAAGGCGTGTTCAAATGCATGGTTCAACCAGTCATCCTCAAGAAGAAGATCAAGTTTCTCATGGATACTGGATGTGGCCATGACCTCATATCTCAGAAGAAGATCGAGAAGCACAGTCTCGAGACACTCGTGACTCCAGAGCCCATATCATTTCAGACAGCAAATGGAATCACCGATACCGATCTTGTGTCGAACTTCCAGACTGAGTCGTTCGAGGAACCGATCAACGCTTATGTGTTGGATGACACACCGTCGGTGCTTTCCATAGGCAAGAGATGCATGAACTACAGTTACGGGTTTGTGTGGCCACCCGGAAGGGAACCATTCATGATCAACCCGCAGGGCAAGAGAATATCTCTGTTCGTGAACGGTGACATTCCGTACATTCGTGCCGGGAGCTCCAAGTCACTGGTTCATGATGATCCGGAGGCCAAAGCAATCACCGAAATCTTCAAGGGTGTGCTAACCGCGGGTGATGTTGACGTCAATGTCGCAGCTGCCGCCGAAGCTGCACCGAGCGAAATTGAAGCAGAAGAAGAAGGTGACGCTCATGAACGACCTCCTGACCCTGAACCCCAAGAACCTCCTATAGAAGAAGTACCAGAGTCCGAGGCCGGACGACCTCCGGACGACGAAGGAAAAGGAGTGGGTGAAATTCCATTGGACGGTGACGATGAGGTGATCATTGATGTGGAAGGCGACGGTGCGCCGAGCCGCAAGGCCAGAGTCGGAACACGGAAAGCCGAAGCCAAGACGTTGGCACATCTGTGTACTCATCGCTACCGCAATCCATATTGCGAATCGTGCATACGCGCGAAGATGAAGCACTTGCGGACACAACGAGGTGCGTTTCAACGTGTGATCAAACACTGGGGGGATCTCGTAACGTTCGACTTCCTCGATATGCGCAAAGCCGCCGAAGCAGGCATCGGACTCGATGACGGAGCACGTGAAGTTCTAGTCATCAGAGACATCGCCACCAAAATGATCGCAGCGATTCCCACGGCATCAAGGAATACTGACGAGGTCGTCATGGCCATCAGACGCCTAATGGGGAGACGCAAGATTCATATGGCGTACAGTGATGAAGCACCAGAGTTCGATTCAGCCATGGCGCAGTTGAAGATCGTGATAGATCATTCCCTTCCAGGGAAACCCAGTAACAATTCACTCGCTGAACGATCAAACCAAGAAGTGATCAACACGGTCGCCGCATCCATGCTACACGCCGGATTACCCGCCCAATACTGGTCCTTTGCGCTGAATTGCGTAATGCAGAACCTAAACATTGAAGATGTGGAGGGCGATGGTGATTCAGCATGGAAACGAATGACTGGCAAGGACTTCGAGGGAAAAGCCATACCATTTGGGGCCAAAGTCTTCTTCAAGCCGACGGATACAAGGCCGAAGACATATGGCAACAAGTTCGATCCAAAGGGGATCCCAGGCATTTTCGCCGGATACATCATCGCTGCTGGTCAAGGAGTCAAGGATGGTCCAAGAAGTATCGCGTGTGGGATATGAAGGAGTTTGCCAATGCGAACTTGTCGATGGACGCATCTGTTCCCAGGAAGTTGATGAGACCGTACGAGACAGAGGTTATCTACTTCCCAGAGGAGATAACATTTCCCCTGAAAGCTGAGTACGAAAGGATGAACTCAACCATTGAGGGACTCAGGGACAATGTTAACCTCGCTGGCAAGGAGATAAAAGACGTCGATGACGGGGATGACGGTCCGCCTGGAGGAAATGGTGGCAACGGGGATGATGTTGATCAAGACGATCTACTTCCTCCACCGGATCCCGGAGAAGACCCTGATTTGCAGGACATAGATCCATCTGACATAGAGACGGAGCCGTCTGGCGAAGTCTTCAAGTCGGCAGAACATGAAGCCATTGATGCCATAGGAGACAAAAGACTCGACGAACTAGACAAAGAGTTAGGTCTACGTGCAGCACCGCCTCCTTCTGAACCAAAGGTCACTGGGAAAGATCGGCGATCGCTCCGCGAAGTCGGTCCAACCGGTAGACTCATCCCCGAAGGAGACATCGAAGAACCTGGAGAGATCATCAAGATCTTGAAAGAAAAGAAATTGGCTCCTGAGGAGATCGAGCATTGGAGTACAGGGAAGAAAGGGGACGGCATTGCATATCTCACCGATGATGGTGAAGCCTGCAAGATCGATAAAAGGGGAGTCCCATACAAGATCCGAAGCGACGGTCGACGAACTCTCCCTACACGGCGACCTATCCATTCCTATTCTCCGGAAGCATGGAAGAAAATGAGTGAAGCAGAGAAGAAGGCAGCGTACAAGAAAGAAAAGCGAGACAAAGCTCGAGTTGCCAAGAAGGACCGGAAGAAGGCCGCGATAAGAAAGAAGATAGTCACCAAGGTTTTGGACAACATGATCTTTCCCAAGATTGTTCCATGTGAAGAAATTGATCTGCAACTTAACGTGTCCATTGACGACGACGATGGGTGGTCCTGGGCACAGTCCTATGTGGATCAATACACACAAGAACAATTCTTGGCAGATGTCGTGCCGGCCGTTCCGGCACATATGGTCATGGATGATAACTGGATTCCATCTATGCCGTGTACGACTTCTCACAGAAACGTCCATCGGGAAAAGAATCACGCAGGAGGATCATGCTTCAATGCCATGGTCACTCGACCCGTCACACGCAAAGAGATGGTCAATAACCCCAAGGCCATGGAAGCTTTCATGAAAGAGTGGAAGGGATTGTTGGACCAAGAGGTGTTTGATTTCTCAACTACGCGTGAATATGACGATGTCGTTGCCGAGGCAAAGAAGAAAGGTGAGAAAGTACATATGGCGCGAGTACATGGACTGATATATGAGAAGAACTATCAGCTCAAAGAGGACGACCCTGCCAGGAAGTTCAAAGGGCGAGGCGTACTACTCGGTGATCAGGTCAAGGATCAAAATATGGAAGCCGCGTTGTTTCAGGATTTGGGGAATTCCCCGGCTACGTTTGACGCCTCACGGTTGGCAGATTATTACGGATGCCTTCCTGGCAACGATGTCCAGATGGCGGATGCTATCCAAGCATACATTCAGGCGAGACTATCGGGCACTCCATGTTGGGTTGAACTGCCTGATGAAGCCTGGCATCCATCTGCGAAAAGGCATAAATTCCGTAGACCTGTATGTCGCTTGATCAAAGCTCTATATGGACATCCTGATGCAGGAACCATGTGGGAACAACATTGCCATACTGCGGTACAGAAAGTAGGATTCAAGCCGATTGGCGACGAATGGCCATCATTGTATTTCCACCCGCAGATGAAGCTCCTACTTGTCATCTACGTGGATGATCTCAAGATGGCAGGGCCCAAAGAGAATCTGCCTAAGGGTTGGGATATGCTGCGCCGAGAACTTCGATTAGAAGAAGAAACGCCACTAGGTTTGTATTTAGGTTGTCGCATCTCCAAGGGCGAGGCAACGTTGCATGACCAAACGAAGGTGCAGACCGTTACCTACGACATGGAGACGTACCTGGACATGACAGTCAAGAAGTACTGCGACGTGACTGGGTTCGATCCGACAAAATTCAAGACGGTACCATCGCCGATTCCGGCTGAGGAGACTAAGAATCACCCAGCTCGCGCTCCGGCACAGTCAGGTAAAAGCCATCGATGCACGTGGTGTGGACACACCATGCCTGTTGATAAGGATGGTCGGCTTGTTCCGCCTCCACCTATTCCCAAGGCGCCAGATGAAGAGGAGATCAACGAGGCTAATCGCGGTGCACTTGCTCCGCAGGCAGCAAGCATTCTCATGAAATTGCTTTATGCCGCGCGCATTTGCCGCTTTGATCTTCTGCGCAGTATCAACAATCTCGCACGCAAGATCACGAAATGGACCAAGAAGGAGGATGCGCTGCTTCATCATCTCATGGCCTATGTGCACCAGTCCAAACATCACATGATGATTGGATGGGTCGGGAACTCCTTGTAGGACTCGTCCATCGGACTGTTTGCGGATGCGGACTATGCAGGTTGTGGAGAAAGTTTGAAATCTACCTCCGGTGCTCACTTGCACATTCAAGGTTCTCACACAAGGTTTCCCTTGGCGGGACTTAGCAAAAGGCAGGGGTGCTTGAGTCACTCCACACCTGAGGGCGAGATTGTCGCGGCCGACTTTGCCATGTCACGTCTTGGATTGCCTGCTATCACGTTGTGGCAGCAGCTTGGAGGTCAAGACCCCAACTTCGTCTTCTACGACGACAACCAGACCATGATCGGGGTGATTCGCACGGGCAAGAATCCGACAATTCGTCATTTGGAGCGTACCCACGGCATCTGCATTGGCTGGATGCACTCTATCTTTCAGGAGGGTTACGTTTCTCTTGCTTATGAGGTCACTGCCAAGATGTCGGCGGACATACACACCAAATCGTTCAAGGATTCCGTATCCTGGACACATGCGTGTCAACTTATCAACATTTTTCCGCCGGCCCTCATCGGCTCCCAAGAGATTATGGATCTGATGCGCCCTACTCATACCCAAAGCACGGATGAGAAGGGGCAACAGCATTACTCGTTCAAGAGCGAGGTGCCTTGTTTTCCTTACACGCAAACGCCGATCCTCCCTCAGGTGTTGTATCGCGCTGGATTGTCGAGTAAGGAAGGCTTGCAAGAACATGACAGTGTGGACCCCATCCTGGTTGTCAAGTTCCCGCGCATGTTGCGGGGGCCGCCGTCCGCGTTGCCGCCTGGTCGTTACCTTCGGTCGACTTGGATTCTTCGTGAAGGGCAGTGGCACCAGATGGAGGACCGTGCTGCTATCCTTGATCAACCGGGCAAGTTCGACCGCTATGTGGAGCGTGCTGTGTTTCAGTACCATCCGGTACGGGGACATTTGCGCCCGGCCGCTATTTCGGAAGTCCTTGCGCCGCCGTTTCTGCCTCCTCCTGCCCCGCCGTTGGGCCAGTCTTATGTGCGCGCCCTGCCCGCCAAATGGCGTGCGGTGGTTGTCACACTGGCGCGTGCCATCCATGGGGGGTACCAGGGCTTTACATTACCTCTTTGTTTCAACGGCCTGTCCAAGAGTCAAGCCTCCCAATTCGGCTATGACCAATGGTCGTCAGTGTACGAGGATGTATGGCATGATGCGGCCGAACAGAAAAGGGAATATCAAGGGTATGATGGAGCAATTGTGCCTCACGTGGTTGATTTCGCCGAAAACAGACCCAAGGAGGGCCTGGTGATCCAATTCCTCGACCACGATGGAGGGTTGGTCCATACTTACAAAAATCCTTACAGCCGTTGGAAATACCGTATCACTATCAAAGATGCTCCAAAGGCAGGGACGGTGTGGACATTGGTAGGAGTCGATGAGGAGAACTGGTGGAATGAGTATGCTCCTGGCAAGGACTGCATTGCGCAGCATGCTCCCGATTCTCACTACGACCCTGGGATGCAAGTGAATGTTCTGAGTATGGGGCGAGAAGTTGACGACGCCATGTGTGCCTACCTCTTCGATGTGGTGGAAGCAAGGAAAAGCAACCCTAACTCCGTGATCTTCGTCGGTGCGGGGGTGCTAGGCAAGAATTCGTGGCTGAGTCGGAAAATCGCCAACAACCCTGAAAGGGCCAGATTGCGGACGGACTACCCATGGGGGGAGGTCGTCCAAAGAATTGCGCGCAGAGCGGCATCGTGGGGAAACCAAGTCATCATTGAGGTGCCGCCTCGCGTACAAGTTCAAGAAACCAAGCAGTACAAGGGACTTCAGGAAGACGCCGTGTGGAAGAGCATCAAGATCCAAGGGTGTACTCACGGGCAACGTTATATCTTCCGAGATCCTGTATCTCCCGGAACTGCCGTTGAGCTCGGCTACTGCAAGGATGAATGGGAGTACTTTGCCGCAAACGTCGCGTTGCATCCTAAGTCGTCTGACATGTGCTCAGCCAAACATATGCACATGACTGATGCGGACGCTAAGGATCGATCTGATAATTGCGAGTTAACCAATCAAATTTCCAGGAGATTGCTTAAGACCTTGAAATTTCAGGCAACGGGCGACGGGAAATTGGTTGCAATGCCGTCAAAGGCTGAAGGACTAAAGCCTGACCGCATAATTGTTGACCTTTGTGGCATGGGCAATGGCTACGCCGTGTCCAAGTCCACTAAGGGATGCGCTCGCATTACGTGTAAAGAGCTGATTGGCTCCAGTGCCGACGAGGATAGCCTTGTCGGTGCAATGAAGAAGTCGTGCCGGAATGACCTGCGCACACCTGTGCTGTTCGTGGCATCGCTTTTGCGATCAGGTGCCAGTCCTGGAGTCCTGGAGGTAGCGAAGGGGCTTGCGTGGGGGGTGAGAAGCGTTCCGGTGGGAAGTACAAAGTTTTCAGAAGTGTCTTGAAATCTCTCAAATGCCTGCTGAAGAAGTGTGCGGAATTTTCCGACGTCTATTTTTCGCTTGACATGCCTTCTTCATGTTCATGTTGGTCTTGGCCAGAGTTGCATGCTCTTGTTTCAAGTGGCAAGGTGACAAAGGTTAAGGTTGATGATCATGTTGGTGCTGATGGCGATGGTGGTGGACGCAGGATCATGTTCTCTAACATGCCCGAGGCGGATCGTTTGCTGGTGAAATCATCTGGTTGCTTGGACCATGAAACGGGGAACAGTTTGTCGCAGTGCATTGAGGCGTCATGGCGGTCAATTGCGAAGAATGTTCGCAGCCTTGTTCGAGCTCATGCTAATCTCAGTCGTGATGCACATGAACCTGAGGACACTGCATGGCAGCAACGTCAGTGTGTAAACGCTGATGGAGGGGCTACTAGACAGCCCCGACTAAGGAACAACTAAGGTCTGACCTGACTGATCGGGGAAGGGTGTCTCTTACAGAGTACCTGGAACCGTGAAGTCATATAGGGGTAGGTACTTCGCTCCCACGGAGGAAGGACCGGGTCCCGAGCCATGGAAGAAAGCTACAATGCCTATGAACTGTCCTTCGAAGGAGTGGCCCATGAAGAAGTTTTCCCACCTGGTGGAATGATGCGGACGTTCATGAAGTTCCACACGTTTCTGCAGATGTACTCTGAAGATTCGTCGCAGAATGTACCGCTCCCGCCAAAGATTACGAAAGACAAAGTAGTCGACAATGATCTCATCCGCACGTGGGCAGCATTCAAAGCACCACCGCTGGTCTTGCTATTCACTTGCGCAAATCTGTCGTCAGGAGGGGACCTGTCCATTCGAGTTCGAGAGATCCTCAAGGCTTGCTTATTTGCCGCCCCGGAGGAGTACATGAACAACCCCTATGGGGAGATCCTCGCCATGGTCATCAAATTTGGTGGAGGCCTCAAGCACGTTGTTGCTGATTACGGAGGGAAGTTCCATGCCATCACAAGGTTTATGGTGGATGAGGAAGTGATACGTGATGATGCAAAGCTGGCTGTGGTTGAACTGGAACAAGAAAGGCAACAAGTTCGGTTCGATTTGAACACCGCGACCAGGAACATTGTCAACGCGGATGTTTACTACAATCTCGCCGTCCTCATCAACTCCGTGGAGACGCCTTACCAGGCCGTGACAGATACAAGAATTCAGCAGTGGTATACGGTGAACCAGGACTACTACCACAAGTTGCCTATGTCAGGCAGGGCACCCGACCAATCCGACTTGTTGGGAGAGCCTACATTACGTAGGGTGTGCAAGCTGATGTATATGTTCGCAAAGCATACTGGATATGGGCTTCGAACCTACAACCAAGAATGTGCAGCGTGCAGCGACGGCGCTTCGCCGATCAATGTCCACCAGCTGGCTTTGATGATGCGCACAATGCCTCAGGGCATGGGACATCCGCTCGCCTTTGCGATGAATTCGCTCCAGGCATTCAGCATATGTCTCTACGTGCTTCATTCCTATGTGTCGTGGGTAGATCCACACAGTGGGCTCCCACATTATCGATGGACTACTGAGGTGCTCCCCGATTCCGACTATACCACGTATGCCTTTCTCAAGCACCATGTGGAGGCAGTGTGTGCAGCTCAAGACAAGAACGGATTCCAGTTGCCGGAGACGTTCCGTGGCTACGCCTGGAACCAATGCGGAGTCGAATCTGGATACGTGGCTGACTGCGCTACCAAACGTGACACCTTGGGCATATGGGAAGCTGAATTCCAACAGATGAGAGCACCAAGTCCGCTGATGCAAGATGATGGCCTATTTCCGCCCAATCTTCAACGGCATCCTAACTGGGTATACGCGTCGGGGAGAGTTGCGATGCCTACGGCAAGCAATCTCGAACCGGAAGGGATCGTGCACCCTGAACATGGAAGGACGCCGGGGCAAGCGCGGGACTCCGCCACAGAACCTCGTGCCACTCCAAGCCACGGACCAAAGAGGGCAAGGACGGACGAGGCAACGGCGTCGGCATCGTCATCTTCTGCAGCACCTCCTCCACAACAACAGCCTCCACAACCGGAAGAGGAACCAACGCAACCGGCATGGGAGGAAGCTCCAATCCCTGCTGGCGCTCAGGAAAGCTGGTATCATTATGTCAACATCATTGAGAAGGGCTGTCGCTCTGCTTTGCTGGCGACGATCCGTGATCGCGACGAGTACCCGGCTACCATTGACGAAACGCCAAAGTTTGTGGCCAACCACGACGTGGGGACCACGCCTATTCAGCATTACGTCAGAAGACTGGTGACCTATTTGGCAAGGGTTCGTTCCGTTTCCCAAAGTGATGACAAAGGTCTCAATCTGAAGGTCTACGTGAAGCTGAACACAAAGGCGTGGCTTCGGATGTACTCACGACTATACCACGCACTGGCGTTGGTGTCATGCGTGCATCTTCCTTCTCCTCCAATGCTTACCTCGGCAGTAATGATCGAGGCAGATCGCGACCTTGTCGAGAGCGATTCCGTTCCGGAAGAGGCGAGGGTCAACACCATGAACACGCTGAATGGATTTCGCAATAGTTTGGGTATGGGTGGCAAACCCGACGCCGTGACTATGCGCTCTCAGTGCACAATCCTCGTTCAGGACTTTGACATCACCGCAAGAACTAGAGGATCAACGCACACGCTGAGAGAGAACCTCAGCATGCATGGATGGAGCGAGACTCACATTGTGAGCCCGTCGATCACTACAGGAGCAAATTACAACTTTCAAGTTACGAAGGGGTCGTTGGAATCGGTGAATGCCACATTGGACGGTTTGTCCGAAGAGCAAATCGCAACCGTCACGTTGCACTACCATCTGTCTCTCCAAGCAATCCTCATCGAGAATATGTCCTTTCCGATGAGTGACGTTGGTGACGGAGCGGCAATTCGTGTCAGGTTGCAGCAACAGCTCAAGGAAACGTACGTTGACCCCATCATCGCAGCAGGGAAGCGTACCACGCGCCCTCCAATTGTCAACATCAACCACGACCTACGGTTCGTTGGAGCAGCTAGCAACTACCTTCTCAAGAAGGCTTCTATGTTCAACGGTTTCCACGCGCTGGGAATGTACATTGAACTGGAATTGCGGGCCCGAGCATGCGTGGTGATTCATGGATCTTCGTTTTGGTCGAGAATGTACAGCCAGATGAAACATTCGTCGTCGAGCGTACATTCGCTGTCAGCCGAAAAGCTGCCGGCACCGGACTCTCGGGTCAGGTTCAAATTGGGCTACGCTATCTATGAGAAGCAGCTGTTCAGCGAGAAGATGGTATCTGCGTGTTTTGTCGAGGCATCGAGAATCCGCTCATGGGATGAAAGTGTCCGCGTCGATACAGTTGCGCACCCGTCGCTCGTCGAGATCTGGGAGGACAAGAGTGAAGTCACCACGTCCACAAAGATTTCGCAGACATGGTTCACGGGAGAACAGCAACAACAAATCAGGTCCGGTGCCCAGGGCGATACAGTTGCTGAATCGTCCACGGTCACTTGGCAGGACTTTGACATCGCCATGACTGTTCCCGAAGCCTACTATGACAACAGGCACTATTGGTTCAGGATCGACACCTACGCGACCGCAAACACTGGCTATGTCAAAGGGAGAGCGTTCTATTGCCCAGGCTGTGACGCTATGAAATTGGCTGAGTGCTACGCGCAAGCCTTCTTCAAGCCAACGGGAAACGGGTACCCTGGACACTGCATTGGATGCGCACACACTTCAGCTTTGAAGGTGCAGCATCTCATTAACTCCTTCAACGACTTAGTCGCGTCCCAGAAATACACCTTGGCGTGCGCAAAGCACCTCTATGACCTGAGGCTTCAATTTGTGGACCCTCGTCAGGACATCAAGGAGTTCCTCAAAGCATGTGCGGAAGTGACCTACGAAGACATTGGCAAAACGGTTTCTCACTACGGTGGTCTCCGGATTACAGCCAGTCAGGGCATCGAGTACGCGGCATGGGGAAAAGCCAAACAGTTGGCATGGGACAGAGGATGCGATTCCGAAGGGAAGACCTGCTACATCTGCTACTACGATGCCGGGAACTGCGCTTATGCTGGTTTCATGAGAATGCTTTTGACTCCGGAAGAGCGCCAAGAATGCTACAGAGGGTCCCTAAGGAGGAACTCTTGGGCGACACATTGGAGCTGGCACTCGGGCTTCTTACAATAGCGATGAGGTATCCAAATCATTTTCCAAATTGGGGTGGTCTTGAAGGGGCAAATGCGTGCGTGAGAGGAATCGAAAGATCATTCTTCCGCTATGCGTCGGCCGAGGCTATCGAGCTCATCACGGTTGACTCCCCACGCAAGAGGACACCACCCAAGAAGAATGAACAAGTCGCTGAGATCGTCAACAACTTGTCCGCTGACCTCGTGATTGATTTCACTGTGATCGTCGACGGTGATGTCTACCCCGTAGAAATTGCAAGGAACGACGAGACACAGGCCGTTGACAACGTCACGGGCGATCCAGGGGTTTCAGTTGCACCACCAATACCGACACAGGACGTTAACGTGGATGCGCAACCTGAAGAGGAACAGGGTGCTGAAGAGCCCGATCCCAGGCAGAGAGTTCGTGAGGTGCTCGTCACACAGCTTCAGGACTATGTGGGAATACTTGCTCAGGGCGAAATGTCGGTCGGGAGCAATAACTTCATGTTCTGCATTGCTTGTGGCAGTGAATCACATCATCTGTCCGATTGCACCGAAAATGCTGCAACCCGAGATCTGATACTTCGAAGCATTCAGGTCATCAGGGACAGCCTTCTTCGTTATCCACGTCGACCACCTACGCAACAAGCTGAGCCAATGGACGTTGATACCACAGACCATGTGAGTGTTGCTTCCTCGGACCGACGACCCCAAGGCCAAAGCCCGACCGCGACGCGGAGGCGAAGCCGTTCGGGGTGATGTGGTCTTGATTCGTTACGAGAACAAGCACAACCTATGCACGGAAGTGGAGAACCGTCGAGGCTTACATGACGCGTGTGGTGTACCGCTGCGGGAAATGGGACCCGAGAACAGTCAGCGGGTGGTGGATCTCATTGAGCAGCTTTCGGACCATCGTGACCGACGACTGCCTCAACGAGGAGATCGTCCAAGCTTCGAGTATGATGAGAATACTCAACAATGGGCAAATTCAGGCTACGAATCCATCGGCGGCGGAAGACCTATCCGATGCGGAATTCTTGATCTGATCCCAACCAAGGGTGCAAGCTTCATCAACAATCGATGGGACATCGTGAATGAAGTTGTCCTTCGCAACATCAACCGTCATCGAAGAATGAACGCAGAATGGGCGCTATCCTGCATTCAATCTGACTTACGCCACAGAATAGCCAGGCGCCCAGGTTCGGAATGGCTTGACAACCGGTGCCAAGTGGCATTCAGCAGCGTTATTCGATGTGATGAAGGAGGGTGGGTGCTGATAGAGGACTTGGTGAGGCATGAGCAACTATGGACCCACGAAAGTAGATGCATTACCGAAGCGGTATCAAGGACCGACGAGTACCAAAGGAAGAGAGTGTACAATGAGAGACTGCAGTTACTGTTCCAGGGGAATATGCTTGCAGCCACGAAACGCCACAAGGCCAAGATCCGGCTACAGTTCTTGGGTGTGAGAGTGAAGAACCCCGGCACAGAGACTCTTGGATCTGCGAACTCGAACATGTTGGTGTCGGTTCCAGATCAGATCAAAGAGATCCAGAACAACGACCGTTGCCGACACAATCAGAGGTACCTGAACGTTTGCAACGGCTGGGTGAAGCCATGGGCTGTCAGGGCCACAAGTGGTCACTCTACGCACTCCGATCCCCAGAACAATTTGCTTCAGTTGGACAAGGACCGGTTCGCAATATCTCCATCTATGACCCTCTTGACACGTCTCGGGGGCGCGTTCCACGCTACGGCATGCCGCACCTTGGATTCTATCGTTCTGCAGGGCGTCATGCCTGGTTCGGAGGATCCTGACGGGGACTTCGACCAGCGACGTCGATTTCAGGACAACCGAGGTGGCAGACTCCACAGTTATTGGGGGGTATTCGCGCCGTTCGATGACCGGAACGCAACGACCAAAGCTCGGGTACACGGGCCGCAATCCAAGCACATGCCCCTTGTGGTCCTCCATGTCGCTTCGACAGATCTTGCCCGAGAAGGTGGACGTATCACTGACAGCGGTGTCATCATCCTTGGTCGAACGATATCGTTCCAGTTCGTGAAGGAAGTATGGTTTTGCGTCCCGAATCCTCAGGATACACATTCGTTCGCTCTGGTGGAAAAGATCTATGATGAACGATTGGAGAAAGAGATGGTGTTGGACTACAATGGATCTCCATTGCTTCCTGAATTCGAGAGATATCGAACACCAAGCAAGATCATGGAATTGCTTTGCGAGATGCCTCCTGGACCCCATGACACAAGCAAGGAGCAGATAATGCGAGACCTTACAACTGTTTTGGAGGCCCACAGGGAGAACACGGTTCGACATCACTACATGGACAAGGGCATCAAGTTTGTCATCAAGAACTGGCGACCCGAAGATCTACGAAGAGATGAGGATGGCAGGAGAATGAGGGTATGCACAGCGTGCTACAACATTGTTCCAGCATGCTTTTCTCGATGCACATCCTGCTGGTCACAATTCGTTTCTTGCGGATACTACCAAGGTACTCCACAACGGGATACTCCAACGGAGATCCCAAGTGACTTCATTGATCAGACGATGGAAGCTGCGGCAGCAGCAGTACCTGAGGCAACCGTCGAGGAACAGGAAGCCATGGAAGCGGAATCGGTTGCGGAACCCGAAGCAATTCCAGAACCGTCCGTTGCTGGTGATGACGATCCAGAACAGGAACCTGATGAAGAAATGGACACGGAACCGGGAGAGGACTTTGACGACCAAGTACCAGATGCAGTGGCACAGGAACGACGTCCCGTCCTCATCGCCGGTCAGTCTTTGAACATCGACCCTGAACTGCAAATCGCCCGCACTGCCATGCAGCCGCCCTACTACCACGGCAAACGGAACGCCCATTGCATCGACGCCAACATGGCCGCTCTTTCGTACATGGCATTCGTTGTATGCAGAACCATCTACAAAGCTTGGTCAGGATTCGCGAAATGGGCGACCATGCCGTTGTTTCAGATGAGAGAGAATTTCGCACATGGCCAACGCTATGATGTGCTCGGAAAGTGGGGAACTTTGGCTGGAGTGGATAAAGAAACAGGTGTGAGCAGGGACGTGACTGATGAGGAGATCCTTCGCTTTGCTAAGGAGCCTGAAAACCTCAAGTCGTATGATCCCAACGGGACTTACACTTTGAAGCGCTTCCGGACGAACCAGATGCTTTCGCTATTGACACGGGGAGCCAACATGATGGGAATCGGCAGAGATAACTTCAATCCAACCACGTACTTGAAGAGTAACAAGGATGAAGACGTGAAAGCAATGCACTTTTGTTGCCTCAACGTCTTATGTGAGGTTATCCCGATGGTGACAGGACATCAACAATTTTCGGTACTACGAAACACGCCAACTGGACCAGTGGACTTTCTGTACATCGACCCGGTCGGCATCCTCTTGACTCATGCAGATTATTCCGTCCAGACCGTTGGATTGCTGGTGGACCACAACGTGCAAATGCCAGCGCACTTCATGGACAGATTGGTCAAGTCTAGAGTTGAAAGACAGCAAAATCCGAATACTCGACGTCCTGAAGCATTACATCACATTTCGGCCGAAGAGTATCTCCCTCCGGGTGGTACTTCCATCATGGACACGCCCTTCACTACGGAGGAACGTGCAAGCGCTTCCTCGGCAAAGGGACCTTCAAAAGGGCGTGAGAGAACCGGAGATGAGCAACATGGTGGCTGGAACACCAATTCCTACCACGACTACATCGCCGGCAAAGGCCGAAACAAAGGCAAGGACAAAGGAAAGCACAGGAACCAGTACTCCGGCCCTGGGAACGCGATCCTACGTCAACGCGAAGATGGTGGCGAGACAACGCATGATCTACATCATCTTCCAGCTTGTGACCTCTGTGCTTCGCACGTGGAATTCCATCGCGAATGCTTCTTTCTTCGGTGACGCCTGATTCGTTTGCCATTTCAGGGGATCGTTACCGACGTAGATGAGTGTCACAACGTTTCTAATTGGGATGCAAAAGCTCTGATCTATACATTAACGTTGCGGCGGAACAAATTTTCTGACATTCCTATCGTGCCATCTTCCGGGTGAGCAGCGTCGGAGACGCAACTCATGGGGGGTGCGAACGGACTGCGATGCCTTGTCAAGTTCCAAGGTGTCACTATAAGAGCTGTGAGCAAGACCGTGTAAAGGGCAAGGGAAGGGGGCACGCCACGCGTCCCTCGTCTCTAGGAGTAGGCTTGTGGTAGTGCTACGCACACCGCAATGCCTATCCATCCTTTCAGTATGACCGCCCATGCAACGTTTTGGCTCAAGGCACAAGAATGAGCACAAGCTCTAGAAAGCATTGCCCATAGCTAAAGTGCTATAATCTTCTGTGATTCTCCGAGTAGACAGAGCTATCCCGTGCACAGACGATCCACCGCCGGCCGTGAGTGTGCAAAACGAGCGAACGTTGGATCTGCCTGCATAGGAGTGCGTGTGTGGAAGTGGAAGTAACGGTGATCCAGCTTGTGGAAGGCAACCACGCCAACAGTCAATACAGCTCTTTGTGGGGTGAGCGATACAGAACATTACCAGGATCAAATCCCCACGCATGAGGAATGATGTATTCCGCGCAACATAACCCATCAGTGGCAGAACACCAGTGCAAGGCCCCCGTGCTGGCAGGTGAAAATTGTGAGTAATGAGCGCATAGCACGGGCTTTCTGCCTCCAATCGGGGGTGCTTTTTTGTCTGTGGCGCCTCAGCAACAGCAGCCGAGATTCAGCTCACCAAAGCCCCGGGCGAATCGAGGCGGGCAGTTTGCACCTTGTCGGCAGTAATCCTCTGTATCTGAAGACTTATAGGGTCTGATGAAAGGGTAGGGAGAATCAGCTCGTTTGCGTTAGGAAAGGGGGCAGCCGGGTCATAGTCAGAAGGCAAGAGCAGAGCGGGTGAGATGCCTGAGGTGCTGCGCGCGGCCGTGAGTCCCGAGGCCTCGCAACTGAGCCTTTTGTGACAGTCAGGATCGGGTTTGGCAAACCTGATTTTCCTTGAGGACTCGCAGCCCTGCGGCGCCGCCAGGCTGCCAGGCATTTGCACAAGCTTTCATTTCCTGTTGTTGCTGCTGGGGGAGACGTAGGAGTAGGACTAGCAGTACTGCAGCAGCAGCAGCAGTACTGCAGCAGCAGCAGCAGTAGCCGCAGCAGGAGCAGCAGCAGCAGCAGCAGTCAGTGGCCGTGGCAGTAGCAGTAGCAGCAGCAGAAGCAAAAGTAGTCCTCGTCGCCATCGTCGTAGTAGCAGTAGTTCTGGGAGCAGCAGCAGGAGTGGTAACGGTAAGAGGGGGAGGAGCAGCACCGTCAGTCGTGGTGTTTAGAGCGGAGGCTTTAGGGTTTGAGGGTGCTGGGGTTCAGCATTCATGGTTTTGGTGTGCTTATTTCAAGCCTGATTTTGACCTCTCTACTAATCGTGCCAGAGTCAAAACGCAGTTTCTACAAACAGCGAAATCAAAATTCACCCAGTCGGATTCTTGGTATTGCCAGTGGCACAACAGCGCAAAGCAACGAGCGGAACATCTGAAACACGAACGCCATCAGTGTCATTTGTCACAACAAGGAGGACTAGCTCCCAAAATGCCGACTTCGCAGTGTGTTGAAGCACGCGGTTCAAAAACGATCGCATCAAACTGGTGGACAAAAGCATGCGTCATGAACTGTGACACAGCCTTGGTTGTCCCGTCGCAGCGGGGGGAACTCGCCCTACAACTACCACCAGCACCACCGCCACCACAACGACTCCTCCTTCTCCTCTTACTACTACTACTACTACTACTACTACTACTACTACTACTACTACTACTACTACTACTACTACTACTACTACTACTACAACTACAACTACAACTACAACTACTGCTACTACGACTACGACATCGACGACTGCTGCTACTAGTTGGTGTCGTGGGGGTTGGTGTTGCTGTTGGTGTTGCTGTTGCTGCTGTTGCTGCTGCTGCTGCTGCTGTCGTTCTCGTTGTTGCCGCTGCTGTTGCTGTTGTAGCTGCTGCTGCTGCTGCTGCTGCTGTTGCTATTCTATGGCTGTTGCTATTGCTTTGCTGTTACTGCTGCTGCTGCTGTCATTGTTATTGTTGTGGTTATATGGTTACAGTTATCGTTGTTGCTGTCGTTGTTGTTGTTGTTGCTGCTGTTGCTGTCGTTGCTGTTGTTGCTGTTGCTGTTGTTGTTGCTGCTGTTGCTGTTTTGTGCTGTTGTTGCTGTTGTTGGTGTTGTTGGTGGTGTGATGTTGTCGTCGCTGTTGTAGTAGATGTTGACCTCAGCCCTGCAGCAAGCTTACCCTCCCAGCAGTAAGGTAACCCCCCAGAAGGCTATCCCTATCCTCAGCTGGAGGTCACCCCCTGCCTAGGTATGCAGAAAGCGAGTTGACCCCTAAGGTAATTAGGGCGAGAGGTGCTGCTAGCCTCTGGAGGTTTCCAAAAGGAATAAATCCTCGGCTGCTGACTGGAAGAAACCTGTTTCGCAGCACGAAAAGTCCGCCCCCGAACAAAATTCTGAAGTTGTTGTCGTTGTGGTGGTTGTGGAGTGTTTTTGTGTTTTTGCTCCGTGCTCATGTGCAGGCTTGGTTTTGCGGAAGCGTCATAAATACCGTCGTTTTCGTTATTACAAGAACCCTGCCAGCTCCAGACTTAAAGCTGTATTCCTAAAACGTGCTGCATTGACCGTGATGAGGGTGGTGAGGATGATGCTGATGCCGATGATCATGATGTTGATGCTCCTGATCACGATGATGTTGGTCAGTGTGATGATTATGATGTTGATGTTGTTGCTTGTTCATGCACAGGATAGCTATGATGATAATGATGATAACATAACAATGACACTTACAATGTTGCTCCCCGTTGCCCCTGTTGTTATGTTACTTCTGAGACGCTCCCAACACAAAAGTCTCGTGTTTGTCATTTTGGGCTGTCCGAACAAGAATTAAAAAATGCGCAAAGATCAAGCAGCACAGCAACGATATCCGCTGTATTTGCCACACTTTCGCAAAACCGCATGGAACAGGGCAGGTGCAAATCAAAGTCCTATTCACAAAAGCCACTGTCAGGCTCTTGACCAAGAAAGCTCGAAACAGAAAACGACACACGCTCGGCGCCGGCAAACGCACCAGCTTCCTTGTCCTTCTTGTTGTTGTTGCGGTCGTTGTTTTATTTTGTTTTTTATTGTTACTGTTAGTGTTTTCGCTGTTATTGTTATTCGTGTTTTTTTCTTTGTGTTGGTGTTGTTGCTGCTGCTGCCGCTGCTGTTGCTGCTGTTGCTTCTGCTGCTGCTGCCGCCGCTGCTGCTGTTTGTGGTGTGGTGCGGAAGTCGCAGGGCCGTAGCACAGCCACGACTGCTAGAAATGCTACCCTATTTACCATCAACCGTCATGGAATAAAGACGCTTATGCATCTATGCAGAACAATTTATGCTGCCTGCGATCATTTCGACCATCGTTCGTTGTGGTGTAGGCAAACATGTGAGGGTACGTCCATCCTAGTGCGCTAGCGGTACCTGGAAGATGAGCGAAGCACTCGCACTGCTACTTCGCTTTCTGAATCGCTTTATGCTCCGACCGTTTTTGGGCTGTTTGAAGCGCTGTCTTTGTTGACGCATGGGGAGCCTTGCAGAGTTCAGTTTTGATAGTTAAGAACTGGACCTGCCCGTCAAGTCGTGCAGTGCGACGAGGCCGGTACTTGGAAACCGTGTCGCAGTGTCACGGTCGTCGAAGATTGTTCGTTTGACGCCAACTAACTCAAACAAGCTCCACCGTGCACAGGCTGTGCTGCATGTTGTTGGACGTGCTGTTGTGAGACAAGCCTTCCTGCAGCTTCGGGCCTTGGCTTCATGCTCAGAGAATCTAAGATGTCAAAGGTCAGACGGTGCAAGCATATAGTAACATAGCGGCAGTTGAAGCGAAAGTGACGGTCAAGGTTTGGAAGGCTGTCTTGCCTGCGCTTCTGGCAGAAGCTGCCGCAGATGCATAGGGCTTCGTCAGTGTGCAGTCGGACGGCAATCGCCACATGATGCAAAGTATGTAAATCTACACTTGGTGGCTCGATTGCTACTTCGTGCTGCTTCAGCTACTGCACGTGACTGCAAGTCCAACCAAAAAAGGAGCCGGGAGTGAAGCAATAGCTGCCCACGTGCGCGTCTCTGCACACGCGTCATGCCGAGGTCTCTGAATTTCACACCCTTTGACCCTGCCTTCCGCGTTGGGAACATCTACTGAAAAATCTACTGTAGCTCACAAGTCCAGTCTGCGAGTCTAGCATCTTGAGACCCAGTCCGAGTTGGACGAAACTCGACTGCACCCTGTGGGTTGAGGCTCGTCTCTAATAGTCCCCACAGCTTCTCGCACGACTCAGTTCGCAGGACCTGCAAGGGCTTTAGGTTGCTGTGCCGGCCCCGCAGCCGCAGGAGCTGCAAGGTGGCAGGTGCTGCTGCTCGCTGCGCAGAATCAGGACGCATGCGCTGGCCCACGACACGAGCGCCCACGACATGTTTGTGAGCACATGTTCGTGATTGCTGACCGTTCACTTCGTGAGCGAAACCCTCCTTAGCGATCCGAGACTTGGCACGGACTCCAACTCACCGCCTTCACCGCATTTCAATGTACAACGGCCAGCCCCTGCGCCACAGGGCAGAGAGCCGCCGGCACGCTGTTTGCACGGTACCTGGCAGGCGCAATGAGTCGCGCTGCCTCCGCTCCAAACAGCGATCAGCAACCTCGACACCAACGGCCATATGTCTGCACCCGCATGCTTGCCCAGTCGGCGTCTGGCTGCCTCCCCATTGCGGATGACGGGGTTGACAATGTCGAGAGAGAGCGGGGCTCCATGCCAGAGGGGTTGCATGGCCATTGGCCTCAACGTCGACGCGGAGCGTACGAGCGATGAGCGCGTCAACGTTCATGTCAGCGCGGCACACATTGTGGCAAGGCACCTGCATGAGGTCAGAATCCCGGAAACACAAGCCGACCAGTGGTCACCCACAACATGCATGGAACAGGCCACGGCAGCTGCAAGTGCGCGGCAGCGTGCGCAAGAGCAGCACTCGGAACTGGGCCGATGGGATGAGCAGCTCAACAACCGTTTGTATAGGCTTGACGGTCAGCGCCAAGCAACCGGCCCAGCCTGAGAAAGGTGCACTTGAAGTGCTGGCAGATCACATGCCAGGGCTGCCCGCCGCTGCCAGCCCCAACGGAATTCGTCATAATTCTCTGTACCGGCGGGCGGCACAGGCTGGACTGCGGTGCGTCGAAGCCGCGTTCATTCGTGCAATTGGCGAACGCCACAAGCGAGGGAGGGTAGCTGTTGGGAGGTGCAGCTGCGAGGTCTTGTGCGAGGCGGTCGGCATTCAATCTCGAGCGCACGGAGACTGATAGCGGGCTGCGAATCAATCCAGCATGCCCGCCAAGCTCCATGGGTTTCTGCAGCGGGGGGAGCACAGGCCCAAGCCGCCAAAACGCACTGTGCTGCAGTTTCGATGCGGTCCGCTTCCAGCATGCCTATAATAAGCAGCTAGCAAAATTGTATTTGCTGCGAATTCGCTTGTTGAGCCAGAAGGCATGCGTTCGCAGTATGGGAAGTTGGCCCGGGAGCAGCCGGACGTGCGTCGCGCACTTCGATCGTGACTGGCGCTGCGCTAAGCTCCGAGCACCACTCGGACGAGCAGCAGCCCCGAGGGCGCGGTCCTGTGCCATGCTGCGCTTCAGGGAATATGACGCGGGCATGAATGGATCCCTTGCCAACTTGCTCACCACCCTCGATGATGTGGTCGTGGCAAGTCGCGGCCGCAGTCGTCAACCCAGAGATGCCTATTGTTGGAGCAGGTTGGAACCATAGAACTAAAGAATGATCTTGCGAGTAGCAGAAGCGGTCATGCCAGGATTTGGCATGAATACAGCATGAAATCACCAGCGAAGCGAACATTGGTCAAATTGGTGGTGCTGCCAACCTCGATGCATCTCGATGCCATCTTTCCATCACCTCATTGGTTGTTCTAGCCGGCATTAAACAAAACAGCGATGATGACGTCACCTTGCTTCACTCTGTGTCGGATTGGAAAAGCAAGCACTGCTGTCAGCATCTGACCTGGTTTGCTGCGAATACAACGTCCTTGACAAAGGCATGTAGTCAGTGGGCGTTCTAGCGCCTTGGTAAAAGTAATGGCTAGAAGAAGCCTTAATGATGAATTTGATTAAAAGTTCTCTCCCTTCAGTTCAAAGGGTTTCCGTGCTGGTCGCCCGAGTCAGGGGCCAGGCTACAGAGATGCAGAGGAGCTTGTCAGGGCCTGCGGCTGGCAAAAATGGGGAAGCCAATGGTTCGGGTACGGGATCACTGAGAAATCGAGGAGCTCCATCGACATATTCCCTGGATGGGGCAGCGGCCGGGAAAGGCATGAGCAGCGGGGACTGCGAGCAGAGCGGACCGCCGAACCAAGTTAGCAGAGCTGCATGCACTCTGCAGTGGTGGAGGGGGCGGACAGGACGCGGCAGCAGGCAAGGAGTCGGAAGAAGTCGCTA
Source organism: Symbiodinium sp. CCMP2592 (assembly GCA_905221615.1). Lineage (NCBI taxonomy): Eukaryota > Dinophyceae > Suessiales > Symbiodiniaceae > Symbiodinium > Symbiodinium sp. CCMP2592. The sequence continues at coordinate 24,255 of CAJNDT010003199.1, forward strand.
TTGAAGCTTCCGCTTGTCGCAACCGCAAAGCACGCACCAAACAAACTACATGTATTTGCCATGTGGCATGTGTACCAGGAACCGTGGGCATTGTGAGGAGTTCAGCCCGGCTGCTCTGTGGTCAGGCGTGTGCGAGGTATTCAAAAGCCTCCACTCATTGCGCCCCCGAGTCTTTACGGAGGTCGGGGGCCTGAGAACATCCCGATATATCGCGATCCAATGCGGCCGCAAATGTGCAGGCAGAGCATCGTATTTGTTGTACGGGTGCGTCCGGACGTGAGGTTTGAAATGCAGGACCAGCAGTTCTTGGTAATCCTTGGAAAGAAGCTCGACAAATTCTCCAATGGGCCCTTGAAACTTGAAGGCCACCATTTCTCAAAACCCAACTGCGGGCGGC
>CAJNDT010003200.1:0-24643 GCA_905221615.1 Symbiodinium sp. CCMP2592
TCATCAGGAGGTGGGGGGGCCGCTGGCCCGGGGTCCTGGGGGACCGAATGTGATGCCAAGCAATGATGGCTGTCTTGAATTTATCCCCAGCCCTGACCCGTGTGCTCTCCCTCTTGCGGAGGGCCCTAACCCACCAGTGCGCCGGACCCTTGATTATCAACTTCCGGCCAGCTCTATCCGAGATCGGTGTGTGTCAATGAAGAGTTGGATCACTGCATCTTCGGAGCCTGTGTGGCATGTTTGCAAGCCCAAGTGCGGGCTCAATTCCCTCCCGAACCCGTGCGCATCCCCTCCTGCTGAGGTCCCTAACCCCAATTTGACCAGCGAGGCCCTGCAGGAGCAACTCAGAGGTCTTGAGGCGGATGGTTGGTGCATTGGATGTGGCCAATCACCGGTCTTAGGGCGTAGTTCGAACCAGGAGGTTAAAAATTTTGTGCAGGCATGCTGCCACGTTCACTTGAATGCGCCTTGTGACGAAATCCTCACTGCTCTGTCTGATGTCTTGAACTACTGCCCGAGGTGCTTATGCAAGTGGGAGGCCAAGGTCCAAACAACGTGCAAGCAGCCCAAGGATCTGGTAGCATTGTCGGGTCCTTCATACTTTTTTGATTGCGCTGAGGCCCCGGAGCCTGATGAACTTACTGATGTCACCAGTGTGCCGCTACATGCACAGGTTCTGCAAACACATGTTGGGGCTGTTTCCTGTAATATATTGCAGGGCAAAATTCCAGCTTCGCGCCGGACCCGGCGCCGGCACAACCGAAGGCTCCGTCTAAACCCCGATGTGCGCCCTCTTGGCAGCATTCGGGCGACCTGCCAATCTGCTTTGCATTCCTCCTCAAATGGCCATTTTGGCCTTACTGTAGACCCTCCCGAACCCATTCTTCCTGCCCTCTGTGTGGCAGGGTCTACAGTCATAAATCACTTTTTGGGGCATCCCCAGCACCCTTGTTTGATGTCCGAGGAGCGCCTCCCGGACACTGCTAGTCGCGACCCGCTGGGCCAGGGTCCGGATGATGATAGATCGCAAAACTTGTTGAATCCCAGCCCGGCACGCGACACTCAGCAGTCGCGGGAATTTTGCAAGGTGCAGCCCGAAGGGCCGGATAAACATGAGATGCAACCCGATGTGCGCCCCGGTGGCTGCACTCGGGAACGTGCAAACTGTGGCGACTCGCGTGATGCCATTAGCACCACGACCTTCAAAAGCTCCAGCAAACATTCACTTTGGAATGACGTCAAAATTGGCCTTGCAAGAGCCGGCCGTTTTAGAGGCGATCTCCCGGTTGGAAGACACAGGCTTGCTGCAACAGCAAACTTTCGAATGGAACGCCGCCGAACTGGTCATGGATTCACTGCATGGAGAATGTGGCCCAGCGGCAAAATGGGCCGTGGAGGACGTTTTGGCAAACCTGAAGTGCCGCCCCAGCAGGCAACCGGTTCGCATCACATGTCTTAATGTCACCAAATGGCGTAAAGAGCTGGCTAGTTGGATTGCGAATTTAAGCCCGGACCTCGCCCTCCTTCAAGAGACCCACCTTGATGCTAAAGATGTCAGCCTTCTTGCTGCCCATGCTGGGATGTTCGGGTATGAGGTCTTTCAGTGCCCGGCTGTGGCCACGGGCAAAGGGGGCAACACCGGGGGATTGGCAATCTTGCACCGGAGACACCTCGATGTGTCACAAGTCACGAGCCACCTCGTTGAAGGTAATGGTTACCAAGCCGCCATGTTCAGGGTAAAAGGCTTTGATCTTTACGTTGTCAACGTGTACTTGAAATCAGGCGAGGGATTCCAGAGCAGCACCAATGCCGGCATCATTGCATCGCTTCTTTCCTTTGTTCGATCCGTCAGAGGTGCCTTTGCGATTTTGGGTGACTTTAATGAGGACTTTGAAACCCTAAGTTCCACCCATATTGGGGAGGAGGCGCGTGCGGTGTGGGTCGGACCAGGCACGTCCACCTGGTCTGGCGGAGGCCAAATTGATTTTGGTTTAATTTCGAATAGCCTGGCAACTTGTGCAGCGGTGCAGCTGGACTGGAACACCCCGTCAAGGCCGCATGCAGCTTTGCATTGGCAGCTTGATGTTGCCCTGTTGCATCAAAAAATGCCGCAACTCAAGGGTTTCAAGCCTGCGCAGCTCGATTCGCAGCCTTTTCAGCTAAGCACCGACAGGCCAGAGGTCACCATCTTAGATGAGCAGGTTACCGACGAATTGACACTTGATTTTGCGGCTTTAAGCTGTGCTGTTGAAATGTCCGTTTATGGCCAGGCTCAGGGAAGAGGAGCCAACATTCTTTTGCATCGCGCGCCATTGCCTGTGCAGGGCGCTCCCAACGCTGGTTGGGGAGGTAAGGCTTCGGCTTTCTGGTGCAGATTCTTAGGTTGGATCAAAACTGTGCGCAACTCGGGTTGGCATGTGAGTGGTTTCGGGCAGCAAGCAGGGGACCAGCTCAAAGATGTATGGTATGGTGATGCGACCTCCTTACAGGATTTTGCCAGCGCGCTTGCAAATGCCAGTCAACAATGCGACCCTGCGGCTCTCCTTGCATTGGAACCTGTAGCCACCGCGCAACACAGGCATCACACCGAGGCTTTTAAGCAGGCTAACACTAAACAATACACCAAGTGGCTGAGTGCTGCCTTGGTAAAAGGTATGAAGCCTTTGTACAAATGCCTCAAAAGTACGGAATCCCCTTGTGATAGACCCTTTCGAAATCTTTCATTGCAAGATAGAGTGTACCAAAGATGGAAGCAGTGGCACGACATTTGGTGCCAGCCGGTCACTACGGACCCGCATTTGTTGGCAGAGGTCAAAGCCAGAGCCATCGATCAAGCCAAGCATTTGCCGCCCATAAATTTTGAGAAGGCTGTAAAACTTTTCAAAAAGTTTCCAGCGAAGGCTCCTGGGGCCGACGGCTGGACAGCACAGATGCTAAACAACTTGAGCGAAGAGGCAGTCCGGGCTGTTATTGATTTCATGCACGCTTGCGAGGCTAGTGCAGAGTGGCCAGCACAGTTTGCCATTTCCTTGATAGCATGCCTGCCCAAAAACACACTCCGCGAGAGGCCAATAGCCTTGCTCCATGTGCTTTACCGCTCATATGTGCGCCTCCGTTTCTCCTTGATAAACCAGTGGCAGCAGGAGTATGCTAATCAATGCCACTGGGACCGCTCCCTGCCGGGAGGAGCCGTACTTGACGTCGCATTGGGGAGACTGGTCCGGGGGGAGTGTACTCGGCATAACCGGTTACACATGGTAACGCTCTTTTTAGATTTAGAGACCTTCTTCGATCGTTGCCGGTTCGATGAAATGTTCCGAACGGGACTCAAGTTGGGCTACCCGCCCATCATATTACACCAGGCCTATCTGGTTTACAGTGGAGCCAGATATCTACAGGCCGAAGGCACGATCGCACCGGTCATCAAGGCCAATACCGGACTCCTGCCAGGATGCCCTGCGGCACCCTCGATAGCGAAACTCATCATGCATGATGTTGCGGCTGAGCTTAGTGTCAAACCAGGAACGTCCAACTTGGATGTTTGGATAGATGATCTTAGTCTTGATACGGTTACCGCAGCTCCCAAGCAAACTGCTAGCATTGCTTTGCGCTTGTTTCGAGGTCTTCGCAGTTCCCTGGAGTCCAGGGGCGCACAAGTTGCCATCAGCAAAACTTCCTTCGTTGCCACGTCGTCTGAGGCTTGCAAGGCCTTGAAGGCAATATGCCAACAGGATGATCCGGCCATTAAAAATTTCGCCCGCGACCTAGGGGTCACTTCCGGGGGCACTAGAAGACGGCTGTTAGGCTTAGCGGCAACCAGACAGGCCAAGGCACAAGCCCGTAATAAAAAACTTTGTAGTCTCAGGGTGCCCTTTGTGTCTCATAAGATTAGGGTGGTCAAAGCGTCAATCATGTCAGCGGGCCTCTGGGGACACCAGGCCCTTGGGGTGAGCCCCAAGAGGCGCAAGTACTACCGCGCCATTTGCAGCAAACATGCTGGTCGACAAAAACTAGGATCGGTTGATCTGACTTTTGCCTTGAATCATGCCAAATGCGAAGACCCGACTTTCACCATCATGCGGCAGCATATTAGGGCTGTTTTCCGTGTCTTTAAAAAGTGGCATCGTGAGGATGGGCAAAAATTCGCCAGCACTTGGAAAAGCATATGGAATCACTTGTCCAAAGCAAAAGACCCTTGGAAGAGAGTCACCGGACCAATTGCTGCCACCCAAGCTTATTTGATTGAGTTGGGAGTGGAATGCTCACAGGTGCATCTGTGGCGGCATGCCAAAGGTAACCTTCAACTCGACTGGACCATTTCTGATGTCATCCGCAGCGGCTGGGAGTGGGTGCATAAATTACTGCTACACCAGCAAGGGCTTCGCATTGCCCAGCAAGAGGGTTGTGGTTCGCTCGATCAGGGCACTGACTTCACTGTCCACCGCAAGTTGTTGAAGCGCAAACACGTGCAGAGAGCTACCCTTAGCAATTTGCATGCGGTATGGCAAGGAGCGATGGTTTCCTCAGCCAAACCAGGTTGGTGCAAGCTGTGCCAGTGTCCGCTTTCTTTGCAACATAATCTTTGGGAATGTCCGTTCATTTGCAAGCAGTTTGATGCCAAGGAGTTTTCCGAAATGAAATCCCAGTATCCTTGGCCTTCATTGTGGTTGAGAGGCCTGCCTCCCCTTAGTGAAGTGCGGCATCCCAAACCTGCGATTGAGCAATGCGGCTTGCAAGTCGCGGGACTATGGTCGACCCAGAGTACTTTGGAAGGCAGTCGATATGTTTTTGCTTGTGATGCTTCTGGAGGACCAGGCGGCTCGGATCAAAGGCTCCTCGTGACGACTTGGTCCATAGGAGCCTATGCCTTGGTTGATGGACAACCAAAGAGGGTTGCGAGTGCCACCTGCTTGGAGGCGGAGCCCCTGACTGTGCCTCAGGCCGAACAGCGAGCTCTTTTTGAGTTGATGCATCGTGTCACTGGCGACTTTGATGCCACAACTGATTGCAAAAGTGTCAAGCAAATCTTGGGCAAGGCCAACCCACCGCAGGAAGGTGTTGTGCCATGGGGCACGATATGGCACGAGCGCAGTCGCATCCGCTTGCATTGGGTTTCTTCACATAAAAGTGCAGCTTACTTTGAAAAGCAGGGCTGGGAGCAGTGGAGGCGCCTCATCAACGAGGACGTCGACAAACTCTGCGGGGAAAGGGCTTCTCAGCATTTCTCGATCGCGCATGCGAAGTGGCTGAAGAAATGTGATTCCGTGGTGGAACAAGTCTGCTACTCCTTAGCGCGACGTGCTGGATTCATCATTCGGCAGAGAAAGAGCCCGGATTTCCCGTGGATTTTGAATAGGGGTGCTACTGATACTGCCCCTAAGCCCCTGGTTGTCCCTAACGCCGCCTTTGTTAAGCCCAGTCCTGCCAAACCCAAAAATGCAAAAAATCCGAAGTCCAAGAAGGGGGTTTCTGGTGATAAACCTGGTCCTGGCCCAAAAAATGGTAAGCCCTTGAACAAAAAACAACGCATGTTAGAAAAGTTGGCAATGCCTGAAGATCCTCTGGGTCACCAGTGGGTCAAAGGCGCTGAAGGACCTACCAACTTGACAATGAAATGCACCAAATGTGGACTGTACGTTCAGCAAATAGCTGACCCGGCAAGCTTCGACCGTCTCATGATACACCACTGCATAGGTGGTGGTGAGATTTTGAGCGAGTGGGGCATTCATGCAACACACAGTATGGTCAACATGGGTGTGCAGTGGTCTTGTTCCAAATGTGGGAGGCTGCAGCGCCCACAGTCGGCCGTTGGAGCGAAGCAGTTGCAGAAACCTTGTGATGGGAGAGCGGCTGTAAGCCAAATCGGTAAAGTGGCTCAAGGAGTGGGCAGCTCAACTTTGGATCAGTCGGGCCCTGCGGTGCCGAAAACGAAAGCTGCTACTCCTTTTGGGTCCACGCGTGACGCTGCTGTAACTCCTGAGGGACCAAAGCAGGCCGCTTTAAGCTTTGGGCAACCGGCTGTGGTTGTGACGCCAAAAAATGCTTGCAAACCCAAAGCCAAACCAAAACAAGCACAACTGACTTTCTCTTGAAAGCCGTGCTGGGCTGGTGTGCTGCTTTTGCGCCCTACGAGGCTGCATTAGCGCTACAGTCCTCGCATGGTGGTCCGTTCAGTGCGGCAAAGAGTGCAAACTAAATTGGTGAGCCTTCGTCCTTCAGCCTTGAAGATGCTTGTGACGCTATGCCTACTCACCAGACGTCTTAAGACACGCAGACTTCATTTCATGGACAAGGCAGGTCGGTGGTGTGGGCACTTGGCGTGCTCATGCGACCACCCGCTGCGCTGTGTACAGGTGGCGGTAGGCGGTAGGCTATAGCTGTATAAAGTGTACAAAGGCTGCTGTGGTAGTCTCCCAGGCTATGCTGCTTTCGCTTGACGACGAAACTCACCTTCAACTGAGGCCCAACTGTGAGGGCCCACTGTGTTTTGAGGGGCACGTGTGGTGGCTTGTGTGCATGTACCGTTGAATACGTCACTCCCACCACTGCCTCAGCTCCGTGGTCCAGCCTGGCTGGCTTGCGTGCAACAGCAAGACTTCACGGCCTCAGGGCTATGAAGTTTTGCTTCCGTAGCTAGGCTGTCAGATCCGTAGCTCTACTGGTAGTTGCTTAGCTTGTACAGTCTTGGCCTAGGAGCCGCGCTACTTCTTCGAGTGCTCGGAAAGAAAATCCCATTTGCCTGGTGAGGGCCAGGAACCAAAGCCTGGGGACACCCAGGACACCCACCCTGGTGAAAACCAGGATGAGCAAGCTGGTGAAAACCAGGAAGCTGAAGAAGCTGGTGGCCAACCAGCGGCAGCGTCCAGCAGCTCCTGGGAGAGACCTTCCAGCTCCTGGGAGCGCCCGGGTAACACCCCGGCAAGGCAACCCTTGTCGGACTACAAGAAGTGGTACAACCGCAACAGGCCTGGGAAAAAGGAAAGGATGGCAGGAAAGGTGACCAGAGGGGTGCCACCCCCACCAGGTGTGGACCTGCCCTCCAAGGGCAAAGACAAAGGAAAAGCCAAAGGAAAAGAAAAAGGGAAAGAGAAAGGCCCAGGCAAAAGCAAAGAAAAAGGGCCAGCAAAAGGCAAAGGCAAAACCCAGGTGCCGCCGAAGCCGCCACCAGCCAGAAAGCGCCCGGCGGCAGCAATGGAAGCAACCACGCCGGGCCCGGCGGAAGCTGCTGAGTACTCGTACTACAGCACAGAGTCGGAACCTGTGGTTCCCAAAGCTGGCACAGGGTCGGAACCTGTGGTTCCCAAAGCCGGGCCCACGGCGAGCTTCCTGAGCACAATACGGGAAGGAGCCAGGGCACGTGCCGGGGGCACAGCCCCGGCGCCGGGCGGCCCAGCTGGTGAACCCAGCTCCTCCTCATCCTCCAGCTCGCCCAAGCATAAGGAGGAGGAACAGAGCGAACCTGGTGAAGACCAGAAAGAGGAGGAAAGCCCAGCAGGGCAAGTGGATAGGCCAGACGGGGAGGCACTTAGCCCAACAGAGCCGGCGATGTCCCCGCAAGAGGCCCCACCCACCGTACCTGGTGACAACCAGGCAGTAAAGCAAGAAGAGCCGGAGCCTGAAAGTGCGGCCCTTGAACCTGGTGTGAACCAGGCAGCAGTAAAGGAGGAGAAGAAAGACTCTGAAAGCCTAGAGGAGGCAAGCCCACCAGCTCCGGTGGGTACCCCGGAAGGGAGCAGCTCAGAAGAGCCCAAAAGGAAACGTGAGCTCCCCCCGGGGCCAGGCATTACCGGTCCAGACCCGGACTATGGCCAAACGATGAAATTCTTCATCTCCATGAAAAAGAACGTGAAACCATGCCACAGCCGCTATGCTGAGGCATGTGAAGTTGAATACTTCAGCACGGAGGTCTCAGGGGTAACCAGGCTCGGCCTGGTGATAGTTGGCCTTGGTGGCTCACGAGTGGTCACGTTCACACCCCACAAGCCGGGGGTCGTATGGAAACTGTCGGTATACCCCCAAGACCAAGAAGTCTTGGTGTGCAAGGTCACGGGGGCCATGACTCCAGGCCTCGCCAAGCAAGCTGGTGTTCACCAGCTCTGTGAAAGAGGACCTGGTGCAGACCAGGAGCCCAAATGGGTCACCCTCATCGAGATGGAGGCGGTGCACCCAATACCGGCACAGCTCAGCACCTTTCAAGCCTTCCAGGCCTGTTTCACGGTGGCCCTCCTGGCGAAGATCCTCCTGGTGAAGGACATAGGGAAGGCCAAGATGGGCCTGAGGTTCACACAACCAGGACAGGCTGTACCGGAGATGGTGATGCTGGACGTGCTGGGGTGGGTCCCTTACCCTGAGGGAACCAGACCCCAGTGGCCAAACGTCCAGCGCCTCACTGGGTTCTGGAAATCCATCGACGACCCCTTGAGGGCTGAGCTAAAGCTGACAGTGATAAAGCATCACACGTCGCTTGAGAGCACCACGGTTGCTCTTAAAGAGCTGGCGAAGACCAAGCTCTCCAAGCCGGACTTTGAGTCCCTCATGAAAGTGCTGGTGGATACCAGCGTTTTGGCGGTAACGCCGGAGGGTTTGTTGGGCCAGCCCCTCCTCCCGGACGAGTACCGGCACGACCTGGTACGGGGAAAAACGTGGCTTATCCTCCCCTTTCCATAGGGACTGAGAGCCCAGGCTAAGGCCTGAACAACTCCAAACTGGTGCTACCAGTACCAGCCCTGCTGGTGAAAACCAGGCAACTGGTGCTCGTAGCAACCAGCCCAGCTGGTGTCTGGGCCAAAGAGCTCCAGCTGTAGGACCAAACCAGTCACCACGGCCTACAGAACTGGTGCCAGTAGTAACCAGCCCAGCTGGTGTAGCTCAAAAGGCTGGTGCTACTGACAAAGCTCTTCCAGCCCAGTGGAAGCCACTGGTGAGTAGAACCCACCAAAGGTGGGCAAAACCAAACCGCCTGTTTCACCCAAACCGCCGGCCGATGGCCTGGCAGCGACTTGTTCGCCCACGACGAGAAAATCCCATTTGCCGTAGCCATTTTGGCTCAAGTCTGGCTCGAGCCCTGCTTTCAGAGGTGGGTGTTCTGCGTAGGGAGCGTAGCTGTTTTCAACTGAGCCTCTGGGCCTTAACTGTCGTTGGGGCAACAGGACTCAAACAGGAATCCCAGCTTATCCTTTCGCGAGCCATACTTGTGCAGTGCTGGCATTTTGCCAGTCACTTTCCAGCGTGCAGGTGCCGGCCCTCGCCTCCAGGGCTGAGGGCTGTTCACTCGCCTCAGGGGCTGAGAGAACAGTCATGGCAGGAGGTAGGTACTATGTGTGCAAAACCTGTGGTCCTGCAAGCTGGATTTATGCCTCTAAAGTGCAGAAGTTTGCAAAGTGCAGTTGGTGTGGCAAGCCTTGGCCCGCTGATGTACCGCAGGCACCTTGGAGAGAACCTAGCAGGCCGCGACCTCGAACTCGGCAGCCGAAGCCAGCTAAGCTAGCAAGCTGCCTTCAGAAGGTGTGGTCCACCTTGCCTGCAGATGTGCGTTTGCAGTTTGAGCAGGCTGGCTTTAAAGTGCCGGCCCCGAAGCAGGAAGATGTTGACCTACTCAGCCTTTTGCAGCGCAACCGTGAGGATCTCCCCCAGGAAGTCCTGGATGCTCTGCCAGCAGCACCGGTCCCTAACCCAGTGCAGGAAGGCAAGGCTGCAGGTGTTGAGTGGCGCAACTCCGTCGGTAAGTTGCGCGACCTTGGCCAGCGCAAGCTGAAGCTGCAGGAAGACATTGACCTGGCCAAGGCAAACCTTAGGGCCATGCTGACGAAGATGCAAGATTTGCAGACCTCCATCCAGGAGGCACAGACTGAGGTCAATAAAGCCACTCAGGAGTATGAAACCAAGGTTCTCACGCAGTGCAATGAAGAGGCCAACCATGGAGTCGAGTCTGTGTTGCAGGCCCTGGGGATTCAGGAAGAGGCCCTTACGGAGGCCCAAAAGCGCAGTCTCGAAGCTCTCAAGAAGGAAAACGCAGACGAGGCCAAGCGCCGCAAGACCCAGCAGCAGGAGCAATTCCCGCCGGGATTGGCTCCTCAGTTGCGCTCGGCGGCCCATGTCACTGAGGCCAACAAGGAAGCCGAAGATGCCAAAGGGCCGACCAGCCAGCCAGTCAAGGAGCGCAGCCGGTCGCCCAAGCGTGCAGGCGAAAAATCCGATGATATTTAGGGTCTCGGTGGGGGGTTGCGCCAGGGTTCTGGGTTTTGTCTTCCGGTTCTTTCTCTGAGTGAGGTTTTGCGTGACTTGGAAATTTCGGAGCCTAGCGCAAGCCCTGACGCGTCACCTGTGCCCTATTTCAAGTGCTGGTACTGTGGCCTCCCGTTCGTGCCAACAGCCGTGGGAGTCCAGATTTGCAGCTGCAGTGCCGGAATCCATGTTCGATCTTCACCAACTGAGGCTCGGGCCAGCATTTGTCGTGCTGACGTGAGCCTGGTCGGAGCCTCACCTCAGGGTTCGAGGCTCCTGCCGACTCTGTTTGACCAGCCAGAGCAGCTAGCTGAGGGGTTTGCTTATCCCAAGGTTGTGGGACGACCCGTGTGCCCCCCCTCTAGCTGCCCACTGACTGGACCCAAGTTTTTCCACTCTGCCATTTTCTCTGAGCCAGCTGACTGCAAGCCACATGAACCATGGGACCGCAAGAAACCTTTGTTGTGTCGTGGACCGATCATGCCCTTTTTGGAACGACACGGTTCCCACTATGATTCTGCAATCCAGTCAACAGGGTCGGCCGAATTGTCCGTTAACCCTTCAAATTCCACAATTCCGCCGATCCACTCAACAGGGTCGGCCGAATTGTCCGTTAAATACTCAAAATCCACAATTCCGCCGAGCCCATTTGAGGTGTTCCAGGGTGAGCCAGGGTCTAGTCCACCCAGCTGGGGCTGCATGCTAAACTTGAGTGCATATAAAGCTTTGCATCCTGCCTGGAACCAGGAGCCTGACCTTTTGCACCTCGGCGAAGGGCTTGAGGAGCAATGCCAGGAGGGCACCTTGGAACACTGGGTCCTTTTTAAGTCTTTGGAGGCCACCGAGATTCAGGATCACAGCCTTGAGACCTGGGCCCGCATCGCTCGTGCTTCTGAGGACTTAGTTCACTCCTTTTCCTCGGGTCAGCCTCGTACTTTCAAGTTTGTCTCGGCAAATGTGACTTCCTGGAGACCTGAACTTAGGCAGTGGCTGGTCTTTCACCAGTTTGATGTGGCCTTGATTCAGGAGCACCACCTTTCGGAGAGGGCCTTTCATGCTGAAACGGTGGCCCTCGCCAAGGCAGGCTACCATGTCCATGGCCAGCATTCCCCTGTTCGCAAGCGGGAGATTGGGGGTGTGATGGTGTGTGTTAAGTCGCATTTGCAGGCCAGACACGTTCACACTTTTCAGGATCCTGAAACGGGCTGTGGTTTCGTAGCTATCGCTATTCGGGTGACGGGTTTCGACCTAGCCCTCTTGTCGCTGTATCTTGAATCAGGCAGCACTTTTGAAGGCCGGGCCAATACCTTAGTCCTGTCCAATATGTATGCAGTGATTGCCTCGCTCAAGTGCCCGTGGTGCGTGGTTGGAGACTGGAACCTAGATGCTTGTGAGGTCCTCGCCACCAGGCTCGAGGACCTCACAAAGGGTCGGTTACTTGGCACTGGGATGCCTACTGCAGGCACCGCAGCCGAGCTGGACTATGCACTGGTCCACCCCCGGTTGGCCTCGCATCTTTCGCTTGAGCTTGCCTGGGATGTTCCCTTTAAGCCCCATGCGGCGCTTAAGTGCACCCTTCCTCTTAAGTCTTTGCAGGACCTCCAGCCAAATTTGCGCTCCATCACTGACTCCTTTGACCCTATTCTTGACGACCAGCGCAATTTGCAACCCCCGGTTGTGTCACCGCAGAGGGTCACCCTCCTGGAAATCGAGGCTTGTGACCCCGCCTCCCTCGCCTTTGCGGAGTTTTCTGCCACCGCTGAGGCCTCAGGTTTACTCGGTAGGACCATGGGCAGGGGGGTAAACTTGCCGACGATTCGTCAGCCGGCCGTGTCGCAACCCCCCAATGACTACCAGTGGTTTGGTCACGAGCACGCTGTCTGGTCCCAGCTCGCAGGCCGGTTCAAGGCTGGGGGGCCGCCCAATGAAACCCTTTCCCTGCTCTCCAAGCTCGGCCCTGAGCATCATCAATGGGCAGACGAAGCCCGGGACACTGTTTCAAATCATCGTGACCTCGCTGCCCTGCGGTCCCATGCTGAGGCGCAGGCCAAGCTTGCTAAGACCGCTCAGCAGGGAGCGCAGGCGGAGTCATATCAACAATGGCTGTTTGGAGCCCTGTCGGCTGGCATGGGGCCGGTGTATCGTGCTCTTAAAAGCCACGAACAGACTCTCGCCCGGCCCTTTCGGGACCAGTCGGCCCTTGCCCGGGCTTACTGTCGCATGGAGTTCTGGAGCCGCATCTGGGATGCGTCAATTGTGCCGCCGCAGCCTCACCTGTCTGCAGAGCGCCTCGCCTTAAGGGCTGAGGCCCTGCAGCAGGCGCAGGATCTGTCACCGCTATCTTGGGAGCAGGTCAAGACAGCGTGCCTGGCCACGGGCAACAAGAAGGGAGGCCTTGATGGTTGGTCGTACAAGGCTCTGCGTAACCTCCCTGACTTCTGCTACCGACAGCTTGCGGGGCTCTTTCGTCTTGCTGAGACGGACCTTACTTTGCCGCTTCAAATGCTTACGGTGCAGGTCGCCCTTCTTGCAAAAACCCCAGAAAAAGAGCGCCCCATATCTCTCACATCGGTCCTTTGGCGAGTGTACAGCAAGCTGCGACGCCCGCTCCTGGAGAGCTGGTTAAAGGAGTACGCGGCCTTTGCCCCTTTCGACTCCGCCACCCCAGGACACACTTCCCTTGACCCAGCACTTTCTCGCTTGATCAAGGCAGAAGATCATAAATTTCGCAAAGTTACTTTCATAACTTTGTTCGTTGATCTTGAAGGTTTCTATGATGGGGTAGATTTTTCTCGACTGATATCACAGGGCAAAGCTTTGTCATTTCCACCTTTGCTTTTGGAACTTAGTCTTCAGCTTTACAATGGGCCTCGTTGTCTCCATGGCGAGGGGGTCAGCACTGTTGCTTTGTGGCCCCAGAGGGGCATCCTTCAGGGGTGCCCGTACGCACCCACGGTTGCAAAACTCACCACTCATGCTCCGCTGCAGGGCATCTCCCAGCACCGTGGGGTCAGCCATGCTGATTTATGGCTTGATGACATCAGTGTCGATGTGTCTCATGCTGACCCGGAGGTTGCGGCCTCTTTGGCCCTGTCGGCCTCCAGGAAATTGGAGGCCCTGCTTTCCGTTGAGAAGCTTTGCATTAACAAAACCAAAACCAAGTTTGTTGTCAATAGTGCCAAGGCGGCCAAAGCACTCAACAGTATGCGTGTTGAAGGCGATCCTCAGGTTGCTGACTTGGTCCGGGACCTTGGACTGGACTCGGCAGGTGCCAAGCGCAGAAGGGTTACGCAAGCTTTGAAACGCTTCAAGGTCGGCCGCGCCCGAAACCAGAAACTTCACCAACTTGGCACAGGCTGCAAAGCCCACAGGTTGTATGCCACTTCCATTCTTACGGCCGAGATCTATGGTTGCCAGGGACAGGGCTTGTCCCCCAAAAGGCTCAAGGTCGTTCGCGCATCCATCTCCAGGCATGTTGGGCGGTCCAAGTGGGGCTCTGTCGACGTGTCTCTGGACTGTATGTCCTTTCGTTGCCAAGACCCATTGTTGACAGTTGTCCTTGCGCAGGCTGATGCTTTGTATAAAATGTTCGGCCCCTCCACGGCACAAGGCTGGGAAATCCTAGCCCGCACCTGGAAGGTGGCCTGGACTCGCCAAGAGGCGGCCGTGCATGGATGGAAGTGTGTTGCAGGCCCGGTTGCTGCTATGGTGCAGTATTGTATTGATTTGCGCATCAATGTCAGTGATCCTCTGCGCTGGGTTCATAGCAGCGGGGTTCTTCTGCTTGATGTCACCAACCCTGGCCTTTTCCTGTCAGTTCGCCGCTTTCTCACTCAGGTTGTTGCCCTTGAAAGGGCTTCCCGCTTTGGTGCAGTCCTCACGGCCCAAGGTGCCCAGCAAGGAGTTGACTGGTCAGTCCACCGAAAGCTCTTGAAGGTTTCCAAGCTTTCATCCCCGCGATGGGCCTTTCACGCCGTGTGGCAAGGACGCACCTTGCACGCTGGGAACGGGGGGTTTTCGCATTGCGCATGCGGGGCTGAGAATACCCTGCACCATGTCTACTATGAGTGCCCGCTTGCGCCTGCTAAGTTAAGCCCGGCCCTCCGTAGTTTTCAGCGCAAACACCCAGACCCCTGCTTCTGGCTACGAGGAATGGTCCCAAAGGCTTGGACGACCCCGCAGGTCTCGGCCTCAGCTTTGGAAACCAGGGTGACAGGGCTGTTTTGTCATCAGCCGGTTGATGTCACTGGGCTCCTCATAGGTACTGATGCTAGCGGAGGTCCCAATACCCACGACCCTCGCCTTAGGGCTGTAGGGTGGTCGGTCGTGCTTTGCGAACTCCGCGCTGATGGCCTTATTGAGCACGGGACCATCTCAGGCCTTCTTCCGCCGGGCAGCACGGTGCCTCAGGGGGAGTCCCTCGCAATCATTGAAGCCCTCAAGGCCACCACTGGCAGCTTTGACCTCACAGGTGATTGCAAGCCGGCTCTCAAAGCCCTGGCTGCCAGAGCTCTCAACAAAAAACATATCCCTGAATGGGGTCCAGTTTGGCAGGAGCGAGCAAGGGCTCAACCGCACTGGGTTAGGAGCCACTGCACGGCTGAGGCCTTTGAGGCTGAATTCCCTGGTCAGCTTTGGCGCCGCGAGCTCAATGCCAAAGCAGACACTCTCGCAGGGAGCCGAGCTGCTGCTGCATGCACCCCGCATTTTGTACGCAAAGTAAAGGAACTCGACCTGGTAACCCGGGAACTCAACTGTTTTCTCGCCTCCAGGGCTGAGAAGCTGATCAAGGAAAAAGCCCAGGGTTTTGTTCCCCGCTCCGCTAGAGATTCCTTAAGCCAGTTTGACAAGCCTCGGTCGCAAGCTGCAGCTGTGTCTGCAAGCACTAAAGTTCCGCCGCCTAACAAAAAACAGCGCCTGAGGCAGTTGCTGGACTCCCCTGATCCAGCACTTGGTCATGATTGGAAAGCCCGCGAGACTAAGGCCGCCAACAACTTCTCGGTTTATTGCGAAAAATGCAATTTATATATTGAACAATGTCATTCGCTTGATGTTTTCAATCGCAAAATTACACACCCGTGCCGTGGTGTTGCTGCAGCTGTGCCGCCCAGTTGGAAAATACACCCCAGCCATGACATGCATAATCGAGGATCTCACTTTTTGTGTGCCAAGTGTTTGGCCTGCATAAAACTTGGCGCGGTCTCGCCCTCGTCCCTTCTTCAGTCTGCATGTAAAGGCTTAGGGCGTAAAGTAAACAGTGGCACCAAGGCTTGCGCCTTGGCACAGGTTGGTGGAGCCTCCACCCGATCTATTGCCAGTGCTTTTCAATCTGCCAGCACCTTCGGTGCCGGCCCTATGCCAGAGCGTGTTTCTGCAGTTCCTAAGCTTGGCCTTTTGAGCGCTGCCCAGGTCAACCCTCCAGCTGGGCCCGTCGCCTCCTCTGCAGCGGCTGCCCCAAGGTTGCCGGAGTGCCAAGGCGAGGTCACTCAGTCCACAGGAGTGCAAGGAGCAGTTGGTCAGTCCGTTTCTGTAGGTTTGCGATCTCAGTTAGGCATGCCAGCAGCTGTTCCGCCAGTGAAGCCCAAGGCCCCAGCTAGACCCAAACCCAAAACAAAACCGAAGGCTGACCCGACACAGCGCACCCTTCGTTTTTAGGCCCAAGGCCAGCTAAGCATGGCGCCCAAGCAAGAAGGGCGGCACATATCCACGCAACTCCGCCGTGAGGAGCGGGGATTATCATGGAAATCAGCGGCGACGATAGACCGACAGCGGGGCCGTAAGAAAGCCCGCAAGCAGAAGAAGCGCCGCGAACAATATGAGCACGCTGGCAGGAGAACTGAGGAGGCTTGGCCGCCCCCACCACCTCCACCAGGACCTCGTGCGGAGGCGAGACATCGTGAAGATGAAGAGCTGCCGTACGACTTGGAGGAGCCCTCGCCTTCAGGGCTGAGGGCTCCCTCCACTGCGGCTGCTTCCAGCAGCCAGGGCCCAGCACGGGAGGAGCCCTCGCCTTTAGGGCTGAGGGCTCCACCCCCTACCGCTGCTGCATCCAGCAGCCAAGGCTTACCTTTGCAACGACTTCCAGAAGCTGAAGAGCCACCGGTGGACCAGGACGACTCCAGCAACTGTCTTCAATCTGACAGCAGTGAGACACCACAGCCTGCAGTCGCGCTGAAAGATCGCCCAAGTGACTTTGGCCCTCTTCTTCATGAGGATGGCCTAATCACTTTCTTATGTGCAGCTGCGCCCCAGGTGAAGCATCCGGTGAACCACTACCAGTGCCTTCCGGAAAGCCTTGAAGTTTACCATGACTTTGTCACTGGTGGGCGAACAAAAGCTGCTCGAGCGAGACGGCTGGGTTTCGGAAAGTCCCGGACAGTTTACGTTGACCCTGGCTCCTCGGAACACGTTCTGAAGTTGGCGCCGCCACAAGGCCACGGGCCAGAACCGGAAGCTTGGAGACGGCTCCCTCATATAGTGCCGTGCACTTTGGATGCGGGTATTCACCTGCTCACGCTTTCTTGGAAGAGCTGCTATGATATCATCCCCACGCATGTTTTGAGGCAGTCTAGGCTCACCCCACTTTCGGTGTGGAGGCCAGCTCCGCCAGACCTTGATATGGTCCGCTACATGATGGCACTGACTGCGGAGGCCTCCCGTTTCTACAATCTCAAAGATCTTGGCTTTTTCAACTTTGGTGTTGATGCCCGTGGCTTCATTATGATGTGGGACACCGCAGACTGGCTTCCATGGGAGGGTCAAAGGGCACACTGGCCGAACAGACAGCGTGCCTCGGCTTTCTGGAGCGCGGTCAAGAGGAGTGTTCCAGACCACTTTCAGGAGCTACTCCAGCTTGTCAGCAACGCCTCGCCTGAGGAGGTGCTGCAACGGCTACGACCACTCCTTACGCAGCACTACAAGTGGTACCTGCTACAGCAGGGAGTTTTCCTTGGTGACTAGCCTACTAGGTGAGTCAAGCTGCCCTGGCCGTTGAGTGGAAGGCCGTCTGAACTTTTGCTTTTCACTGCCTCCTGGGCCCTCGCCTTAGGGCTGAGGGCCCGAGGCTGTGGCAGGGTGCAGCTCAGCCTGGGCACTGACCTGGACCAAAGGTCCCGCAGCAGGCCGTGACAGCCTTGTTGCTCTGCAAAATGGTTTTCAAGCACTGTACTTCAGCATCGCCTTTGCTTCGTAGCCTGCCTGCTTCCGCTTCTCCGTGCTCTGGCAGGCTTGCGGTGCCCAGGAGCGTTTTCTGCAGGATCCTCGGTCCGGTCAGCCCGAGTGTCCAGCCTTTGCTTTGAGCCTTTGCTTTGAGAGCTAGTTGGCAGGTGATCAATCTCTTCAGGTGTGTCTTTAGGAGCAGGAGATCTGACAGCAGGAACACGAAAGCTTTTGCCGCTTCGCTGTTTCGTACAGGACTACGCCTCGCCAGCTGGGCTGAGGCTTGCGGTGCCCAGGAGCCCCGTTTTCTGACCACGCCTCGCCAGCTGGGCTGAGGCTCGTACTCTTGAAGCTTGTGCAGGGCCAGTACAGGGTACGTGTCGTCAACAGGGGGGGGGGGGGCCTTCCGTGCAAGAGTGTGCAGTGTGTGCAGGTGTGTACCCTGCTGCCCATCCCTCTGTTTGCACTGCAACAGTGTAAACCTGCTTGACACACCTGTTTTGCAGCTACTTTGGTTTGCAGCTGCACGGTCTCCTTTTCTTCTTGGCCGCCAACTGAGCTAAGTGAGTTAGTTATGAAGGTCGCTCAACCGCTACCTCGCCCAATGGGGCCTGAGGTTACTTGAGCCAGACACCTTCCTGTACAGCCACCCGATTTTGAATAGGGCTTTGAGGCTACTGGTTGTACTGGAGCCTTCAAGGCGTACTCGCTTAGCCCTGGCTTTGCTACAGCCAGTTTTAATTAATGCATGCTTCAGGGTTTCTTCGGACAGGCCTCTGGCCGTGGACTTCTCGCGCCACCGGAATGAAAATCCCATTTGGCCCACGAGCACCTCTCGCTTCCCCGGCCTTAGCCCTCTCACTTTTCGAGATGGGCTGGGAATGGGAAAGGAGGTGGTGCTACCACTCCTGGAGATGGGTCTGGCGAATGGTTTGGAACGGACCAGAACCGTTTGGGGCTGATTTCTGGGAGCCCCCAGCCGAGCCCCCAGCAGATCAGACCGCCGGTCACAGCTCCAACTCGGGAGCTTGTGGTGATACCGGCGGCTCTGATGGTCCCACCACCGGCTGGCAGGACTGGCAAGGTTGGTGGGACGAGTGGGACTGGACCGACCAGGCTGGCGACACCGGTGCCAGCGGGTCCAGGGACATCCCACCCGCCTCCTCTGAAGGGCGTGGTCGTTCCACCCCTTCAAAAGGGCGAGGCAAACAGCCCTCCGTCCATAGGGAGGACAAGGCCCTCGTCGAGGCCTACCGGAAGCACGTGGACGAGCGTGCCAAGAAAAACCCCGATGCGAGGCGGGTTTCGGTTTCCAGCTTTGTGCGGAACCGAAAGCGTCCCCCTCGCAGCCAGAGGGAGGCCCTAAAGGCCGAAAGGGATGGGTCCAACCCTCCCAAGGCCTCGCTGGACGGCAACGCCTAGAGTCCGCACCCCTCCGCCTTCCAGGCGGACTGGCGGCAACAGCAAAGGGGCGGCAAAGGCTGTGAAAGCCTCAACAAGCTCCACGGAGAGCTCCGAGAGCAGCCCCCCGACGGCACCGACGGAGCCTCAGGAGCCAGAAGACCAGGAAGAGATGCTGCCCTGGTCCCGCCGCATCGTTCAGAAAACGACGGCGGTAAAGTCGTCGGCCAACGACCCACCCAGCAGCTCTGGAGAGGAGATGGAGCCTGACCCACCCTCTGCTGCGCCGGGTCCCAGTGCCGTGAAGGCACCCTCCGACCAGGAGGCCACCGAGGTGCCTACAGCTGCACCCATGGAGGAGGTGCCCGCCAAAGACGAGACCACCACCAAGGATGACCCCGTATCCGGGGCTCCGATCTCAACAGGCTCAACCTCTCCTTCCAGGGTCGAGGAAGGAACAGGTGGTCCGGCCTCCACACGTCCTCCGCAGGACCCGCTACTGCAGCCAACGAGCGGGATCCTGCTCCTCAGGAGGCGCCACTTCACCCCCCGGGGCGTGAAACCCCGCCCGCTGGCCCCCCGGTCTCCTACGGCCCAGGAGGGACCCAGAGGGAGCAGGGAGACCTCGCGTCTCCCCAAGCTCCGCCTAGCAACCCACCACCTGCCAGTGCATCGAGGGTCGAGGAGCCTCCTCCCCTCCCTCCTCCTCCCCACCCTCCCGAGGAGGAGCAGCCCCGCGCAAGAGAAACAGGGGCGATGTCCCCCGGCGGCGACTCAGTTCATGCGCCTCGACATAGAGTGTCGCCAACCGCCGGAGGCGCGATGGATCGCCCTGGCCGAGCTCTTGCCTCTGAGGTGCTCAGCCTGTGTCGCAACAGGCTCAAGCTGGGGGGCTTGGACTGCCTCCAGGTCTGGCCAGACGAGGCGATCCCTGGACCTTCGGTTGCCCATGGGCGACCAACTCCGCGAGGGTGAAAGGACCCTCATGGCTACTGGGCCTTCGGCCCTGCAGCCAGAGGTCCCCGAGGCCTGCGAGCCCTCCCTCAGCGAGGCTGCGGGGTCTACAGGAGGGACGGGGTGCCCCCCCCCTCAAGAGCCTTCCCCCGAGGATTCGGCTCTTGCAGAGGATGTGGTGGCACCACCCTCGTATGGACCCCACCGAGCAGTCAACAGCCCGGATGGGCTTTTTTGTTACGCTTGTAGGGTCGGGTGCCCTACAATCGAACATATGCAAGCCCATTTCATGACCCCCGGGCATCAGGAGAGGGTCAGGAGGTTTTTGGCCTCCTAGCCCCCCCCTCTCCTGTGCAGAGACAGGAGGCTCTGCAGGGTGAAGGTTTCCTCCCCTCCGGGTGAGGTATCCTCCCTGTAGGACTTTCGTCCTGTTTCACTGGGATGTGGCTCCCCACTCCCAGGAAGTGGCTACCCACTCCTGCCAGTAGCTCAGGTAGGTCAGGCAGCCTGTAGCTCAGGGTAGGAGTAGCCACTGCCGCCAATTTGGCGATGCCCGCAAATGCGGATGACTCCAAAATACTTGGAGTTAATTTGTGCATGTCGGACAAGCCTACGGGCTGCTTCTGCGAAGCGTGTGCGAGAAAATCCCATTTGCTAAACTTGTGATGAAGCGTAGCGTTTGTAACTTAGATGTATGGGTCGATGACCTTTCCCTTGACACAATTAACAAATCCGCTTCAAAGGTCGCCAGTGACAGTCTTGTACTGTTTCGGGGGTTGAGGCAAGATCTTGTCGCAAAAGGGGCCCAGGTTTCTGTAACAAAAACTTCTTTTGTAGCATCGTCGGCGGAGGCGGCCAAAGCCTTGAATCGGTTGCTATCGGACGACGATCCCAAGGTCAAAACAATCGCCCGGGACTTAGGGGTCTCTTCTGCTGGCGCTCGCCGTAGATTGCTTGGTCTGGCTGAGCAAAGGCGTCACAAGGCAATGCGGCGTGCAGGCAAGCTCAGCAAGCTTGGTGTTAAGTGTGTATCCCACAGAGTTCGCATCGTCCGAGCGTCAATTTGCTCTGCCGGTTTATGGGGACATCAGGCGGCTGGTGTTAGTCCCAAACGGCGCAAATGGTATCGAACCCTTTGTTCAAAACAAATCGGTCGTCAAAAGTTGGGTTCCATTGACATCACTTTCTTGCTGCATTGCCATAGATGTGAGGACCCTCACCTTACCTTGTTACGGCAGCACGTGAGGGCAGTGGCCAGAGTCTTTCGCAGATGGCAGAGTGTGGATCCAGCCAAGTTTTCCAGTACGTGGTCCAGTATCTGGCTTTGGCTTTCGGCCTCACCGCATCCTTGGAAAAAGGTCAATGGGCCCATTGCGGCCCTTCAGGCCTATTTGATGGAACTTGGTGTCCAATGCCAACAGGGTTCCACTTGGACTCATGTGTCAGGCACTTTACATGTTGACTGGACATGCCCAGATGCTACACGGTGTGTGTGGCACTGGCTTTTGCCAATTTGGGAGGGCGAGCGTTTGAAGCGGATTGCAACACTGGAGGGTTGCCATGACCTTGCATCGGGCATTGACCGCACTGTTCCATTGCGCCTTCTTAAACGTCGGTTTTTTCACAAGTCCACCCGTGTTAATTTGCAAGCCCTCTGGCAAGGTGCTCTGGTTGGCTCTTCCAAGCCGGGATGGTGCAGGTTGTGTAAGTGCTCTCTTTCTTTGCAGCACGTTCTGTGGGACTGTCCCTTCACTTCCCAGAAGTTTCCAGAGCCACCGCACCTCGCCAAAAAGCGTGAACTCTTTCCCTGGCCTAGTTTGTGGTTAAGAGGTTTAGTCCCCAAGGCTGCCACACAACTTGACACGCGCGGTGTGGCCACTGGCTTTGTTTACGAGGGCCTGTGGACTGGCCCCCACAGTGTCATTTCTGATGGCAATCTTGTGTATGCCAGTGATGCATCTGGTGGCCCAGGGGCCAAAGATCCAAGGTCCAGCTGTGTCGCCTGGGCCATTGCAGCATACAAACTAGTTGAAGGTGTTCCCATAAGGGTTGCCAGTGTCACGTGTTTTCCCGAACAACCTTTAACAGTTGCGTCGGCTGAGCAGCAGGCGGTTTTCGAATTGTTCTCTCGTGTTGAGAATGATTTTGACATAACGATAGACTGTAAGGCAGTCACGCACATACTCAGCAAGGCTGCCCCGCCTCTTTGTGGACAGGTTCCCTGGGGGTCTGTCTGGCACTGTCGAGAGCGGGCAAAGGTACACTGGGTCTCCAGTCACAAAACTGCAGCCTACTTTGCTGAACGTGACATTCCGGAATGGAGGCGCTTGATCAATGCCGACGTTGACGACCTTTGTGGCAAACGTGCTGCACAGGCGTTCCGAGCTTCAAGCAAACCTAGGCTCACAGAGATTGATCAAGTTTGCGAGGATGTATGCTTGCATTTAGCTCGTAAGATTGGTCATGTTCTTCTGCACAAAAAAGACAATGACTTTCCGTGGATTTTGCGACGCTGCAATAAGGAAACTAGTGAGGTTGTCCCTGAGGGTGTCCCTAGGCCCTTGGTTGTCCCTAGTGCCGCCTTTTCTAAACCCAAACCCACTAAGGCGCCGAAGTCCAGAGCTCAGCGAGCTCATGATGTTCCGGCTGCTGAGAATTCTTGTCCCAGCTCTAGTGTTGCCAAGCCCTTAAACAAAAAACAGCGCATGTTGGAAAAACTTGCAATGCCTGAGGATCCCTTGGGTCACCAGTGGATCAAAGGCGCTGAAGGCCCAACCAACTTAACGATGAAATGTGGAAAATGCGGCTTGTACGTGCAACAGATTGCTGAACAGGCCAGTTTCCATCGCCTCATGTCCCATCATTGCATTGGTGGGGGTGAGATCTTGAAAGAGTGGGGCATTCACGACTCCCATACCATGGTCAACATGGGTGTGCAATGGTCATGTTCTAAATGTGGCAGGCTGCAGCGGCCACACTCAGGTGTTGGAGCTAAGCAGCTGCAAAAACCTTGTGACGGCCGTGCAGCTGTCAGCCAACTGGGCAAGGTGGCACAAGGCTCGGGTAACACCACTTTAGGCCAATCAGGTCCTGCTGTTCCCAAAACTAAAGCAGCAGTCCCTTTCGGCACCAAACGTGACGAGTCTACAGCACCAGAGGCGGGGCCCAAGCAGTCCCTCTTGGCTTTTGGGCAACCTTCCATGGTGGCGAAGCCCAAAAGCTCAGGCAAATCCAAACCTACGCCAAAACAAGCCAAGTTGTCCTTTACGTGAGCACCGTGGTTGAGATGTGCTGCTTTTGCGCCTTGCTGGCTGCATTAGCGCTGCCTTCCACTTGAGCCTGCTAAACGCTTGGTTTGCAATAGAATTAGGTGTAAGTGTAACTCTTGTTACGTGGTCACGTGTATGTGGCCTTGGCTACTGCAGCTGCTGCCTGTGCTGGCACTGTCCTTGCATGCGCTCCCATGGTGAGCAGCAGTTGGGTATCACCCGGTGGTTTGATGAATATGTGCACTTTTACCTAAGGCCACCCTGAATGCCTTCAGCTGCTACCTGTGCTGGGCATGGTTCTGGTTTTCTGGTTCGAAACTTGTCGAAAACTACGCTGGAAACTCACAAGTGATGGCGTGGGCACTTGGCGTGTTCATGCGATCACTTGTTGGCGCTGTGTACAGTCGGCGGTAGTTTGTTAGGTGTAGAGAGTGTACAAAGGCTGCTGCTGCTGGTTTTCGGCGAACTCTCTTACAGAAGTTGCCTTGCTGGCAACACCAGGTCCTCAAGCTGCACAGCTCTGCTCGTATGCAGGGCTCCTTGACCTCAGGCACACCAGTCACTTGTCACACTGGTGCAGACGTCCTTGTAAGGATTGAAATTGCAAGGTGGCTTGCCGTGCATGCCCGTTGAATTTGTCGGCTCCCACCCGCCTGCTTCGTGGTCCAGCTAGCTCACGCGTGCAACAGCAAGACTCTATGGCCTGTGGGCAGTAGAGTTTTGCTTCCGTAGCTAGGCTGTCAGATCCTTAGCTCTGCTAGTTGCTTTCTTGTACTGTTAGGCCTAGGAGCCGCGTGGACATTGCGACGCTCGGAGAAAATCCCATTTGACCTTGGATGTCCTGATGTTTTCGGCATGCCTGAAGCTGTGAGGAGTGCTTTTGAGTTAGGAAGTGACTGCACGTTCGTTTCGTCTCGTTTCGTTAGTGCTTGAAGTGTTTTGCTTGGAGACAGACAGCTGCAAGGTGTTTCACTGTCAGTCAGAGCCCGACGCGACTCCGCTTTGGCTCAAGAAAAAGACCGAGTGCTGCGCGCTCTGTTTTTCACAAAAACACCAACCGCTATTCTTCCAGTCTGTCGGTGAAATCGACGCACTGGAAGAATAGCCCTTTTGGGGCCCAAAACGCACCCGAAACGCCTGCTATTCATCCCGATCATACTTGGAGGTATGCTGGACGAATAGTCCTTTCGGGGCCCAAAACACACCTGAAACCGCTATTCTTCTCGATTGCCTGTAGAAAGGCGATCGAGATGAATAGCCTTTTCGGGGCACAAAACACCCTCAAAACCGCTATTCCCCCAGGCCATACCTGGAGGTACACCCTGCTCCTTGGAGCTTCTTGACCACGCACCACAGCACCACGAGAGCTTCTGGTAGTCCAGAGCCAGCAGCTCCTCCGGTCCGTTCATGGTCTTGCACAGGGTCTCGCCCAGCTTTCCCGGCGGCCTGCATGTCCTGCGCGATGAAACCAAGCTGGTTCTTGCCTCCACCGATCCGGTCGTAGTACTGTGGCTCTACCGCATCAAAGAGCCGGCTGATCCGGCACGCGCCGGATGTCCTTGAGCCGCCGGTCCGAGGCGTTCAGGTGGCCGTAGCCGAAGATGACCTCACCATTGAGGGAGCCGCCTGTGTTCGGT
>CAJNDT010003201.1:0-210000 GCA_905221615.1 Symbiodinium sp. CCMP2592
TATATATATATATATATATATATATATATATATATATATATGGTCACCCCCCCCCCGCCAAGATCCACACCCTCTCTGTTCCTCTCTCTCACTCATAACCAAGCGTTTCGAACCTACCTTCTCCATGTGCAGAACGTGCTGTAAATACCAGCGGGAACGGCTTCTCTGTAGAACAGCTACTTTGCTCATAGCATGTCTACAAACTCTTGACATCGAACATTTTGCACACCAGGATCTGGTTCCGAAATCAATGTCTTAGTGGGAGGCAGAGTGCCAACACCAAAATACCGCCAAGGAACCAAAGGCATGACATAACTTGTATTTTTGGAAAAGATTGTTGATATACCACTACGCACAATAGTATGCTGTCACTATCAATCTGATTTTACAAGCATTAGTGTTGAAAAGTGCTGTGCAGTCCTTTTCATTTGGGCTTGGGAAAGCCAAATTTTAGGGACAGCACAGCACTTTTGAAGCTCAGGTGCCCTAAAGTGCTGTACTGTCCCTACAAGTTGGGTTCTCTGCCAAATTTAGGGACAGTACAGCACTTTTGAAGCTCCAGTGCCCCAAAGTGCTGTACTGTCCCTGAAATTTGGCTTTCCCAAGCCAAAAGTGCTGTACTGTCCCTAAAAAACCTAAAAAACCTATCCCCCAGCAACCTGCAGGCGTTCCCAGCCGATAGTCTCTGGAGGATAGGTTTTTTAGGTTTTTTAAGGACAGTGCAGCACTTTTGGCTTGGGAAAGCCAAGTTTTAGGGACAGTACAGCACTTTTGAAACCCAGGTGCCCTAAAGTGCTGT
Source organism: Symbiodinium sp. CCMP2592 (assembly GCA_905221615.1). NCBI lineage: Eukaryota > Dinophyceae > Suessiales > Symbiodiniaceae > Symbiodinium > Symbiodinium sp. CCMP2592. The sequence goes on from CAJNDT010003201.1 coordinate 800, forward strand.
ACTGTCCCTAAAAGTTGGGTTTGGCAGAGGCCAAATTTAGGGACAGTACAACACTTTTGAAGCTCCAGTGCCCTAAAGTGCTGTACTGTCCCTAATATTTGGCTTTCCCAAGCCAAAAGTGCTGTACTGTCCCTAAAAAACCCAAAAAACCTATCTCCCAGCAACCTTCAAGCGTTCCCAGCCGATAGTCTCTGGAGGATAGGTTTTTTAGGTTTTTTAGGGACAGTACAGCACTTTTGGCTTGGGAAAGCCAAATTTTAGGGACAGTACAGCACTTTTGAAACCCAGGTGCCCTAAAGTGCTGTACTGTCCCTAAAAGTTGGGTTTGGCAGAGGCCAAATTTAGGGACAGTACAGCACTATTGAAGCTCCAGTGCCCTAAAGTGCTGTACTGTCCCTAAAATTTGGGTTTGGAGAAGCAGAATTCAGGTACCATTCTACTCTAAGTTTCTTGCTGGAACCGTGAATGCTGCGGCAAAGATTGTTGGAGGTGGACGATCTAATTACTTTCAGTACGAACATGAGTCCGACGTCTCGGCAAACCGTGTGGAGCAGGACTGATGCACGATTGCTTCGGGCCGATGTTTTGTGCGCGAGGAGTCGCTGGGTGCCGATTCACAGCTTACCGCTGGAGCATCGAAATCAAAATGGTGCCTGCGATGGCATTTGCAGAGGCAAGGCAGCTCCCCTAGCTATTGTTCCAAAGGAAGTCAAGCATGGTACCTGTGGCTTTCCACATGTTGCCATAGCGAAACCAGTAGGTGAACTGGGCTGAGCGAATCTTCCTTGTGAGGGCCTGGTTGCCTGGAGTGCGATCTGTGTGCTTCAAAAAGCTACGCAAATGTCCCAAAAAGCGGTCGATTATCTGCGTGCCGCTTTTCACACTCAGAAAGTTGACGTTCGGCAGCTTCACCTTGTACACTTTCGTGTAGTGAGGCTTGATCATATGATAAGGTATTCCAGAGGCTCTAGGGTATTCAATAAGGCATGAGGGTATTCTATATCAGTGCATTCCATATGAAAGGTTTCAAGATACATAGAGAAAGTATTCTACAGGACATCCTATAAGATATTCTATAGTGTCGTGTAGAGAGTGTCCTATAGCGTATGTGTAATATAATGCGTGCGGTGTCATATGTGTTCAAGGTACATATACTGTATACATGGACTGTCATATATAGGGCCATAGGGGCATTCTGTGAGGTCTTCTTTGGAGTATTCCAGACGGTCTTCCATGAGGAGTGCGATATATAGAGGGTACTATGTGTTCCATAAAGTATTCTGTAGGGTATTCTATGTCGTATTCTGTAAGGTACTTTGGATATTCAAAAGATATACGGGCCATGACTGAAAGTATCAGAAGCTCTAGGGTATTCAATAATGCATGAGGGTATTCTATATCAGTGCATTCCATATGAAAGGTTTCAAGATACATAGAGAATATATTCTACAGGACATCCTATAAGATATTCTATATAGTGTCTTGTATAGAGTGTCCTATAGGGTATGTGTAATAGAATGCGTGCGGGGTGTATCATATATAGGTGGTCTTGTATACGGTGTGCGACAGGATATTCAGATGGATTTGTACAAGATACAAAAGTTATGAGAGTGGAATTTTGCAAAGTGTTCTAAAATGTAATCTAAAGGGTACTATGTTGGTGAAATACAAGGTGTTGAGCCCTGAAAGTATCGATAGATTTCGTGTTCACGGACATTATCTATAATCTCGATGCGTCTCATATATATGGGAGGTGTAGAAATAGGGCCGTCTTTTCATATCGATACTTGTCGTGATACTATGTTATATGGGATGATATATTTTTGCTTTCCTGTTGCGTGTTACCTTCAGAGCCCATACTGGTGCATGCAAAAACCTATACACACACAGAACATGCATGCAAGCTTGCGTTCTTTTGCAACACGAGAAGAAGCCGTACGCGAATGTATGTCGCATGGAAAACTCAAGGTGTATATGAAGGAAATGCAGAATGTAGGATCTGCGAAATCTTTGGTGCAGTCGCAGCGTATTTAGGCCAGTACCTGGGCAGGGCAGGCGTGGATCTTGGGGGGGGGGTGAGCTTATATATATATATATATATATATATATATATATATATATATATATATATATATATATATATATATATATATATATATATATATATATATATATTTCAGGAAGTCTCGGATGCAGGAGAACTGTTTTCACGAGCTCGCTATCTGCTCCGGAGCTCTCGTTCATGCACGTGCAAGCATGGCCCGCCAGTGCCGTCAGTGAGAGCCGAAGTCTTGCATCAAAGCCTGCAGTCGCAGCAACTGCTTGGAGAGGATCTGATTCTCGACCGTGCTTCGATGCGAGGATTTGGCAATATCCACAGCCACTCCAAGAGCCCCCTCTTCAGCATACGTATGGAAAAACCTGAAGTTATAACCTCAGCTGCATATTAGCTGGACTGAAAATACATATAACAAACTCATATATATATATATGGTAGTCGCTGGAATATATATATATATATATATATATATATATATGTATATGTATCTACCAGCTACAAGATATGTTATCACTTATAAACAGTCGCACCATGAAAGGAATTGTCCTTGAGTAATATATATATATATATATATCATCCTCGTAGCGGGTCTCGGCAAGCTCCATGACCATGTGCTGCAGCATGTGGTGCTTCGGTCTCAGGCTCCACATAAACCTTGGGCAGGGTAGAAGTACTGAAATTTTTAAATAGATGGATACCGCCAGCTTCAAAAATGTGGGGAGAGAGACAGAGAGAAAGAGAGAGAGAAATATATAAAAAGACACAGACCCAAAACTCTTTTCACATAGAATTAGACAGAATATTAATCAGCTGATACAGGTGCGGGTTGGTGGAGGTGGCTGCACAGTGCATATAGGTCTCCAGGAATCGAAGGCCCAGGCTGCGGATTTCCACGGCTTCCTCGGCATCGATGGGGATTCATATATTATGTGTCATGCACTTAATATATATATATATATATATTTGTTAAGATGCAGCTTTATTGTATATTAACACATATATATATGTATACATATGTTATACATTACATACTATTTAGCATATGTACTTTATTATATATTATTACTATTTCAGAATTATTATTACCATTATTATCATATAATTATTATATCATTATCACTATCATATATATATGCATATATCTATAAAGGTATAGTTTAAATAATATATAGATATATGTATATATATATATGTAATATATCTTTTATACTATATATAACGAGTATACATATATATATATATATCATATTCCAAAGTTTGACAGAGAAGCCTCCTCCGTCAAGAACCTGTTGCCTTGCTCCACACGGTTGTACAGCTCCGACAGGAGATGCACACAGAGACTCGCTCTCAGGAGCTCCAGATCAGCTGGTGCTTTCTTGCTTTCCTCTGAGAGGATAGCAGCCAGAAACGACGTGATGATTCTGCTGTGGTGGGCCTTGGACTGGTAAAATATCTGCTCCAGGTCGGATTTCAAGAGAAAGTGTCTGAATCGCGGCATAGCAACCCTGACCTTCACTTGCTTTTGCCAGCCTTTGAACCTAAGGAATAATGCCCGGAGAGCCTGATCTTTGGTCAGGCCGGCACCACACACTTCCCGGTCCAGCAAGACTTTCATTGCCGAACCATTAGCAAAAAGACCAACTCCAAGATGGGCCGTGTGCATCCAGCACTGCTTAAGAATGTGCATGCTAAAACCTGGCATCCAGATAAGCGGCGAACTTTCCGGGGAGTCCAGCACCGGAAGCACATTGGCCAGAAAGTCCACATTGCTCCGCCTGGTTCGCATCCAGGCAGCGGAAAGGCCAAATTGGCCGTAACTCATCGGGCCACTTGCCAGGGTGCACTTGCACTTGTAGCACACTTCCTTGCTCGTCGGTGTTGCTTTCAGACCCAGGCAATCAACGAAAAACTTCCAGTCGCCTCGGAGTTCTGTCACCATAGGACTGCCTGGCATGCGAACAAGTTTCTGCAGGCTCTCCACCACGAACCTCCACAGCGGCTGCTCGGTGGATCGGCCAGCACTGAACCGATCTTGCAAGAAAAACAGAGGGAACCTCGAGTAGGCAAGACCATTGTGCTCGGACATCACGAATCCCATGAAAGCTCCAAGAAGATGATCGCCGTATTTAGTAAACTGGGCAGAGTCCCCATACAAAAACAACGGCTCGCTCTCCACAGCTTTTCCAGGATGTGGTGTGTCCAATTTGGCCCAGTATCGCTTGGTGGAATCTGCTTTGGGGGCTAGCCCTTGCTCGTGGAGCCACGGAACGAGTTCGTGCGGGGCGACACAGGGAATTTGCCTCATTGCACCAAATAATAAATATCAACTTATATTGTGTGTTAGGCATACACCTAGGCAATCTATATATATATATATATAATATATCACACACATCTATCTATATATATATATATATATTTATGTAGTTGTCTAGCTATATATACTTATATATATATAGATAATATAAGACCCAAGATAAAGGATTCCGTGTGACCCTGCACTCAAGGTGCAGCATCGTAGGCTTGCCCTGGTCGTCGAGGCCCGGTGCTTCCACCCAGTGCACAGGCACCTCGTCGTTGATTTTCTTGTTTAAATAAAACATATGTGTAATTAATGTGTAGAAACGGATAGCAGAATGTTTGCGATCATAGCTGTATTAATTGTATGTGTATCTACTTATATGTGTAGTCATTATATATATATATATATATGTATGTATATATATGTGTGTATATATGTATATATATATATTGGATGCAAGCCAGGTGTCGGGCGACTTGAACTGTCGAAAGGCATCCCTGTGGATGTTCCCCGCATGCTTGCCCTGAGCTCCAGTAGCAGCCAGTTTAAGCACATCGGGCGGTGTAGCTTTGTCGAAGACCTTGCTGATGCAAGCAGGTTTCCCTGGCTTCTACCGGAGCCCTCCCGCCCTCCCCGACCCAGCTTAACCCTGAAACCCGATGCTGTGGGAGCAACTGCAACAGCCGAGCCGATTAGAGCGAGCTGCCTGCTGGATGGCTCCGCATATGTCCCTCGCTGCAGCCATGGAGATATCCTCAGTTTAAATAGAAATAACCTAAACCCTAAAACCTCAAACCCTAAACCCATATATGTTATTATACACATACTTATGTATTCTAGTCCCCCTGCAAGCGAAGGCACACCACCACCCACCTTTTCCAGCAAAATGGCCGAGATAGGGTCGCCTGCGAAGGGGGAATCCGGAACACTAAACATACTGTCGGATTGAAAGATGGATTCTCACAGATGCAGACACTGCAATCTGGCACTGAAGGATACCCACTTTTTCCCCTCATGGCTGCCGCTGCAGCGAGTCGATCTTCCGTCGGCCAAAACTAGCGATCAGACACCAAAGGCCCCGGCAGTGCTTTGCGACAAATCTGAGTGTGCTACATAAGTACAATAACCGATGTAACAACATGAAGTTCATTATAATGGACACACACACACACATGTATATATATATATATATATATATATATATATCTGCTACATATATTAGCTACACATGCACACACACACACACAGACACAGACACAGACACAGACACATATATATATATATATATACATATGCATGTTTATAAAGTCTAGTGCCCCGGTGTGCTTTAACTTTATATCCGCAATGCTGCTGGGGATGTGACCGATCAACATCGCCGCCTAGATCTAGCCTGCCGGCCCTCACTTCTTCTGCTTGGCCGTCCTGGTATGGATCGTCACGTGCTTGCACGCATCCATGTACTCCTTGATGCTCTGCTCCAGAGCCATCCTGTGCTGTGTGCACAGGTCCCAGCTTCGGGAGCTGTACACATTCTCCAGGCTGTACCGCTTCTTTTCCATATCCAGGCGGAACGGCTCCAGGTCAGTGAGCAAGCTGTCCAGGGTGTTCTTGGGCCTTTGCACGAAGATATATATGCAAAGACTGACAATAAAATGTACATATATATATATATATATAAATATATATATAATGTAGATATCATGCTGCATATACTTAAACCATAGATATCTGTTCTACATATATATATATATATATATACAAATATATATATATATATATATATATATACACATATAATCTAGAAGAAAAAAGCCCGAGGCACGTGCCGGCATCCTCGAGCTGCTTCCGCCAGCTTTTCGCTTCGAGCACTTTGTTTGCAACTTTGTTGAGGATGGCTTGGCTCAGCTGTTGCTCGCTTTTGGTCTTTGGCACGGGTGTTTTGTTTTCCTCGCCAGCCTGACATGAGTAAATCACCAAAATTGGGTTTAGGGTTGAATGGGGTCTAAAGCTATACGTGTATATATATATATATATATATATATGCATTTATATATATATATATATATGTGTATAGGGATGAGGTCTTAAGGTTTAGGCTTTGTTTGAGATTCTGACCCGCCTTGCCGGTCTTCTTATTCTTGTTTCCTTTGCCTCTGCCCTTTCCTCCTTTCTTGTTGCCAAGTACGTCCTCGGGCAGCTCTCGCCTCTCCTTGATGCTCACCTCCTCCTTTTCCAAGTCCACCAGCATCTTCCTTATACATGACTAGTTGAAGTTAAATTCAAAACCAGGTAAAATATAGCCAAGTCGGGTTTTTTATTTATGTCCATCGTTCATGCGGAGACAGGATGAGCAGGCGGATGATTCAACTCAGCTTTCTTTATAAACTGGCAAGCAAGCTGCAACAGCCTCTTCGTGGCCTCGCAATCGAGGTTCCCCTGCATGTTGAACTCGTACTTGGACTCGGTCGAAGTCCGCTGGGACTCCTCAGCACTCACCCAAACCTTCACCAGTTCCATGTCCTGCAGGGCTGCTACAGGATAAATATATATATATATATAGTCTATATATACGGTACACTGAATATTACATATATATATGTAAACCGAAACAAACATGTACATAGGTCAACTACAATATATTTATATATATAACCTAAGATTTATAGGACTACGTATATATATATATATATATATATATAATATAATATATAATAGTATAATAATATATAGTACTCCACACGTACGGATACACACACATATGTATACATATATATATATATATATATACACATATACATATATATATACATATATATATATACACATGTATATATATATATATAGACATACATATATATATATATACATATGATATATAGATAGAGAGAGAGAGAGAGAGAGAGAGAGAGAGAGAGATATATAGAGACAGGAAGAGAGATGAATGTGTGTATTATTATAATTATTATGTATCTACAAAAGTAGACTCCTGTCGCTTCGGCCAGTCGGGGTGGATCTGCCAGTGCTTGGCTCCCAAGGACTTTTTCACCGCCCGGAGCTCCTCGGCATGCTCTTGGCCATGCCTCGGATGAGGAATGATTTCACTCCAACCCAACCCTAACCCTAAGCTTTGCGAAACCCTACCCTAAACCCTAGACCCCTAAGCCCTAAGACCCAAACCCTAAGCTTTGGAACCATACCCTAAACCCTCAACCCGAAACCCTAAATCCTAAACCTCCTGAACCCTAAACCCGGGACTTAAGCAGAAAATAACAAGCTTGCCGATTCAATTGCAAAGTACTCTTTCGCGATCGAGCCCACGGTTCGCCACTGGTGTACACCGATGCTCTCGCTGCTTGTCGTGCTCTTGTGGCTCATCATCAAGGAGCTTCTTTGCCAGTTGCCGGAGCAGCTGGAGAAGACCTCGAACAGGTCCCGCAACACGGAGTTGGACCCTGAGGTGCAATCACAAGGTCTGTAGTTTCGGGGTTTCGTTGTGTGGGTTGGTGTGGGGGGCTTTGGGTTTGGGGTTGCGGGGATTCTGTGCTCCGGATGCAGTCAAAGCTCTCTTCTCCAGAGTGTTGTCCTTGAAGGCCAGGGCTGTAATCTCGTCCGGCACATCGCAGCCGCCTGGTGATATTTGTCAATACACAGACACATATATGATTCTTATATCAACATATGTATATATATATATATATGTATGTATATGTTGCTACCATATCTATGCACACATGTACTTGACCTTAACACCGAAACCACTAAACCCGCAATATATATATATATATACATATAACCGTTGAATATATATATATATATATGTATACTCAGCCAAGCAGCTTTTGAGCCCACGGGTCATCCGCATCCATGCCGCATGCTCAGCCTTCTCCTCCGGGGTCTTCTCCTTCTTCTTCTTCTTGCCTCCGTCTGGGGCCTCCTCCTCCTTGGCCCGCTCGATCTGGTCATCGCTCCGCATCTTGCGGAAAAGGGTGAAGAGCTGGTCCCGGGACAACCCGTAAAGCTCCTCCCTGCTCAGCTCGTGCAACTGCTTTTCCTCAAGCGAGGCCTGGCTGGGCGAGGCGTTGGGCTTTTCGTCAAGCGAGCTCTGGCTGGGCGAGCCCGTGTAGAAGAGCTCTAAATATGCATCTAGACTACATGTTCTAATGCCAGACTTCTTCTGGGTAGATGTCTCTCTCTGTATATATATGTATATATAACATAAAGATCTATGTATGTACATGTGTATATATATACACATACATGCACATCAGACACGAATGGAAATAAGTCTATAAGACGATCTATGTGTACATGTGTGTATATATATATATATATATAGTACATATATATATATATATATATATATATATAGCATATATAGCATATTTATTTATATAATATATATATATATAGAGAGCAGGAGAACATGCTTACACTTATCGTAAATCATGGATACACTGTCCCTCTATACCTGCCTGGCTCGGGGGAAGCATCCCTGCAAACTTCTCGGTCAGCTCGTCGACCTCCTTCTTGCAGTCCTGCCCCGCCTGCTTCTCCTTCTCGGCCTTCTCCATATTCTTCTCCTGCTCGATCTGTTCATCGAGCTCCTTGATCAGGCCGTCCAGGTAGTCCTCCGGGATCGGGTCGTTGCTGCCGACCTGGTCGGCCAGAGATGCGAGACACGTTGAACCCCAAACCCTAAACCCTAAACCCCCTGTATTGTCATCCATATGTGCGGCCGTGTGCCTCAGGAGCAGTGGTCCCAGTCTTCGGAGACGTGGGCTCCCGGAATTCCGTCGCCTGCATATATATATATATATATACATGTATATATGTATATATATATATATAAGCTTAATATACAAACGGTGAATATAACTGTATAGATATACAGACACATACATACGATATATTGTATATACAATACTTGACACCCGCCTTGCCCCTGCGGAGGGAATCCGGCACCGTTGCCTGCACGTCTTGTCGGTCCGTTGAATCGTATTTTTAGTAGGTATGTATATATATATATATATATATATATATTACATGTTGTCGTGTATAACCGAGGGCAACGACCTATCTCATGAATAAGACGAGGTGTCTTGTCATAGTCAGTCTAGAAGGAAATAAGTATATGTAACATGTGTCACGGTATTACAATTGTTAGTCCATGTATACTTTCAGAATTATACATCTAAGTGTATATATATATATATATAGGGTATGTATGTATGTATAGATATGTTACATATACATATATATATATATAGATGGATATCGGCATATAAATATATACATATATAAGAAAGATAGTTCATATCTATGTATATGTGTATCTCTGATATAATCTCTCTCATGTGCCTTTGCAGCCTCTTGGCTGGCTTCGGCCATGCTTGCAACCCGCTGCAGCGAGGCATCTATGTCCATGATCGCAGGCACCGGGATCGTCGCCTGCAGTTTTGGTGTGAGTTACTGTACTTATTTATAATTTATAGACCAAATAGATTTTTGAGGTGTACGTTTGCATATATATATATGTATATATATATATATATAGAAACGCATGTAAATATATATATATATATATGAACCTATACACATATATAGCTAGACATATATATCTCCATATACACACAACGATACACATATACATATATATATATGTGGAAACACACACAGACTGACACAACCTGGGTTTCGGACTGCTGTGGCTCGGCCGCCACCTGCTGCCTTGTCAGGTTCCGGCTCCTGCAAATTGGGTCTGTGGCCATGGACATAGAACATGTTTACACTGGCTGGGTAACTATCATACATGTCTTTAAGTGTTTGTGGTTTGAGCATTATATTATTGTTGGATATCTATACATATATATATATATATATGCATTATCTATATATATATATATATATGTATGTATGTATGTATATATATATATGTATATTAAGTATACACACATATATATATATATATATGTATGAGCTTGAGGTCCAGACCATTGGGAAACACGTGGATGCAGTCCTCCACCTGTGTGCTCGGCAGTGTGTCCGGCACGTCCAGTTCCATGGGGTAGGGCAGGGTCTCCGGCTGTCGATCCTCCTCGACTCCCTGCAGGGTCTTATGCATCCATTGGCTATTTCTGTGCATGCGTATCATCTAGCCAGGTTTGCACTCCCATCGGAAGTTCCTCCAACATGACTTTTTCCAGCTCCTTGTTCAGATCAGCGGACTTGTCGCCTGGACCGAGACTGAAAACAGCTATGTATTGACAGAAGAAGCTTTAATGCACCACATGCCGGAAGTCTGCATCTCCAAGAGATTCATATATACATATATATATAATATATGCAAGGATACGTACATATGTATTTCTGTTTGGATTTATATGTATATATATATATATATACATACATACATTATATATGTCCATCATATATAGGTACTGATATACATATATATATATATATATCTATTATAAACATAAACCCTAATTAACCTTGTTACTGTGCATGAGAGGAAATTTGACTCTTGTATCTACTGTTCAAGCCATAGGCATGATAGTGTCTATGTGTATTATGATATGTAGAGTACTAGAACAACATGCATGTATATTGGCAATATAGCTGTGCTGTGATATGCACACAAGCATATCTATGTCGTAGATCAGATACATATATATATATATGTGTCTATATACATATGTATCATATGTATCTACAGATACAGCATGTATCTTGCCTTAGAGCTGATATATATATATATATATATATATATATACAAGTATACATATATATATATATATATATAAATGCATTCGCACATATGTGTGTATATTTAGGTACATATATACATACATATGGGAATAGACATATCTATATATATATATATCACAAACATACATACACATATATATATATGTATATATATATATATATCTTGTGATCTGCTTTTCACAATCCATGCCTGACATCACCGTGTCGGCACTGTCCAGCCGGTGTGGCTTGTCATCCTTTTTCTTCTTAGGGTCCGGTGTCTTCGTTGGGGTCTTCGTGGGGGTCGCAGACACGGCCACGGTCTTCTTCGGCGGGCGGGATCTCTTCCGGGTCTCGGCCGACTGGGCCGGCTTGGCCGACTCGACCGACGTGGTCGGCTGGGACGACGAAGTAGCCTCGGATTGTTAGCAAGGTCTGGTCGACATATATATATATATATATGTACATACTTATACATGTGTCTATATGTATTATATATATATATATATATATATATGAAACTATATACACTACATTGTACTTAACTTCCTGTTATATCATAGCTTGCTGTATATAGAAGATATGGTACATGACATTACATCATCTCGTGTAATTGTAACTAGTTATATGTTCTTAGTAAATCTTAAGATAGGCTATATATATGTATGTATATATATATATATATATATATATATAAACCTATGTATTCTTACTAATAACAAAAATATGCAAGCTTGGCACAGATTCCTGGCCACTCTTGGCAGCTTTCGCTGCTTTCGCAGCAGCTGCCGTGGCCATCAAAGACTCGGGGATGACGGACTTCTTGCCCATCGCGGGAAAAAAGGGCCAGGCTAGGACTTGAAGTCGCTCGGCCCACAAAAGATCTCAATTGCAGCACGTGCCGTTTCACGCAATTTCACGCCGATTCACGCGGTTTCGCGCCCTACTTTGCGAGGCCTCAAATTCCAGGGCCCTGAGATTCCGAGGCCTTGGATCTTGAGGCCTCGGCCGGGAGGCGATTCACGCCAATTCACGCGGATTCACGCTTTTTCACGCCGATTCGTCTTCCCGGGATATTCGATGTCTCGGAACTGGAGGTGCCAAGACCAAGTTGCTCGTGCAAGCATGTATAGATCCATGTATAGACATCCAAAAACTGCATATATATGTACTACTATCATGCATGTCGATCTATATATGCATGATTTCTTCATACGTAATGATATATAGCTACGTGTATTTGCATAAAGACATGTTATACATGTGCCATGGTATATATACATGTATGATAATGTATGTACTACATGCATAGACATACAAATATATGTATATATACTGATATATTGTTATATTCTGCATATATATATACATATATATATATACACACAGGTACTATGTATGTATTATAGGATGATATACCTGTAAGCATGTGTATACACGTCTCTCTTTCTGTCTCTATATATATATATATATATATATATGTATGTATGTATGTATGTATGTATGTATGTATGTATGTATATGTATGTATGTATATGTATGTATGTATATGTATGTATGTATGTATGTATGTGTGTATGTGTGTGCATGCATTCCTATCTGTATATATATGTATATATATATATATATATATATATATAGGTATATATATATGTATAATATATATCCAATGTATATATATATATATACATACATATGTGTGTGTGTGGATACATATCAGTATCAGATGCAGCAGCAAGATCCGAGCTTTTGACAACGGCTTCCCCCGTGTGCTGTGTGCACTTCAATTAAATTGGGCTCCTAGATCACCAGGCCTCAGATGGGCTGATCATCGGCGAACCTGGAACCTCAGCTATGAAGACCCTACCTTAAACCCTAAGATTCGAAACCCTAAACCTCTAAACCCCTAAACCCTAAAGCGAGACCCTAAACCCACAAAGCCCGTAACACCCCGAAACCAGAAACTCTGTACAAATTAGCGACCAGCAGGAATCCCAGCAAAAACATCCGTACTTCGAGTCCGGGGCTCCTGGATCCAGCGGGGCTCGCAAAGCTCCTCGTCAGCCCATCCGGCCAAACAAGTCGCCACTTCGAACCTCAGGTTTGAAAGCCCGGAACACCCCAAAACCACTAACTATGTACAATTCAAAACCAAGCCAGGAAGCCCAACCAAAACATCCATCGCCAAGCCGGGGCTCGTGGATGAAGCAGGCATCACTTGGGCTCCTCGTCGGTCCATCGGGCCAAGACCCTCGCGACGTCGAACCTCAGATTTCAAACACCGCAACAGACCAAAACCACTCATAAATTACTCTCTCTCTCTCTCTCTCTCTCTCTCTCTCTCTCTCTCTCTCTCTCTCTCTCTCTCGCACTCTCTCTCTCTCTCTCTCTCTCTCTCTCTCTCTCTCTCTCTCTCTCTCTCTCTCTCTCTCTCTCTCTCTCTCTCTCTCTCTCTCTCTCTATATATATATATATATATATCTACAACCAGGACCAGAGGAAATCACACACACTGCTAAGCCGTGCTTGAGGAGCAGAAGCTTCACATGTCCCCTCCTGAAGCCGATGTGGGTTCCGCCTTGGCCGTTGACCTCATGGGTTCGCGATATATATATATATATATATGTGTGTGTGTCTATTTAATACACGTATCTACACACACATATATATATATATATATACATATGTATATATATATATATACATATATATATATATATATATATATTGGTTGGACGATTTATATATGTAGATGTGTGTATATGTATATGATGTATGTGTATATATATATATACACATGCATACATATATACATATATATATATATATATATATAAGGGAAGTATGTATATCTCAAACTCATATTCATGCCAAGCGGCACCCACACCGAACTTCGCCAGAACTGTCTTTGCGATCTCCCTTTCGGCCGTCATCGTGTGGTTCACGTAGAACACTCTTTCGGCGACACGCACGCATATCGACGACGTCCTCTTCTCGGGGTCCGGGCATCGTAACGTGTAGTTCCTCGGCTGCAGATTCTCCCTCGTGTATATATATATATATATATACACACATACATACGTACATACATATATATATATATATGTATATATATATGTACATATATATATTCTTTTTCAGATGTCTAGGCCATCAATTTGTTTGTGTAATATATACATATACATATATATATATATATATAGATATCTATATATATATATGTATACATGTATCCAGGGTCAGACTAACAACATACCTATGTGGAGTCTGTGGTTTGAAGATGAGGGATGTCTCATATACAGGTGCAGGCATGCCACTTTCTCCCAGACTCCAGGAACTCCTCCAGGGTTGGCGGGCAAAACTCGACGAGATTCGCAGAGTTGAGAATCGCGAAGCACTCCCGGAAGTCCGCTTCCTGGGCATGCGGAGTGCTAGGAGAGACCCTAATCTTAAAACCCCAAACCCCGAACCCTAAACCTCTCTGAGCGAAACCGACCGGCCTGCTTGTCCTCGGCCGCTCTTGCCTTGTTGGCTTTCTTTGCGGGGCCCTCCGGGGACATAACTCGGACAAGCCAAGTGTTCTCTTTCACCCAAATCCACGGGCCTGCTTGTCGTTCTCGGCCTGCTTGGCCTTCTTGTCACCCTCGACCTCTGCCTTCTTGGCCTGCTCGGGAAACCCCGCACCCTAAACCTCTTTGAGCGAAACCGACTGGCCTCCTTGTCCTCGGCCGCTGTCGCCTTCTTGGCGGCTTTCTTTCTGTGGCCCTCCGGGGACATAACTCGGACAAGCGACGTGTTCTCTTTCACCCAAATCCACGGGCCTGCTTGTCCTTCTCGGCCCGGTCGGGCTTGTCGTCACCCTCGACCTCCGCCTTCTCGTCCCCCTTGGCCTCTGCCTGGTCGGTCTGCTCCGGCTCCTCGTCGCGGTCCTTCGCCTCTGCAGCTTTGGCCTTGCCTTTGCTCTTGGCCTTTCCTTTGGCCTTTCCTTTGGCCTTCGGCTGGGCCTTGGCCTTGGCCTTTTTCTCGGCTGCCAAGGCCTTCTTGTTCTTCTCTTCCTTGTAGGCCGCCTTCCTGCCTTCCCGCTGCTTCTCGAGCACGTCCAGCAGGTCGCTGTTGCCGTACGGGCCCAGCCTCGAAATGTCCGGCATTTCTCCGCTGGGAACCGCCGTCGGGTTTCCAGGCTGCTTTCGCTTTCTGTCGACCTGTGCATGTATATATATATATATATATATGTATAGTTATATATATATATATATATGTGTATATATATATACATACATATATGTGTATGTGTATATATATATATACACATGCATACATATAATATATATATATATATATATATATATATGTATATATATATACATAGGATAATAACTGCAATGTAGCTGACATATGTGTATATATATATATATATAATGTATGGAGACCTAAAGATATATACACACACATATCTATCTATCTATCTATCTATCTATCTATCTATCTATATATATATATACATACTTAATCCTTGCCTTGCTGGGCAGGCTGGGTCCATCAGCTTCGGCAGCCTCTTTCCCGCCTTCCTCATCAAGGCAGCTTATTCCAACAGGGTAGAGGTGAGGTACTTAAATAATGTGTATATATATATAGATATATATATATATATAAACATCTACATCTAGTTATGTCTGTATATATATATATATATACATATATATATATATATATGTATAAGCATCTACACAAACACACATATATATATGTGTGTTTGTACATGGAAGACGAAACTTACACTCTCCCTTCAGCGACTCCTCCGGGCAGGTCGGCTCCAGCTGCTGGCTGGACTGCAGCTCAACCTCCTGGTTGATTACAATGCATTTATGCCACTAGATTTATTTATAACTTACACACGTCATTAACTGAACAGGTGCTCATTCCAAGCTGCCTTCGCCGCTGCCGACCTCGAGGGAAGCTCCTCAGCCTCAACACATGCTGAAGCAACTAGGTAAGAAGGTCGAGGGGAATGCTCTTCTCGATAAAAGGGTGGAGGGAAAGAACGGCAGATGTTTGTAAAACAGAACATGTACATGGAATACACGACACCGCCTCCTCCTCATGAAGAGCATGCTCAGGAGGCTCATCGACGTCGAGCTCAACCAAGGGATCCTGAGCGAGACGGGAGAGGCGGAAGTTTGGGATCACTTTTTTAATATTTGTATATACAAGTACGAGGTATGACTGATTGAAACAAGTATAGTATCAGTCTCACAATATTACAAAGCACACACACCTGTGTATATATATATATATATATACATATACATGATGTATATATATATATATGTATATATACACAATTTTATATATGTATTTATTTACACCTTTCATCAAATGTACCTATATACAAAGTACACTCCCCCTCTCGATTCTTGGATTCTGTGTCCTCCTCTTCGCTCGAGGACTCGCCCATCTCGCATGTGTCGTCCACGGTGGCCATTGTCGCGATCGACCCGTCGGACCGTCCCCGTTGCAACTCCGCTGCGACCTCCTAGCATTTCTCGCAGATTATGTGGCCCAACATCAACAGAGGATTGGAATGTGTATGTAGGTAAGCACAACTGCAAATCCAGTTTATCTCGGCCCAGCAGCCAGTCCCAGATTCGCTCGTACGATGTCTTTCAACAGCTGGAGCTCGGGGGTCCTGCAAACAATCTATGTCGCATGCAGCTATAACTATGTACATATATATATATATATACACAGACACATAGTTCCGATCAATATCCAAACAACAACAATTTCGTAATCTATGTATATATGTTTCCATGTACATATGTATATAATATATTTTATATCTACATGTGATCATGATAGAAGCTACATCTACACATGCATATATTCGGCCTGGCAAAGGGCGACCGCCTGCTGTGCCGAACGACAGCAGCAGCTAGGGCTCGAAACCGGCCGGCTTCGGTCTTCGCCCAAGCCTGCAGGGGACTGCATAACGAATGCCCGCCAAGCCCTATAAGACCCGTAAAACTCTAAATCCCAAACCCCAACACCCAAAACCCTGAACCCCTAAACCCCAAACCCTAAATATGTATATATATATATATATATACATACATACATGTGTATATATATATATATACCACAACTCGGGCCCGGAGAGCCTTGGCAGCCTGGCGGGGCTTCGGAGGTGCGATGCCGTGCTTGTCGTGCAGCTTCAAGAAGGCTGCCTACGGTGCAAAAGCTGCAAGAAGCACGTTATATACATATATATATGTATATATATATGTATAGTGTTGTATATTAAGGTATGTATACATATATATATATATATATGTATGTTCTACGGTATATATATATATATATGTCTTTAACTGTATATATATATACATATGTATATATATATATATGTATATATGTATTATGCATCTTCACAAATACCTACATTAATTATATCTATAAATGCACATCTAGATACCTATGTTTCTTAGATATCAAGGTTCGTTTCAACGATATATGTGTATATATATATATATATATATATATATGGTACCACATTTTTTTTGGCGGCTTGGCCTTGAAGACGCTGAGGGCCGGCAGCTTGGGCTCGGTGAATTCGGTATGCAGATGAATGAGCGGGTTCACGTTCAGTTGAATCTGCAAAGAACATAGGGTAAGCAGGTTGACTATATCTATATAATGTATATAGATCACAGTGGACAATACCCGGCCTCCTTCTCATATATCATGCCGAGTCCCGAGTTCGAGGTGCACAACTGCACCAGGCTGCGGTGTTCCGGATCCTTGGTCCGCAGCTCCGGCCAGTCCACCGAGGAAAACCCTCGCTCCAAGGCCTGTCATCATGTGTATATATTTATGTGTGTATATATATATATATACAGAAAAAATATATGTACATGTAGTTCTATGTACCTGTTTACATATATATATATGTAAACATATACACATGGACCAGTGGGGATACACCCACACTTCAAAACTTGCTGAGTAGAAACGTGCGACCGTAGCTGTGTAGAGTACTATCAGCCCAAGACCCATCTCTCCACGAATACAGGCCTCGAAAAGCCTCATGGAGAGGCTTGGCCCCAGCGAGGAAACATCCACCTCTTCGGGTTCCGGCTCCATCGCTGGCAAAAGAAGCTCCCACAACAAACTGGAGCAGCAAAAGCTGCAGCACAATCCCGCAGTCTATGTCTTGCCTATAGCCTATGTATATATATATATATATGAACACACTAAAAATAATGTATAGGTGTACATTATAAAGCTATAAGTTTTGATATCTTGAATGTGCACATGTGCACAGGTCACAAGATGATTACTCAAGATGACTTGATCAATATGAACATATATATACATGTATATATACATACATATATATATATATATATGTAAACGTTATACTAAACTACCTGATTCCATATATATATATATATATATATATATATATACGTATATTAAATTCATATTCATGTATCTCGTCTAGCAACCTAAAGCCCAGCCAGCACAGGGGGGGGGGCACACCTCGCTGCCGCTTGGCCTGCCGCCGGAAGTCTTCCAAGGCTCGCTTCATCTCGAAAGCATCGCTCGATCACCTGCACGGGTTCGGAAATTCTGTGGGGGTTAGTTATGTACTTTAGGGTTTAGGGTTAAGGTTTTAGGGTTTAGGGTTAAGGTTTTAGGGTTTGGGGCTTAAAGGTGTGTCAGGTCTATGGCTATGATTTCATGTTTGGAGTAGGCTTCAGGCTGGGTGGAGCGGATTGGAGCAGGATTAAGTCAGGAGCGGTTGTTGCATGGCTTCTGGCTAAAACTTTGGGGTAGGAGTTGTAAGGGCGGATTGGGTTCATGGATTCGGCCTAGGGTTTTGGGTTTTAGGTGTGTCTGGTCTATGGCTATGGCCATGCTTTCATGTTTGGAGTAGGCTGCAGGCTGGGCGGAGCGGTTGCTTGATTTGGAGCAAGGTTAAGTCAGGAGCGGTTGTTGCATGGGTTCTGGCAAAAACTCTCGGGTAGGAGTTGCAAGGGCGGATTGGGTTCGTGGATTCGGCCATTGTGCATATTCGTATAAATAATATGAGATACATATATATATATATATATCCAATATACATATATAAAGATACATAATGTATATATGTATCCAAATAGATACAAGGCATCCTTCACACTTTCAGGTACATTGTATGTATGTATATATGTATATGTATGTATGATATATATATATATACACCGCTACATGATCAAGGACCCTCGCTCTTTTTCCCTGCCCCTGCCGCCCGGGTTCACCTCTCGTCGGCGATATAGCCAGAGCCATCCCGGCCGATCACCACCTTGCCTTTTGGCCTCCATCTCGAGAGGGTAAACGCCTTCGGCGGTGGAGCCTCTGCAGCAGCCTTCGGTCCAGCAGCCTGAGGTGGTCCAGCAGCCTTCGAAGGTGGTCCAGCAGCCTGAGGTGGTCCAGCATCCTTCGGTGGTCCAGCGGCCTTCGGTGGTCCAGCAGCCTTCGGTGGTCCAGCAGCCTTCGGCGGCGGGTGGTCGGGCGGAGCCGGCCTCATCCTTGGCTTGGCCACCTGCTTCGCCACCTGCTTGGCCACCTGCTTCGCCACCTGCTTCGCCTTCGGCACACGTGGCTGTGGCCTCGTCTTGCTCTTCGGCCTTGCCCCAGGCTTCTCCACCGTCGCAGCAGTCTCCTTCTTCAAGGCCTTTGGCGGAGCCGGCCCGTCCCCACGAAACCAGATGTCCGCCTTCCTCTTGCCCGCCTTGTCTGCAGCCTCCTCGACATCCGAGGGGTGCCAGGAGACCTCCTCGTCGTCGTCTCCGTCGAGGCCCTGCAGAGCAAACGTACTATATATAATATGTGTATATATATATATATGTATATATATATATATATATGTATATATATATATATATTGTTTTTATGTGTACATATATATATATATGTACATTATATAGATTTACAGATACAGATATATAGTAAGTTGCACAATATATTCAGTCCAAGCTGCAGACGACCGGGAGCCACGAGGATCCGAACCACTGGCAGTAGCTGCAGAGCCCCGTCCAGGTGTGGCAGCAGCTGCAGAGCCCCGTCGAGGTGGAGTCACCTTTCGCCCGTTTCGGTAGCTGTTCTTTATTTCATAACTATATCAGATGTACATGTCTTCCTGCTGCCACAGCTGCTGGACGAGCTGCCGCATCCTTCTCCGGGGTCATCGGGCCGGGAACGGCCTCGATCCCAACATGCTATATACACGTATTATACATATATGCCTAGATACATATATATATATATATATATATATATATGTAAATATACATATATCAATTAATATTTGCAATGTGTGGTGTATATACATACATATATATATATATATATATACACACATGTCTATACATATATAGCTACTTGTATATACATATATACGTATACACACATCTTGATCACTATTATAACCGCACTAACAAATATTAAATACTGTTGCTGCCAAAGTCACTGGAGCCATTTCTTCATGAGGAGGCTCATCAGGCGGTGGAGGCGGCGGCGGAAGCCCAGGAGGTGGCGGCTCCGAAGGTTCGGGCGGAGCTGCAGCTGCCGGCTCCTGTGCAGCCGTGTTTAGCCAAACTGATTTAAGTCATGCATCGCTATATATACACTTCCAAACTTTGTGCGGGTACTGCCTCTGTCTTCGCAGGGATCCCTTCTGGCACTGCGGAGGCATTGACGTCACCCTCAGCCCGAATCATTCTATGGACCATTTATCTGTCCTCTTGTTGTATACTACAAAAGTAAAAAATAACATACATATGTACATGTAAATATGTGTATATATATAAGCTCTATATATATATATATATCTGAGTCAGTAGCGAGTAAACTATATTGTTTGCGAAGCGGCAGCTGCAGCCTTCGGGCCATTCGTCGGCAGGTCCGCTGCGACCTCTGTTCGCTCATCGTGTGTATATATACACACGAACACATCCGCATATGTCGTCCTCTTGCCGAAGAATCGCTAGCAACCATGACATTATTTATGATGCATATATCTATACATATATATATATATATACATTATATATCATATTAATATATCGAAATATATTAATATTAGGGGTAGACAGATGTGCATAAATTAATTCGTGAATTAAGACTGCCTCCATAGTATCTTGACCAGGTGCATTGGCTGCCGCTGGCATCTCAGGAGCCGCAGGCGGTGGAGGTGCTGCTCGCGAGGCCTGCATAAATAGAAAAGCTCAGCAAAAACATACGTGGTACTGTATAACAAAAAAATAAAAGGCCAGCCGAGCTATATTGCTGCCAGAGTTACTGCAGCAGCTCCTTCAGATTCTGCCCCAGCATGCACCACGGGAGGTGCTTGGGCTGCTCCTGCATCGACCTGGATATGTATATATATATATATAGGAACATATACATATATGTATATAGTGTGCTATTTAACTATGAGATATATAATCTATAGACATATATAACAGAGGAAACAAACAAATATATATATATATATATATATATGTATACACATATATATAGTTAACATATGTATTTGTTGTGTAGTGCTGCCACAGTTACAGCAGAAAGCCTGTCAGCTTCACGAGAAGCTGCAGGGGCGGCAGTCGTAGCAGGTCTATCCTCCGATTGATTCAAGATAAGTCCCAGCATATGAATATATTCGAATAGATATGAACAAAAACCAAGAATGACTGCTGCCGCCACAGCTACGGCAGCACGTAGCTCCGGCCGATCCCCAGGCGGCGGTCGTTCGCCAGGCCAGACCCCAGGCTGAGCACCGAGGTTCCCGGGATGAGCCTGGTGGCAATGTATATAAAGACATATATATATATATATATACATGTACATATATCTAAATACATAAACCCAAAAAACTGAGATATATATATATGTTCTGGGCAGCGAATATCAACTGTAAACAGTTCTCTGCAAAACTTGACATGTATCTATATATATATATATATTCAGAAAGATAATGTATATATATATATATGTATATGTTTATATATATATGTAAGTATAAAGGCTTTACTGTGCTGCCATGGGTACCGTCAAGTCGCCCGGTCGCACCACTGACCCAGGCGGCTCCAAAAACGGCGGAAACTCCGGAGGCCATGGCATAAACGGAAGCCCAGGGTACCTGTCGACACCGACGTGGTTGTACCCGCGGACATTCGCCATCTCCACCTCCGGAACGAAGCACAGCACCCAGCGACCCCGCAGCAGGGTGACACCAGACCCAGGTGCTCGCCGCTGCTCATCGCCAGCATTCGTGGGATCAGCCATGGCGAAATGCTGCAAAAGCAGCTCTAGATCTAGAGCTATGCCTAATTAAGGCTCATGATGCATGAGCTGATGTATGTAGTTATCCTGGTATGTATATCATATATATATATATATACATGGTTGTAGTAGTATATATATATGTATATATTTAAGAGATCTCGACGGATCCGTCACCGAGCCGGCTTCAGCATGGAATCTGTATATATATATATGTATTATGTGTATATATATATAGGTATACATAAGCTACACACACGTATAGTATGTATCTCGCTAGTGTATATATATATATATATATATATATATAATACATATATGGTATGCATATATATGTACACATACGTATTCAACTATGTGACATAACACATATATATATATATATATATATATATATATTTATTTAATTTTCCAGCTGCTCCGGCCACGAATCCGAAGGGAAGATCTCGACAAGCAGGGCTCAGACAAAAAGGCGAGGGTATGTCTATATGTATCCGTATATATTGTTGTACATATTCTAGGACCATGCCTGTGCACCAAGAAATATATATTCTAGCCAACTCAAACACTCCCAGCGGTCTGAGCCCATGCTTGCAACTGCAGGCACACTCAGTGGCCACAGACCTGGGTTTAGGGGGTCGTAGGATCCGAAGTTGGGGGTCCGAATTCCTAAGCCCCTCAACCCTAAACCTCGAAAGCCTCAACCCTAAACCCTAAATCGCAAAACCCTTAAAGGGTTCGACCCTTGAGGATCCAGGACTGACGGCACGTCACACAGCCCAAAACCAAGCAAAGCACGGAAACCTGATTTGTTCCTATGCCAAAGCCCAGACCAATAAATATATATATATATATATATATACAAAATATTTCCGCGACGACACATGTCTCCCCTGAAATCGCTCAAGGACACTGAAACCTCATCCCATCCACTGATTCCGGCCTCGGCAAAGGAAAGCCGCAGCTGGCGGGCACCGACCATGAATTACGAATTATTGGGAGCTCAGGCTTCTGTCATATATATATATATATATATATGGCTATGCATGTAGCCTACGTCGTCTGTATGCACACGTGTTTATTTCATACGGGCCTCGGTGCAGTCTGGAGTGCGAGACATCTGGGGATTTCTGGCCGGTTCCTAGTTATAATTATTTGAAAAACATATTCCTTGAATAGTCGTGACTGCACGCTATCTAGGATCATGGTCTTCCTAATTGCATGTACATGTATGCCTGCAAGCTCCTGGGCGGCGAAGCGGCGGGTGGCAAGGATTCGATATATATATATATATATATATATATGCAGCATGATAGATATGTATAAATAAATAAATATATATATATATATATATATATATATATATAATATGTGTATATAATAATAATAATAATAATAATAATAATAATAATATATATATATATATATATGTATATTTATATATATATATATATATACATATATTTGTTTTCGTCGTTCATGATGCTTGGTGGCTTCTGTGTCGGACAAATCTATGTGTGTGTATATATATATATATACATATATATATAATACATATACATATATATATATATATATTTAGATACATATATACATGTATATATAGAAATGAGAGAGACCTGATACACATAGAAAAACACGTGCAAGAATCTATAAATCATTGTTTTCTCAATTCAACCAACGTGTCGGAATTTAATATTTTTTCAAAAAAATCAATAAATCAAGCAGGCTCGCTATAAATGGCATCTTACCATGCATGTGTAAAGAGTGGACAGCATGCCATAGGCTAAAGTACATGAAATCCTAGGACTTTCATATATGACACACATGCTCCGTCCGGAACCACAAAAAACAAGGTCTTGCGTTGTTGTGCTACCCAAACCAGCACTATGGTCACATTTGAGGTCTTCGGATGCTTAGGGTTAACTAATCCCTAAACCCTAAACCCTAAATTGTACTAACTTAACTAATCCCTAAACCCTAAACCCTACACCGTACTAACTTAACTAATCCCTAAACCCTAAACCCTAAATTGTACTAACTTAACTAATCCCTAAACCCTAAACCCTACACCGTACTAACTTAACTAATCCCTAAACCCTAAACCCTAAATTGTACTAACTTAACTAATCCCTAAACCCTAAACCCTAAACTAACTAAACCCTAGGACCTAAAAGTCCCGACCTTTCGCAAACCCACATGAGCCTCGTACGTGATGGCCTTCTGCCTGCGGAGTAGTTGCAAGGTTCCTTTAAGGGTCCCTTTAAAGGGATCTATAGGGATTCTATAAGGGTCCCTTTAAAGGGATCTAGGTTTCTTTAAGGGTCCCTTTAAAGGGATCTATAGGGATTCTATAAGGGACAAGGGGTCAGGGCCTAGTTGGAGGTTCATGGAAATCTTATAACTGGGGTTATAAGTAGGGTGGTTACCATTGTAACCCATATTGGGGGACTTATAACCCCACTTATAACTACCCATGAACCTCCAAGTGGGCTGTTCTCAGAGTAGCAAGAAGGGTTTGAGGCTTCAGGGTTTAGGATTAGGGGCTCAGGGCTGTGGGTGCTAAGCTTGAGGATTCAGGGAGGGTTTCGGGTGTCAGGTTTGGACTCGCGTACAGAATCACTGTTGGGAGTCCAATAGTGAGCAGTACCGGGATTCAGACGTTTAGGTTTTGGTGCTCCTAAGGCGCAGTTACCATCCAGTTTTCTGCCGGTAACCTGTTAAAGCGGGTCGTGGTGGCAGCTTTGGCTATTGCTTGGGGTTTGCAGGTCTCACTTGACGACGTGGTGATTGCGATGGCAGTGGAGATGGTGACGAAAAGGAGGAGTAGTGATACAGTGATACACATGTAGGTGGTGACGGTAGTGACGGTCCGCTGCTGCTGCCGTGGGGGCTGCTGGGAAAAAGGTAACAACAGAGCCGACGCCGACAGGGATCACGACAGGCATCGCTTCATGTGGCCGCGTTCATCATTTCGAGAGACTCGTGTTGTGGCAGGAGAGGGACAGCGACAGAGAGAGAGAGAGAGTAAGAGAGAGAGGGAGAGAGGCAAAAGCAATAATATCAAAGAGAGCGAGTTTTATATATATATATATAGATAGATTGGAAATGAGGGTGCAGGTGACGCTTGGGATGGTAAACATGTCGGTGATGGTGATGAAGATGATGGTGCGAGCATAATATTCACAACAACACTTACCGCCATCTTTTGACAACTTTGACTGTACTGGCTATCCCAAACTAGCGATGTAACGGGAGACAGTGCGGATGGTATCATAACGGAGAAGCTGATGATGGCAACCACAATGACGACATTGATGGTTGTGATTTTGGTGATCAAGCTGACTTGCAGAGTTGTTGCTTCTCCTACGCCTAGGACTCTGCATCCGAGTCAGTTGAACACAGCAGCTTTTATTCCCTTCACGAAGAGTACCGACTGTCTCTCTCTCTCTCTCTCTCTATGCTGTCATGACCATGAACCGCTCCAGAACCTGTAGCATCTCAGCCTTAGAAATTAGAAACCTCTATTTATGATGCCCTCTGAAAGACCTTGTTCTAGATCCTAGTAAAGACCCTTTATAAAACCTAAAAAGGGGACCCTTACAGATCCCTTCAAGGAACCCCTCTAGAAACCTTGCAGGGGCCCTTATACAAGAAACTTAAAGGAATCCTTAAAGCAACCCTAAAGGAATTCTTGTAGAAACCTTAATTGAACCCTCGTATAGCACCATATTACTCCATCTAACGGCCAAGTGGCTCTACGCATGCCTTCAAAGCCGCTCTCGAGGATGCCTTCCAACGACTCTGAGTGCCAAAGACTTTCGGGGAATCGGTTTGGGGTTTAGGGTGTCCAAGTACTCCTTATTTCTTTTTGGGTACCAACAACCACTGAATTAGGGACTACTTGGACCCTTAGGGGAAGGTTTTAAGTGCAATAGCGCCCCACTGCAGGGCTTTTGAATCAAGGCTTTTGTCTTCTCGGCTCCTTCCCTCCTCCCGGGTTGGAATCAAGGCTTAAAGTTTAGGTTTTCGGGTAATGTAGGAACCTGATTCAGAAACCCTGGGCCTATAACCCCAACATGATAGGATTCAGATCAGGAACCCTAGCAAAAGCCCAAGGTTTCTTAACCAGGTTCCTACATCTACTTGTCGGGTATCAGGGGGAACTAAAGGTTAACCTTTTTGGTTATATAGGGATTATATAGGGACTATACTACCCCAAGAAAAGTACGGAAAGGTCACCTACTCCACTGCTATAATTCAAATTAGAGCGCCTCTAGGCCTCTAGGCTTTTGACTTATAAATATACTGTAAATAACAAGGGGATTCATATTATGGTTTAAGCTTTACTTTAGAAGCTGCCCCCACCCTGTAATAGTGACTATAAGGATTATATAGGATTAGAGAGGGCCCTAATATATTCCTACTATACCACTATTACAGGGTGGGGGCAGCTTCTAAGCTGTACTCCTTAATTACGGGGTATTGGGCTCTCTGGGTTGGAGCGCCTTTGAAGCTTTTGACTTATGAATTAGAAGGGGCCCCCACCCTGTAATAGTGATATAATAGGAATATAATAGGGCCCTAGTATAATCCTTATAGTCACTATTACAGGGTGGGGGGCCCCTTCTAACTTATGAATGCGTGCTTCAAGATGCAGGGCTTTGAAGGCTTTAAACCATGCTTTGATAGAGTTGCGCAGGGGCGCTCTTTACAAATTTAATTTTGGAGCATAGTATGGCGCATTGTTTCACAATGCAGCATAGCATAGTATATCTTAATTAGACAGCATACTATAATCGATTGTAGCCTATTATTGC
Source organism: Symbiodinium sp. CCMP2592 (assembly GCA_905221615.1). Taxonomy (NCBI): domain Eukaryota; class Dinophyceae; order Suessiales; family Symbiodiniaceae; genus Symbiodinium; species Symbiodinium sp. CCMP2592. The sequence goes on from CAJNDT010003201.1 coordinate 28,053, forward strand.
ACAACACAGCATATTATCGTATATATATATATATATATATATCTATATATATATATATACACTATAGTTCGGATCTTCGGGCCCCCTGAACCCTACCGGCAAGCGCGCACCTGAAACGGCAGGCTCCCTGACCTTGGCCGGGAGAGACACACAATGTAGGGGCCTTAATAAACAATAGGGAACCCCTACAAAATAGTATAGATAATCATTTCTAGGGCAGGGGCCTTAACAATCAGAATAGGGTGTTGGGGCCCATTATACTATATTTGTAATAAAGAACCCCCAAAACAGTATAGGTAATTATTTAAGACCCCTATATTACAACCCATAACAAGGGCAGCTGTAATATGGCCGGCTAGAAGGGCTACTACAATATGTAGGGGTTGCCATGATAGGGGTTACTATAAACGCATCACAAGGGTTCAGTTAAGGGCTACAGCCCAGGGGGTTTGGTGGTTTGTGCAGCTTAAGAGTTTCAGATGCGGTTTCTCGAGTGGGTTGAGCTTGTTGCGGTCGGCAGAGCTGCCATGACCCGGAGGGTCCAAGTGCACTACCGTTATGGAATTAGGCCCCCAAAAACATGATAAGGATGGTCTTTTGGGACCTAATTCCATGATGGTAGTGTGTATGGACGGGGCTAGCAATTCCGACTGACATTGCCTCGCTTACCAAGCCTAGCACTCTCACTGTTGTGTCTGCGATGGTATTCACTGAGGATTGCTGCTGGTGTTCCTACGAACACAAGTACCTTCGACGAAGATGACTACTGCCAATACAACTGCTACTGCTCCGACGACGACTACTACTATCACTACTACTACTACTACTACTACGACGACTACTACTGCTCCTGCTGCTGCTGCTGCTACTACTACGACTACCACCACCAATACCACCACTACTCCTACTGCTGTTACTGCTACTGCTGCTGCTTCTGACGTTTATGCTGCTAAACTCATCGCCCAGGTGCAGCATGTGGAAGAAGATCATGCCGAGCCTCGGTGTGTGCAGCAACAACCAAAACACCCATAAAGGGGTGATAATGGCCAGGGGCGAACATCACGATAATGTCAACAGTTGTAAACTATAGCAACAGGACTAGTAGCAGCAATAATCATAAAAAAGGAAAGGAGCAACACTCAGCGTAACAGTAACACTACTGAAAAACCGAAATCAAGCTTCTGATAAGACCCATCCTTCTGGTGCAGACTGAGAGACTCAGGGGGATGCCGTCACTAAGACTAAATTTGAGTGGCTTCGACCCATGTGATCCATGAGTCTTACTGTGAAGGAGAACACCACCCTAAACCCCCTAAGCCTAAACTGCGATTCTGTGTGCCGATTAGTGGTGCTCCGGTCTGTCTATGCTTGGATTGGCACACTCTGCGAGACGAACCACGGGTGCGCTGCTGTAATTTGACCCTGGCCTGAGCAGATGATATCTCTTCGACATGATTGGGAGTTTCCGAAAATAGAGGTACCCTATTCAGGATCCTACTATAGGGTATTATATTAGGGCCCCATATTTTCGGAAACTCCCGATCGTGGAGAATGGAACTGTCTTGCTGGATGCCTTTCTCTGGGCGTCGGGAGCCGGAACTCCAACTGGAACACCGATGACGCTTTCACAAGGGCTGCTGACACAAGGCTGTCACACCCCATCAGCCATCCCTTCATAATAATACGAGTTAGAAGCCCCCTAATATGGCCTACTTAAAACCCCACTTATAACTTCCCATCAGCCGCCAAGTAGTCATACATACCAGAACCATGCTACGAGAAAGAAGCTGGAATGACGGAAATACAGCAGCAGTGAGCCGCACTCTCATAACATGCCCCTGTGGAAGGCCCAGAGCCGCCTAGACCCTCAAACCCTCCCCAAACCCTCGACCATAAACCCGACAAGACAAAAGTAAACCCCTGGATCGAAGGGCAGATGAGACCCTTCCTGGGGTACCGCACGCCCAGATGTCGTTCTTCTCGGCATGCCGTGGAAGTTCCAACTTTCCATCAAGAACCAGCTCCTTCGCAGCAACTTCTTGATTGAGGGTTCCTTACAGCGTCTGTTCAGGGTCCTAACACCTTAAACCTATAAGCCTAGAAAATTGTGAGTAGTGCTTGGGAGATGGTTCTACGATAGTATAGATGTACTGAAGTTCTTCTAGCTATGTCGACCCCTGTATGACTCGGCCTGGATTATACCGCGAGGCGCTGTAGGGCCCAGGGTCAGAGCTTCAGTGTCCTTTCAGGGGCAATTGCAAGCACTCACTTCCCCAAGCCCCTCGACAAAGCAGAGTGCGAGAATTAACACTTCAATTCCAGAACTTTGACAATGAGCGGAACCCGAATTTGTAATAGAAGACCATACAAACCCATTCAAAACCATCCTAAACCCCTTTGTAACACCCGTACAAAACCACCCGTTCCAGGGCCGTTTTCTTGGTGCTGGGAAAATCGGGCCTTCCCACCCAAACTGTTACGGATCCTTCGTAGAACCCTCAGAGACCCTTGATAAACCTTTAGAAACTCCTGATGAAGAGAACCGAAATCCTTGTAGACCCCTTAGAAGAACCCTCTCCTTACGCCAAACCTTTCAAAACCTTACGATGGGGGCCTGAATAATTACCAATGCTATTTTGGGGGGTCCTTCTGATAATTCTAGTATTATCAGCCCCAACACCCCGAGGCCTTCCCTACTATGGATCCTTGTAGAACCCTTCGAGAACCCTTTTAGAAGCTCCTTACCCCAAACCTTTCTAAAATACCTTGCCCCAACACTGTCTGGTTCTTAGTAGGGCATGTGGGAAGGTCCTCTATAGTAGTCTCAATAACCTAATCCCCCATTCCCCCTACTAAGAACCAAGGATGCCAGGCACACCTTGCCAACTTGTTCATTGAGGCCACCACATGCCACCACAGCTGTTAGATGCCACTGCAATTGATGCCACCACAATTTATGCCACTACAATTGACAGTTGTATTTGGAAATATGATTATGAGTTGCTTGACTCACAGGAAGTCTCATATCAAATTGGAAATCGCAAACGGTCACAAGGCCTTCTGAATGTACTCCGGCGAGATGGCGTAGCGCTCCAGCTCCAAGCCCTGAAGGTGTCAGGACGGCTTCTTAGGCATCCTGGGGCTTAGCAAGGGCCCTTTAATAGAGTCCTTTTGTGGGTATTTGGGGTATATTATAGGGTAGTTGGGGGGTCTAGGTAGGGTCGAGAGTTTAGAATCCAAGATTGTTTGGGCTGTGCTTTTGCTTAGGGGTCTTAGGGTTAAGGCGTTCAAAGGTTGAGGAGTTCGGGGTCTGTGAGTTTCTGTTTAGAGGGGACTGTATCATGAGGGTTCTGTACGGATATTGTCGGAATTTTCTGGTTTTAAAGGTTTCATAGGTGTTATGAGGGCTCATGCTACTTCTGCAGTTGTTGCTACGCAGATAAGAACTAACTAGATGGCAAGGAGGTCAGCCTTGTTACGTGCACTGTCGAACCACAGTGATACTGCAACTAAGACAAGTCACGGCTCAAGACTCAAGATGGTAACACCTTCGCCTTACAAGCCTCATTTAAACAGAGTTTAAGTCAACTAAATGTCATCCTCCGGGCAACGCGGACTATACAGCCGCGTCCAACGGAGACTTGCAACTGCATCTAGGGTTGTGGTCTAGGTTTGGTGGGGCTTGCGGTCTTCAGTTCAGGGCTGGGTCGAGGGACAGTCGTAATTCAACTTCCTGTTCAAGAATAATCCCTAAACCGCATTCCCCAAACCTTTCTGTTCAAGACTCCCTAAAGGCTCTAAAGCCTAAACACTGTAAACCCTAAACCCTTACTACTATTTGCTTAAGAACCCCCCAAAAAAGAAACAATGATAATCCCTATATTATCCCTATAAGGAATATATTTTTCATCTTTTGGGGGTTCTTAAGCAAACAGTAGTTAACGCCGCCCAAACGCCCCTGCCTTCGATGTCTCCTCAGTCGAGAAGAGAGGCGGTCGGAGCACAAAGCCCTGCGAATCGCTTGGGTTCGAAGCGGGGGGGTCGGGGGGTGGGGCGGTGGGGGGGGTGGGGGAGGTGGGGGGGGTGGGGTGGGTGGGGGATGGGGTGGGGGTGGGGCCCAAAACCCTAAACTCCACACAGGTCTTTTGAGGGCTTACACTGATGAATCACTTGGGTTCGAAGCCCAAAACACTAAACTGTGAGGGCTTACCACTCATGAGGATTCATTTGCCATCCTCTGGTTCTCTATAGAATTTTGCGTTGGGTTTGCAGGGTCTCATGTAGGAACTGGAACCTGATTAAGAAACCCTGGGCCTAAAACCTCAAAACAGCTGGATTCATATAAGGAACCCAGATAAAGTCCCCGCGTTTCTTAATCAGGTCTCTACAGTAGGGTTGAGTCAGGATTTGCGGCCTATGTTGGCTTGGGGCTTCGGGCTACAGGGCTGATGAAGCGTGCAGGGAAAGTGTTGCGTCGGGTTATTGACTTGCATTTGGGGCGTCAGCGCTCGTGGCGTCAAGTCTGGCTTTGCTCTGAAGTGGTACTCACATTATGCGGCTGCTTACAGACGATAACGTGTCGAGACGCCCAAGCCCCCGCATGGGGCCGTGAACTCTGCTGCAAGTCTTCTGGGACAAAGCCCCAACTAATGCCCCCCCTCAAACCCATGTATGTAGTAGCCAGGATTTGATTTAAGCGTACAAGACAGGGATCAGAGTAAACAAACAAAGCCGGGTGTCGGCATTTTTCGGCTAACTGTCCCAGGATTTCACGACGGGGAGTCTTACTGGACACTTCCAGAGAGAACACTCAGCTAGTCACCTATGTCTAACAGACATGCCTCTTGCAAGCCCTGAACCCCAACCCCTTTTCTCCTAAGAGTTTCAACTTGAACCCCGTGACCAAGCAGCTCCACAAATCTCTGCCTAAACCCTAACCTACTTGTATCATGGTTTTGGTTATATTTTTGGGACTATACTACCCGAAAAAGTTACAGGTTACCTACTCCACTACTAGGCTAAACCGGCCTGGCCGATGTCGCAAATCTTGATTTGCACATCGCAGTCCTGCGACTGGAAAGAAGCGCACACACGGGGCCACACCGTTCAAGTAAACACGGGTTCAGGGTTTAGGGGTAATTGGAGGCAGCGTTCTTACGAACAAGCATCCGATATTGATATCGAGCGTAGAGGCAGCTATAGCACCACCGGAACCCCAAACTAAACAGCCTTATCCGCAAATCCCAAGCCTAGAACCGCTGCATCACACCATCCATTCGAGGACTGTCCTCCTCTGCAGCATCTTCCTCCTCAGTGGCGGGCCAGGTTCTGTTTCAGATGTTCCGAGGCTGTAGAGGACTTAGGGGCACCCACATGTTCATGAATTCTACGACTGAGTGGCTTAAAGCTCGGGGTTATAGCGTTGGGTGGTGGGGTTCAGGCCGGGCTGACTCGATTCGCCCAGCCACCCGTGCAGCTCTCGAAGCATCTCCCGCGTGGGAGTTTCAGAAATCAGGGGCCTCACCCTCTAGTGGGGATATATAATAGGTATATAATAGCTATATTAAGGGTATATACCTAGTTAGGACCGCCCGTGGGTACCTTTGGCACGAAATCCCCGGAGACAAAGATCTCTTATTCAAGGATGCACTGGAGATGAGTCCTTGTTCTCAGTTGAGCAGTATTCCTGCATTAGCGGTAAGTAAACAAAACCACAACGACCCGTCTTGAAACGGAATAAATACCCTATGGCATTGTATGAACAAAAAGAGGTAGTAGGCTCTCTGCGTTAGCATGCACCGAGCGGAAGTAGGAAAGGCATCGTTGGCATGTATTGTCGGTGCTGCACCGATAGTAGGGTCTGGCGCGACAATACCGGCAATAAACTTGCAGCAGCAACCCGCACCGATCACTGCGAGCTTTTGGCCGTAAGCATCGTAAGGGTATGTACCAACGGCTGATTGCAATCGAGGCTATTTTACCGGCTGGAAGCCGGAAATACGTGCGAATCACAAACCCCTTATCAAATTCAATTAACCTCCTGAAAGATGTAAGCAACCTTCGTACTAAAACATTGGAAAACTAAGACCCTCAGCGCCCCACATCGATGATGAGGGCCTTCGGTGAAAGTCTCCCATGGACGATGCCCTGGCAAAGGGAGTGCGGTCCGGATTTCCATGCTAGTTTGCGTCTCAAGGCTCAAGGTACGAGTGGGGCCGAGGGCTTTTGCATTCAGGCTTCAGGGTATTTTGATTGTGCGAAAAAGAAGAAACAGGACCAGTTATACAGATGAATGCACGCAGGATGCTTTCTGTTCCGTTGACGTTCTCGTGATTCTTGTGTACGTGTTACTGTTGTCCTTCGCTGGCCCCCTTTCTGCGTAGGGGTTTCGCCCTTGAGGTTTAGCGTGGCTTTTGCAATTTCGGAGCCGCCGAACCCTAACATGAGCCCTTGAAGTCTCCTCGCGAAGAACCACGAAATCCGCAAGAGGGCTAACCCAGAGAGCCCAATACCCCTTAATTAAGGAATATGGCTTAAATTATATAGGGCTTCATATTATGATTTAAGCTATATTCCTTTAATTAAGGGATATTGGGCTCTCTGGGAATTTTGTATGAGCGAGTGCTAATTCACCGCAGGATCTCAGGAGGAGCATCTCATAATCAGAAACTTCGCGCGAAGAATCCTAATTTGGAAAGAACACCCTCATGTCATCTGCCCGTGATTGCAGTTTTGTGTTGTTTTTAAGAAACAGAGGCCCGCTGACTCTCGCACCACGTCTGTAACCAACTTCCTGCTTCAGGAGCAACAAACGCTACACCCTTAACCCCAAATAAGCCCTTTTGGACCTTGGCTTCGGGACTCGCGTCTCGGTACATTGATGCTCATGGATCTACCTGCAACCTTATCGATCCATCAACGCAGAAGATGCACTTATCTATATCATGCACTGTGTCTTTCTGTTTAAATGTGTCCGTTATATGAGTGTGCATGCATGTATGTTCTGCTGTATTGCCATGAACTTCTGTATTTATTGATGTAATTAGTTGGTTCTCTTGTGCATTCATGTGTCGACCAGTTCAGGCTAGCATGTACTGCAACTTCCCCTCTCTGCCTGTCTGTTGTTGTTTTCCTCTCTCTCTGTCACACACACACACACACACACCCTCTGTCTCACTCTCTCTCTCTCTCTCTCTCTCTCTCTCTCTCTCTCTCTCGCTTTCGCTCCAGCTATCCGCCGATGTATGTAACGGGATCTATGCAGACACATTGGGTTGTTGAGTGCTTCATTTCTTCATCCTGGTGCTTATCACAGTCACATGTAAGACAAGGTGAGCATGGAGTGTCTGATCCTGGTCGTCTAACGACGACTCCTTCTGCCTCCACTTCCAGCATCAGCGCAGCTCAGAACCGTGATCTAGAAATTGCAGGTTTTGAAATCATAGCTTCCGGCGGCGGTTTTATAGCTTGAAGGTTTCAGGATTCGGGCTTACGGTTTGGAGCTTATGCGGTCAGACCGTTAGCCCCAACCAAACAAGTACGCCTCATAACTGTCGTGCTGGTATGCAAGTGTACACATACATAAAGATGCGCCCGAACCATGAAAAATGACAGCCCTAAATCTGGGCCTGCGAGTGGGCCACAGACAGCGCCATTGCAGCCTCCGGCAGACAGTGGCGATCGAAAAATGGTGGCTGTTGGCTCGCTGACAGGGTTCTGGGCTCGGTAAGAAGGGTCACAAGAAATGAGTACTGCAAGTTCTTTCCATAATAATGGTCGAAAGTAAGGCAACTATACCCACAACTACTGCCTCAAAGCACGAGTTGATGTACCCATCTCAGCAAGGTTGATCCTCCAAGCAGCCCACTAGACAATTCGACAGCGCATTCGTAACCGGAAGCCATAATGCTCGGGCCGTGCTTGTATGGATTCATGAAGTTGATGGACCCGAAAACACAGCCTTGACAGTGACTAAGACTATGCCGACGGAGTAATTACTATACCTAGACTATAACCTGCTGTTCCAGTACGGTGAAACTAGGTTTAAGCCACGAAGTGCGATGGTCTCCACCATATGAGGAGACGACGGAACTACCTACTGGTCGTGGGTAGTGCCCCGGTGGCAAATATCCTGCATTCGGGCGAGGGCCAATCTTTCCACAATGGCATTCACCTGCTTTGGGTTCAGGGTTTAGGTCTTAGGCTTTGGGGCGCAGGGTTTTGGGTTCACGGCTCAGGCTTTAGGATTCCGGGTTCAGGTCCTTGCCGGTACTTTTGAGCTTCCGGAGCCTTCGGGCTCCTTCCCTGAGAGTAGTGGAGGCCTATGGACTAATCGAGTTGTTGTTTAGTCGGGTTTAGTGGGGTTCGGAAAACCTTAAACGTCCCTAAACACTAAGCCCTTAACCAACAAAACATGGACCTTGAAACCCAAGATGCGGAGCGAACCTGGCGCAAGTAGTCGGCGGCCTCTTCCTGGTGCCGGGGCTGTGTGACATAAGATACTAGCAGGGGCCCGAACTATTCAACAGAGGGGGGGAGGGGCGGGGTGAGGCACGGGGTTGGGGTGCGTGGGCAGGTATTACAGCCCAGATTCCAGAAACCCTTCAAAGGGATGCCAAAGCCACCATTTCTATAACCCTGAATACAAGCACTAACCCCTAAACCCTAAAACCCCTAAAAGCCTAAACCCCTAAAACCCAAAACCGAGAAAACCCTAAGACGGCCCTCACCTCGGTCAGCGAGGCACGTTCCTGGATATTCTCGAACAACGTCGTGGTACCAGCCTCGGTTTCAAAGTACTGCTTCCAAGGTTCTCAGCCGGGTCCCTCCTAAAAGGTGTCTTCAGGGCACCTACGACATTATACGATCTAAGAGTTGAGGGTGGATGGTTTAGTTTTTCGTTGAAGGGCGTGCTGCTTACGCTTTCTTAGTCTGTGTCCTAGACCCTAAACCCCAACCCCCATATGCACACTTCTTGCCATGCTGGTTTTCATCTGCTGCTGTTGCCCTCCTCGCAGCAGCGCTTGGGCAGGAAGTTGAGGTTCGGTCTACACATGTTTTTTTGGGGGGGGAGGGGCTGCCGTAATATCTATACATTAACTGAAAAAGGGATTTCATACGGAACTGGTCATAAAGGGTGTTCAGCATGTAAAGCTGGGAACCTGAGAAGGGATTTTATCCAGCGCTGATCATGAAGGGTTTAGAGGGACGGAATTTGGAGTGCCAAGCTGAGAACCACCAGGAACAACGCAACCAATCCTTCAGGCGCCGATATGCATCCCTAAACCCCTAAGCCCCAAACCCTAAACCCCTAAGCCCTAAACCCCTAAGCCCCTAAGCCCCAAACCCTAAAGCCCTAAACCCCTGAATCCCTAAACCCCAAACCTCTACGGCCCTCAGCTCCAGGCTCGCTCGTAGATCAAGTAGATGTACGTGTTGTCTTCGAACGCCTGCTCGGACTTGTACCGCGGCACGCAAAACCCAAAGCAACGCCTAAGCAGTACCCCTTTTTGCGGCTAGAGAACAATCGGCCTGGTCCAAGGGCTAGTAAAGCCAATGCGAAACAGCGCAGGGAATCATGTACTTACACCAAGCCCTGGAAGTCCGTTGAACAACTACCAACTTGAGGCTATGGGGCCTACAGGGCTGTAGGGAGTATGCCTTCAGGCCGTAGGGCTACTGTGGGGTAAATGATAGCATCAAGCACAGCGTCAAAGCATCAGAAAGTAATCTCAACATAATCCTGCATCGGGACCCGAGAAACGCTTTGCAGTCCCCACATATCCAAATGTAAGGATCAGTAGTAGCTTAGGCGACAGTACGGTCATAAGTACCTAATTAGGCCTTTCGGTTTTTGTAAGTATACTTATAGTAAACTTACTTGTTAACCTCATTGGCCAAGGCCCCTGGCCTTGAAGTAGGGTAAACCTCCCCTGAAGCCTAGTCGACGTCTGAACACCGGGTAGGACATACCCGCACTTTGACTTTGCACCTCGATGAAGCGGCAGAGATGGGGATGTTCAAGTCCACTCAATGCCTTGGTCAGAACATGGCTGCAACGGCTCTAAACTCTGAGTGTGTAGAAATTTCGGATTGCCGAGGTTGAGGTTAGGGTTTGTGGTTTTGGCATTTTTTCGAATTTAGAGGTTTTGAAGTTGTGGTTTTGGGTTTCGGGCTTCAGAGTCAGAGGGTGGGGCCTACGGTTTTCGGAACTGCGCGTTCGGATTTTTGAAGTTCAGATCCTGCACTTAGGGTTTAGGGCTTGTCGTTTTCGGTCTAAAGGTATCAGGCTGAGCCCTGCAGGACTGAACTGCAGCACTAACAAACACTAAAAACCCTGAAGCCTAATTGCACCTTAAACCCCAAACACTCTCTCTTACGAAGCCGGAGCCTGAACTTGAACGCATCCTGATGATAAGAAGTCGTGCAAGTGTAGCTCCTCCCTGGATTTGTGGGGGTTTGGGGGGTTAAGCGGTTAGGTTTTTGGGGCTTTACGGGTTTAGGGTATAGGCGGTTTATTGCTTGGGTTCGGGGGTCCCTTCCTTCCCACCATCCGCTGGCCTGGCAGTACTTGCTGATGTCGCTGGGGTTCTTGCCTCAGCTTCTCCCTAAGCCTTAACAGCGAGAGGCGGCAGCAACGACTCCTAGCAAACAACGGCGGCATGTTTAGAAGAAGAAGAAGCTGCCCACATCATGCGAGATGCTGCGCAGCGCCACAAAACCCACGAGGCATCTACTTCAAGGATCATGGGACTTAGCAACTAGGGTTATAAGCTTACTTACTAAGTCCCATGATCCTCCAAGTAGAAGCCGTACAAACCTATCGGCCCCTGCTAGACCTGTGATGTGAAACAGCCTACGAACATCACCTCCAGCTTTCATGTAATGTAGGGGCCTTAATAGTTAGAAAGGGTTTTGGGGCCCGTTATACTATACTTATAATAAGGTTCCCCCCCCGAATAGTACAGGCAATTATTAAGGCCCCTACATGACATCCCAAAAGTATCCCTCATTATTTTATAATTATAATAAGGAGCCCCCCACATAACCCCCTGAGCCGATGACAGGGCACAAGAGACTTCTTCAGCTTGCGGCAGACCTCAGAGCGACAAGAGTGGCCTTTTTGTATCAGGCTCTTCCCGGTTTGTTTACTGCCTAGTCTTTGCCGAAGAGAAGGATAAATACACTCATACGTACATATCGTACATGCGGTGCAGACAGACAGACAGACAGACAGACAGAGCCCTGCAGGCAGGGAGCCAACCAGACCTTTAATTAATTACTACATAAATATAGCCTATTAGGTCCCTATGCGTGCGCCCTGACCCGAGCCTCGAGACCCTAGGGTGCTCACTCTCTCGCCCGCAATACCTCACCTAAGAACCGCCTAAGAAACCCTCACATCCGAATGAGGCCCGGGCAAATCCCTTTCCGAGCTCCTTCAGTTTCACGTCCAGCCTTGCGGCGCAGGGTGCTTTTCAAGGTCGGGGCCTAAAGAAATTGGAACAAAAATTGATAACATACCTAAAGGTGCTGTGAAACGGTACGAACTGAATATACCGACCTCGCCAAGAGGATGTTGCTTGCTGGGTTCAGGGCTTGGAGTGTAGGGTGTATGCCCGTGTTTAAACGGGCTTTGCTGAAAGTCTGGGATTCAAGAATGATAAGTTCCACCATCGATTACGGCTCAGGGGTTGTAAACGACTCGAAAAGGGGCGGTTCCAGCTACAATCAGAAACCGTAAATCTGTGAACCCTACTTTTTGCTCTACATTTTTGTTTGGGTTTGGGCCGTACATGACATTGAAGTCTCAAAAAGCTTGGGGAGACTCTACCCACCTGTGGCCCAAAAGACCGACCTTTGTAAGGAACTATTTAGACAAACTATAATCAGACACCCCAGAGAAGAAGGCCTTTTCGGCTACAGGGTAAGCAAGCCCCCTCATAAGGCATCCCTAATGTTAAGACACGCGTGCAAATGCCCTCGCAACACGGTGAATGTCGCCAGGACACTTTCATTTCAACCCCTCTCAGTAAACCCTGAACCCTACACCTTATAAACCCTAAACCCTAAAACCCCAAACCCCTACACCCTAAACCCCCTAAACCCCCAAACCCTACTAAGTCCTGTAAGGATCCCTGATGTACCCACTGGGCCCGGGGCGCTGAAGTGCCCGGTCGGATGGGGCCTTTCTGCGAGTAGGCATCCTGGAACTCCTGCAGGTTTAGGGTTTTCAGGTTAGGGTTTAGGGTTTAGGGTTTAGGGTTTAGGGTTTAGGGTTTAGGGTTTAGGGTTTAGGGTTTAGGGTTTAGGGTTTAGGGTTTAGGGTTTAGGGTATAGGGTTTAGGGTTAGGGTTTAGGGTTAGGGTTTAGGGTTTAGGGTATAGGGTTTAGGGTTTAGGGTTTAGGTTAGGGTTTAGGGTTTAGGGTTAGGGTTTAGGGTTTAGGAAAGGGTTTAGGGTTTAGGGTTTTAGGTTTTATGTTAGGGTTTGCTCGTGCAGAGGGGTGCTATGAGGCTTCCTTCAAGGAACTCCCTGAAGCTTTACTAGGGTTTCAGGTTTAGGGTTTAGGGCTCAACTGGGGAAATAGCATATTTTGAAGGCATACCTAGCTCGTATTACTAGCCCGAAAAAGTTAAGAACAAAAACCTACACTGCTGAACAACGGCTATAGATTGCTGATAGGGTGGGGTTAGGGTCTAGGATTTGGGGTCTTCTTAGGATTTATGGTAGACCCTCCGCCAAGCATGTCTGAGCTTAAAGCTCTCCAAGAACCCAGACCCCCCCAACTAACCTTTGCTGTAGCTCCTAATTGCTTCTTAACGGTTTAGGGTTTAGGGTTTAGGGTCCCCTTCAAGATCCTTCAAGGGTACTTGGGGGTTCCTGGAAGGTCACAAAACATCGTTGGGGCTTGAAGGTAACTATGACTGCATAGTTAAACATCCTAAGTCTCCTGATCCTGTCACTAGGCAGGCAAAGACCTAAACGTCGCAAGATAAAGAAAGTCACGGGGAAGCTGCAAACCATATAACATCTACAGACCTGAAATAATTTTCCACGGAAAGCATGTGGTCTCGAAGCTGCTGAGGACTCTATTGTTAATTGAAGTATGACTTATAGATGATCAACGTCCTAGTGTAAAAAAGCAAAGAAAACATCCATCAGTGAAGCCGACAAGGATACTCAAAACCGCCTAGGCTTTGAATCACAAGGCCCAGCGCCGTAAACCACACAGCTGCGAGTTCCAAACACACAAAACCAAATGTAGAACCCTAACGGCTCCCCAAAACAACCCTAAAGCCACCCTCTGCTTGGCCTTGTAAGTCTTCAGGTTGTTCGTCTTCGCGGTCTGCCGGTTTGGATTTTTGGGCTTTGACGGGTTTAAGGGTTGAGGATTGAAGGGTCTTGTGGTCTATAGGGCTTCTGGAGCTTAGGGATAGAGTTTCCGGGCTTAGGGGCGCTGCTCTATGTAAGGCCTCTAAGATTTTGGGTTTTATTATGCGGGATTGGAGCTGAGGCTTTGGTGCTCGAGTGTCGAATGTCCGGCATGTATCATGGTCATGACCACCATCATCATCAGCACCATCATCATCATCAACTTCGTCATCATCGATATCATCATCATCAGCAGCAGCATCATCATCACCATCATGATCATCATCACCTGAAGCCCCAAACCCTGCCTTGAACCCCAAACCCTATTTAAGAACCCCATCTCACAGGAACCCCTGCCCTAACGTCCCTAAAGGAACCCTTCAGACCCTACACCCTCTCCTTGCCTTCTGTATTCTTCTCTCTACCTTTGTGCCAGGCAGGGGGTGGAGCAGGGAGGGTTTGGGGGTTATGGTTAAGGGCATAAATTATAGGGGTTAAGATTTAGAGGCTAGGGTTTAAGGGCTTAAGGGTTTAAGGGCCTTGGGGTTTTCTTAATGAGGGCTGTAGGGTTCCAAAGGGTCTTGTGAGGTTGCATAGGGTTCGATAAGGATGGACAGGGTTTGCTAGGGTTTTATGGGCTTCTTACTTCTCTTTTACTTTGTAGCTCTATGGGCTTTTATTGAGCTTTTGTACGGCTTCAGGGTTCTAGTATCTTCTAGCTGTTGCACTGTAAGGCTGCGCGTTTGGGGCTTGGCGGTATTTTGTCTGGTATGTTTTAGAAGGGGCCCCCACCCTGTAATAGTGGTATAACAGGAATATAATAGGGGCCCTAATATAATCCTTATACTCACTATTACCGGGTGGCAGCTTCTAAGGTATGTTTCAGATCAAGGACCTTGTGACTTCGGTTGACTTCGGGACTGCGGGTTCCTTGTGAGGTTGCCTTTTAGGTTTCAGTTAATTATTTCCCTAAGGCTCCTGATAGGCTTAGGGGCTTTGTGGGCGAGGATTTGGGCTTTGGGGGCTAAAGTTTCGGAACTACGAGGGTCCAGGAGCATTAGGGTTACTGCTTCTTAAGGCCCCTGTAAGGGTGGCTTCGCGGCATTTAAGACCGAGAAATGGGATCTATAATGGGTCGCTGCTGTTATCTAATATTTAATAGTATTCCCCTTGTTAGTACTTCCCACCTTTAGATCAGGTCGGCATAGATAGTTTAGAAGGGGCTCCGATGTAGACATCCTCGCACCAAAGCTACATGAGAGTTTCCTAGAGCTGGGCTTAGGAGTGCTTCTGTCGGGTTCACTCTAATTGTCCTCTCTGGTTTGTATGAGCGTAATTCTCCAAATTCGGGTCCCCCTTTAGGTCCCCATGTAGCGCGGCACCCTTTGAAAAGGACCCTAAAAGGTACGGTAATTTAGAGAACTGCCCATGAAGAGGCCCGGTGTTTGTTAACTTCTCGCCTCAAGCACCAAGCAGCAAAACAACCGGAAGCATGCCCCAAACTCTGGTAAGGTGCACATCCTCGTGTGGCAGACCTCGGCAAGTAAACTCCGAACCCTAAACCCTAAACCCTAAACCCTATACCCCAAATCCCTGATACCTCTAGTATGCCCCTCAAACTGACATCCTGAACAGTCTAATCACCTACTTAAAGGATCATGGGACTTAGTAACTATAGGGTTATAGGGTATAACTATACTTATAACCCTAATTAAGGTACTTATAACCTTACTTACTAAGTCCCATGATCCTCGATGTAGCAGAAACCCAACACATCCGTTCTGCCCGAGTTGCTGCGAGGGTCTCGGATTTGGCCCCTTGCGACAGAGTGCCTGGAGAGCCAGACCGAGAGCTACCCGAGCCCTATTACAGAGGGGCACCTTAGGGTTCCTTTCAAGGGTTACTATAAGGGCAATATGAGGGTTCCTTTGAAGGGCTACTATAATGGTTTATAGGGTTTCCGGAAATTTAGGGGGTACCTTTTAACAGGGCCTGCATAGGCTTCTGTAAGGTTTTAGACAGAGGGCTTTCCGACGGCCAATTTACCCCCCCCCCCCCCCCCACATGGCACTAAACATGCGCCCGCTTCGTTCAGCGACACTGCGATTCCTTCACATGGACTAACACGAACATTATCTGGGCCTTGACGCCTAAAGCATCATCGCTTT
The DNA here is from genome assembly GCA_905221615.1 of Symbiodinium sp. CCMP2592. Lineage (NCBI taxonomy): Eukaryota > Dinophyceae > Suessiales > Symbiodiniaceae > Symbiodinium > Symbiodinium sp. CCMP2592. Next base: position 43,594 of record CAJNDT010003201.1, read on the forward strand.
TTTTAGGAGCTGCTGAGAGATGTCTTACTAGGGTTTCTTAGAGCCGAAACTTACCTTAAAACCTTAAACGGCAAACCTTATATAACAAGACATCGTATAGGGGTCTTCACATGGTTTTGCAAGGGGGGGTGTAGGGTGCCCGACTATGGGTTGCAAATGGCCTCAGGCATTGGTGTCCGGGGCCTTGTGCGGGACTACATCTTGGACTCTCAATCCCAAACCTTATGGCGTCTGGGATTTGCGCTTTTGTTGAGGACTGGCCGGACGTCGCATATCCTTGAAACCCTTCGCCCGATGACATGCATTTAGGCTCGTCGTAGCCACCGCGACTTTCTGCACCCAGCCCAAAACCCCTAAGTGACGCCAACTCCCAAATCACACCTGGCCTTTCAATATCCGATGCAACCTTACAGAAGCTCCATAAAACACTTAAGCCCAAAGGAGGCCGGAAACAAAGAGCACAGAGGCTGTCCCGGGCCCCGGCAGCATCGCGCCCTGAGAGGTGTCTTGCTCGCTAAATCTTTTGCTCAACTTTGGCTGGGCTTCAAACGTTTCAATGGGATTCAGGTCAGTAATACTATACCTAAATCCCAGTGAAACGATTGAGACCCTGCTAAAGATGGTGAAAAGATGTATACTGCTGAGATTCTAGGGATTTGCATGGCTGTTGCTCTGGACATGTCTGGAATACTTTACCCGAAGGCTCCAGTCACCTCAATAGATAGTTCCTGGATTAACATTAGGGTTCTATAAGGGTACCTTTCAAGGGTACTGTAAGGGCTACAAGGGTTTTGTAGGGTTTAATGTAAGAACCTGATTAAGAAACCTTGGATCTTTGTTAGGATTCCTTTTCTGAATCCAACAACTTTGGAGATATAGGCCCAGGGTTTCTTAATCAGGTTCCTACATTCGGTATTATGTACTTGGAGGATCATGGGACTTAGTAAGTAAGGTTATAAGTACCTTAATTGGGGTTATAAGTATAGTTACCTTAATTATAACCCTAGTTACTAAGTCCCATGATCCTTTAAGTAGATGGTAACCTAGCATAGAAGTAAGTGGAGCCCTAGTGTTCGGGTTACGGGCAAGTAAAGTTTAGGTCTAAGTCTAGGATACCACGGTTTAGGGTTTAGGGTTTAGGGTTTAGGGATACCCAGTAACCTAAGAATAAAAAAGCCTCTCTTTTTGGTATTGGGTAACTTTATAAGGAGCCTAGGACTACAAAAAGTGAATAAGGGTACTACTGGGCATCCTAGAAGTTCGTCTTTCCAGGTTGATGCCTGCTTTTCTTTTGGGTTAGGTCTGGTCTTTGGGGCTTAGGGCCTAATCTAGGGCCTTACCCATCGGCCCCATGGTAGTTCCTTTTTGGGGTTCATATGTAGAATCCTATAACGTAACCCCAAAAACCATAACATCGAGTAGAACGGCTCAGGCCTTTAATAACCTACCTCTTCAAGGGCTTTATAGACACTTATATTAAGGAGCCAAAGAAATGAAGGTTCCTTGGGGTCTGGGTAGGTCTTGAGAGGGATTGTTGTCGTCTCGGGACATTGCTTGCGTCGCCGGATTGGATCTTAGGAGACATGGGGCAGTTTAGAGTTTAGGGCTTGGGGGTTTAGGGTTGTGGGTGTGGGGTTTAGAGTTGTGTTTTGTGTTTAATGCGCAGGGTCCTATCAGAAGCTGTCGACAAATCCTTGCACCCCTGGCTGCAAAGCATCAATAATCCCGGCGAGTTGATGGTAAATCGTTGTTCTGCTGTGCAGGAGCCCAAAATCTCAAAAGACACGAAATTGCACTAGCAGCTTTACCCAAGTAAGCTTAAATCCCAGATGCTGGTAACCCCGAACACTGAAACGTTAGACTGCAAAGCCTAAGCCCACACTTGAAGAACTCTGCACTTAAACCTCTAGACTCTAGACCTTGAAGCCACCCCATTGAAACGCATCTGAACCTGAACTCTTTCCAACCCGAGCTGGGGATCGAGCCCCATCTAGCCTCGGTGGCACGGATACTTGGAGGTTCGTGGGATTCGCGGGTAGTTGTAAGTGGGGCCCCGAAGATGCGTGGTGTAACTATGGCTACCCTAATTATAACCCCACTTGTAGCTACCCATGATCCTCCAAGTACGCTGAGCTGTCGGGGGAGGGGGGAGTTGTGAAAGGAGCCTGAGACTTTGATCTCGTAATAGTAAGCAGGATGACAAGTACCAAGTTGGGTTTAAGAGAAATATGTATGGATATGCATGCCTGTATGTATGTGTTTGTGTGTGTATATAGATATACACATGATATACGTACACGTATGCGCAGGCATTATTCGCGCATCTGTACTTTCCTTGCTTGCCCAGGTCCCTCCCAGACACTCCCCTCACTCACAAGCTCCACCCCCGAAACGCCCAGATGCCCCCAAGAATCTAAGGCTTCGGAATCGGGGATTAGGGCTTCGGGATTCAATTCTTTAAGGGATTAATGCAGGGACCTAGATCATGTTGGGGCTCCTTGTTATATTCAGAGTATAATATGCCCCCAAACCCTATTCTAGTTTCTATAAGGCCCCTATTTTATAGATGTCGAGCTTTTTGACTTTGAGAGTTCTGGTTCAATCTTTAGGGTCCAGGGCTTAGGGAATCATAGACAGGTTGTTTTCTGCTAGATTTGTCAAGGGTTTCAGCGGTTTCTTGTTGCAAAAACTAGGGATGCCTTTGTGGTGGGTCCATGGCAAGGATCCTATTCGTTAACGGTGCAGATTAGGGCCTCGTAGAGTCTGAAACTCACAGAAAGGCTGGCATGGTAGATGTCTCCTGCGGTCCAGGCCCTAGCCCAAGCCCGAAGCATACCTCACGCTCCAACCTTAGCCCAAAGTTCCAAATCCGAGCACCCCAAACCCACTTGGAGGATCATGGGACCTAGTAAGTAAGGTTATAACTACCTTAATTGGGGTTATAAGTATATTTACCCTAATTATAACCCTAGTTACTAAGTCTCATGATCCTTTAACCAGAGCCTTAACCCCTGAACGGCCCTGTAACTAGGGTGCGGACAGCGGCAGAGCCGAACCAGGAAGCTTGGCTGTGGGCGGCGGCCCATTCTACCCCACTGTATCAGGGGTTGTTCTTATAGACAGAATCCTAGTTCCTAGGGGTTCGTTCGGGTATTCGGGTCCCCGAAACTCCCTTCTGGAAGCGAATGAATAGGCTCGGGCTTGGGTGGTTTTGTATTATGACAGATCCCTTTCCGGCGGGGCTGCGGTGAGGCTGGTACACGTTCCGGTTCTGGGCTGAGGGTTGAGGGTTTCGTACTTCGAACAGTTTCTGTCGCTGAGTGACAGTGGCGGAGAAACGGGTTGGCATGCGCCACACCAATCCGCTACACAGACGCCTGACGAACAAAGAAGTGCCATGTCGCTTCTTCCATAGCGGCTTCATGTGTTGCGTTCGCATTATACTGCTGTCCAGCCGGAGCAAAAAAGTCACGGCATCCACGCCTAAGCCTCTGTCCGAGCTCCAAACTGCAAAGCCAAGAAACCCTCCCTGCACCGTGAACCCTAAGTCCTTAACCCTCAACTTCTACACCCTGCACATGTACATATATATATATATATATATGCACACATACCTACCTACCTACATGCATACATACATGACATGACATGACATGACATGACATGGCATGTGTACATACATATGAATGTAAATATGTACGTATATATATATATATATATATACATACCGGTCTATCTTTCTATCTCTCTATCTACGTATATTTATATGTATGCGTGTATATATATATATATATATATACATATACACACACTGTATGTATACTTCGGCTGCCAACCTTAGGTCCGGGTCCAGGCGCTCCGCGTCAGGATCCCAGAAAGCGATCATACCTATGTATGTATGTATGTACATATATGTTTACGGTTTTTTGAACTCCTTCAAAATGGTTTAGGGTTTAGGGGATAAGTTCTAGATGCTTCTGCATCTACATATATACAGGCATACACATGCACATGTATGCTTCTACTACACCTACATGTATGCAGGTAAAAGCGCCGCGCAAGATCTGGCAAGTGCTATCGAGTGATTATGACACAGACACTACTTTAAAACCTAGGCCCTAATCCCTTTAGTCTAGAAGTGTCAAAACGAGCTCTCTCTCTTGCAAGATATACAGACGGAAGGTCTTGTCAATAAGCCTCATTCGGAGGTAGGGTTTCTGGCTTAGGGGCTTCATCATTGGGGTCCCGACCACGAATCAGCGAAGAAGGGTTGGGAGTGAATACGCACGGGAAGTTGAACGACAAGACCATCGGCTCGTCTAGAATCGTCTCATTGTTTTTGTACTATAATCCTACGCCCTAAGCCCTAAAGCCTAAGCAATAAGCCCTAAACCCTAAACCCAAAGCCCTAATTAAGCCCCAATCATCATGATCCGGAGCAAGCTTGTAGGAAGCCCTCCGACCGGCACGAGCAGCGCAAGAAGTTCTAGCCCCCGCCAAACACCTACTTCGAATGCTCAAAAGACGAGGACCTTTGGACAACTGTGGCCACAAACAACTGCGTTTCAATACCGTCAAACCTCAATCTAGACTCGACCCTCAATGAACCCAAACCACGGAAACACTGCGGGACTGTGGAACCAGCCTTCCTTTTCTCAGCCCAGGACTCGGATTTGCGTTTACTATTACAGTTTGTGGGGGCCGACATCGATACGTTTGGAGGTAATGCCCGAAGTCTGCGCGCATTGCTTTTCAGCCCAACATCAGGTGATCGCGTGAAACAGAGACTGCGCCTGGCGCCTAAGACTCGACCTAGCCGAGGTTTCGACCTAGCATTCCTTGCCCTCGGGCTCCTGGGTCATATGTTATATGGTCGAAAACTTACTATATAATGTAGGGGCCTCAATAATTAGAATAGGGTTTCATTGCTCCTTGCCCCAGGGCTCCTGTAGTAACTGGAGCCTCAGGGTTGCTACGCACACACACGCACATAATGCGAGTAGGTAGTATGTGAAGTTGGAGTGAACCCTACAGATCTTCAAACCTAGGCCCTACTTGGAGGATCATGGGACTTAGTAAGTAAGGTTATAAGTACCTTAATTGGGGTTATATGTATAGCTACCCTAATTATAACCCTAGTTACTAAGTCCCATGATCCTTTAAGTAAACTCTACATCGCTCATCCAGGACTCCTCGAACCTAAATCCGGCACCCTTCAAGCTACACCCCTGAAACCGCAAGAACCCACAATGATATGCCAGAAATGATGAAACCCTAAACCCTAACCCCGTAAGCCCTAAACCCTAATCCTAAACCTCAGCCGAGGGAAAAGGGCGGCCCAGCACTGCGACTGAAAGCGCCTGTCCATGTGGGTAATTGAATTGGGGTCCCCCTTCAGGTCCCCAAGTTAGTGTGGCACCCGTATGAGAAGGACATTCAAAGAAACCCCAATTTAGAGAACTACCCATATAAAGCAAGGGCCGTACGGAATAGACTTCCATTCTGGGGCATGTTCGTATAGGGACTAAAAAGGGGATCTGGTTTGTAATTCTTATTCGAAACTTCCTAAACCCTAAGCTCCAAATCCTAAGCTCTATAAACCGTAAGCCCTCTGAAACCCAAATCCCATACCCCGCAAGCCCTGAACCCTCAACCGAAACCCCGCCTATATACTATACCAGGCCCTCCTAAGCGCTGTGGTGCTCCGTTCCTTACGGGTTTCAGGGCTTGCCGGACCTAGGGGATCGGCAAGTAGGGCTAGAAGTTATAAACTATAATTTATAAACTATAAGTTATAAACTACAAATTATAAGTTATAAACTTTAAGTTATAATTATAAGTTATAAGTAAAGCAACGTTTAGGAGTTTAGGGCTGCGAGGCTTCAAGAGCGTGGCAAGGGAGTTGAAGCACTTCTGAACTCAGGCAGAGAACTTAAATTTGCCCAGAGGCCCCATAGCAGTTCCTTTTTGGGGCTCATATTTGGAATCTTATGAGGTAATCCCAAAAAGGAACTACTATGGGGCCTCTGGGTACTCACTTCACAGATCCCTCCTTTGCTTTCGGAGGATCTCAGAGTTTGTACAGTTAAGGAGCCTCGATTTTACGCGTGGGCTTTAGGGTTTAGGGGTTTAGGGGTTGAGGGTTTAGGGCTTTGGCTTTCGGAGCTGGCTACAAGTCTGTGGTTAAACCCCTGGACCTGGAATACGAAAACATCGCGCTTAACTAAACGCACTTTCAGCCCAACGGACTAGAAACAAAGCAATGTACAAACTATGACAAGCATTTCAAAGACAGGACCCTGGTACACACACACAAACCCTAAACCTTGGAACACCGGACCAACTAGTTTTACTATGGTTTTATGGTGGGACTGGATGTGGGATGTCTCAGAGAACCCAAACCCCACAGCCAAAAGTGTGGCGGTGGAGGGGGGCGAGCTCTGGTTTAGGGAGAACCTTAGGACAGACCACGAAGACAGGAACTGTAATGCAGGGTTTGGGTGACCCCTGAACAATCATAAACAGTGGTACTCAGCTTTGGTAAGGATGGATTCTTAATTTAGCCCCGACCTTTAGAACACAAGCAAGATCAAACCACACAGTTGCATTCCAAACACGGCCCTAATACCATTCACCACTACAGCGCTGAATATAAGCTTTTTAAACCCCCTGCAAGCATTATATACGGGAGTTTCTGAAACTTAGGGTACCTGATCTGGGGTCTTTATAATATCCTATTAGGGTATTATATTAGGGCCCCCTATCTTTGGAAACTCCCATACTTGGAGGATCATGGGACTTAGTAAAGGTCATAAGCACCTTAATTGGGGTTATAAGTATAGCTACCCTAATCATAACCCTTGCAACTAAGCCCCATGATCCTTTACGCACAGCTCGTGCGAAGTGATGCTGCCCGGCTCCGATAGGAGGGTTATAGTGTTGGGTTATACTATAAGTATGTTTTAGGGAAGTATATCCCCCATAACAGTACCTAGGACCATAGCCCCACGGAGCCGCACAAATAAACCCGCTCCGCGCCTGAGCCTTGGACTTCAGGTTGGTGCCCAGCCTTCTCCTGAGCAAGGGGTTTAGGGTTTTAGGGTTTGGTATTTAGGGCTCCTTTAAAGTGTACTGTCAGGGTTCCTTTAAGGGATCTGTAGGGGTTTAGGGATAGGGTTTAGGATTTCGGGTTTTAGGATTTAGGGTTTGGGGTTGAGGGCAGAATATAGGGGGCCCTAATAATAAAAATAGGGTTTTGGGGCCCATTATGGAATACTTATGAGAAGGAACCACCAAAATGGTATTGGAAACTATGAGGTCCCTACCTTAGGGCTTAGGGGTTCAAAGAAGTGGTCTTGGGATTTTGGGGTTCGAGGTTCCAGCGATCGCATGAGATTCGTTTAGGGATCTTAAGGCTTCTTATATAGGGCTCTTATAAGATTCTTGTAGGGCTCTTGCTCATAATTACAAGGGTCTGATAGGCTTCTTAGAGCCCCCGAGGTGCTCAGGGTTTTGGGCTTGAGGAGGTCACGGCTTAAGGGTCTTCGGAAAAGACTCTAGCGGTTCGCACGTATGGATGAACGTCTTTCGTGCCAGGGCTGTGCAACAAAACATGCAGGCTGTGGGATAACCGAGGAAGACACACTCACATGCCAGGGACTAGCTCGCTTCAAAGCGTCCAAAACCGATGGCGAGCCTGAACACTTACCGTTGGCTTGTTGGGAATGGAAGAATGATAGTAATAGTAGTTATATTGTAGTTATATGGTAGTAATATGGTAGTAATAGTAGTTATAATTGTAGTTATATGGTAGTAATATGGTAGTAATAGTAGTTATAATTTGTACCCCATTCCTCCATTCCCTACCAGCCAAAGGTAAGAACAGCGTGAGAAAAAGGAAAACCTCGTAGAGCCAGGCCACCGAGCCACCGAAGCTACATCCGAACCATGCGGGTGCTTAGGGGCTATGCACGTTTATTTGTCGGAGTTTAGTATGTTCATAGGATGACGGTGGTGAAGACGATGGCGATGATGCAGATGATGACAGTGATGGTGGTGATGACGACGATGATGCTGAGGATGGTCATGGTGGTGAACATGATGGTAATGACGCGGATGAAGAGGATTGTGATGACCCACATGGAGCTCCGACCCGAAATCAAGCGATCCCCCAAAGGAAAAAAGCAAAAAGACGCCAGACGGAGCAACCGAAACCGAAAAGCCTTCGCCTTCCCTTAGAAGCGGTATGTACTTATGGTCGAACACACCGCCAAGCCCTCTTCTATCTTGTCAAATTCAACTATTCAGCAATTACTTCTTAAAGGCCTGGAAACCTTATGCGGAACCGTCGCAAAGAAAGAGAATCACCAAAAACAAAATCACAATAACAGATCTATAACTTCCGGATTGCCAGGTTTAGGTTATAGGATTGAGGGTTTAGGCCCGGACATACATGTAGTAGGCTGACAGGGGGTTGTTGTAGGCAGACAGCTTCACCTGGCGCCCGGCGCTGTTGTCTTATAGGGCTTTACGAAAGTGGTCACAGATGTGAACATTTTCGTGTAGTTCATGAGGGCTGTTGAACTTGTGAGATTTTGTTTATCAGGCTCTCTTCTAGCAATGTAATATCCCCACAATTAGTAAATAGTAAACCCCTATGTTAAGCCCCAAAACTACACCAATTTGAAAGGGTTTTAACTTTTAAGGACCTGAGAAAAAGTACCGTGATGGGACGGCCGGGCTGACAGGTCTACAGCCCAGTAGTATGTCGAGGCCGGGTGTGTCTTGAACTCTACAGTTCAGGGTTTAGGAGCTTAGGGCTTAGAGTTTGGTTTCAGGAGTTTCAGCTTTGGAGTTTAGGGGTTGGGGGGTTTGTTTTAGTTATGGCGGCTATACGCTAGCATTGTCGTTGCTGAGCATGCTTATTCAGGCCCGCCCAGAAAACAACAAGGCTTTCCATGTGGAAACCCCTAGGTTTGAGCAAACCTAAACCTTGAAGCTGAAAGCCAAAACCGAAACCCGGAACCCTCAATGCTAAGTAGTAGTAGTAGTAGTAGTAGTAGTAGTAGTAGTAGTAGTAGTAGTAGTAGTAGTAGTAGTAGTAGTAGTAGTAGTAGTAGTAGTAGTAGTAAAAGTAGTAGTAGTAGTAGTAGTAGTAGTAGTAGTAGTAGTAGTAGTAGTAGTAGTAGTAGTAGTAGTAGTAAAAGTAGTAGTCAAAGTAGTAGTCAAAGTAGTAGTCAAAGTAGTAGTCAAAGTAGTAGTCAAAGTAGTCGCAAAAGTAGTAGTAAAAGTAGTAGTAAAAGTAGTAGTAAAAGTAGTGGTAAAAGTAGTAGTAAAAGTAGTAGTAAAAATAGTAGTAGTAGTAGTAGTAGTAGTAGTAGTAGTAGTAGTAGTAGTAGTAGTAGTAGTAGTAGTAGTAGTCGTAGTAGTAGTAGTAGTAGTAGTAGTAGTAGTAGTAGTAGTAGTAGTAGTAGTAGTAGTAGTAGTAGTAGTAGTAGTAGTAGTAGTAGTAGTAGTAGTAGTAGTAGTAGTAGTAGTAGTAGTAGTAGTAGTAGTAGTAGTAGTAGTAGTAGTAGTAGTAGTAGTAATAGTACTATTACTAGTAGTAGTAGTAGTAGTAGTAGTAGTAGTAGTAGTCGTAGTAGTAGTAGTAGTAGTAGTAGTAGTAGTAGTAGTAGTAGTAGTAGTAGTAGTAGTAATGATAATAATACTAGTAACAAAAAACAGGAATAATCATTGTTATTATTATTACTATAAGAAAGATAGTGCTATTTCAGACCCCAGGTCGTTGACCCTTAACCGCACAGTCTCTAATCCGTTGACCCCAACTCGCCTTTTTGGGGGAGTTTCAGAAAATGAGGGACCCCAATCCCCCTCAACCATAGGATGCCTACTTCTTTTGACAAAGATATAATGCAAAACCCGTAGACCCAATAACATAACTACACCCAACACCTCGCATCTCAAACCCTAAAAAAGCAGATCCGAACAGCTTCACCTACCCGAAAAACTGAATCACTCAAGTCCCAAACCATTGGCAACGCGTTTGTAACTCCTTGACAGAACTCTGTAGCCCTACCTCACCCTGAGCCCTAAACCCCCATAATTTAATTCCCAAACCCTAAACCCATAAACCCTAAACCCAAACCCACACATTCATCTTTGCTCGCAGAGCCTCTGCTGGTGCGGATTCCATGGCCCCGTAGAGGTTGCCGCCCTGTCGGACATGAAACGTCTTGGGATTTTGGGTTTCAAGGCTTTAGGCCCTCAGGGCTTTGCAGGTTCGGGGCTTAAGAGTTTGGGGGGGGGTTTAGGGCAGCACGTCTGGTTGATAATTAAGCCTCTTCCTCTTGCCATGGTTTTCGGGTAAACGGTGGGTCTTACAGGTTAATTAAGGCCTCAAGGAGGTAGGGGTAGCGTAGGGTTTAGGGTTTCGGGTTTCATAGATTGGCGGGACGCGCATTGGGGCTCATACTGCCGAAGGGCACGGTCCGACTGGTGTCGTCTTCGCACACATGAGCGCGCCAGGCCCAAAGAATACATCTCTCTGATAACAAGGGCCGTGCCCGTGATGGTTTGCCCTCAAGCAGAATCCAAGGCCAAAGGACAGTCCTTGGACGCCTCGTGCCTTCGGATCAAGACATAGTACAGCCACTGCTTCATAGTGGCACACAGGGTCTATTGTTGTTTGAGCATCTTAGGTTTTGGGGTTCCCAGATACACCATAATTCCAATAGCTTACAAGTTCATGAACCCTACGCGCTAAACCCTAAGCCCTAAACCCTAGACCCTAAGCCCTAAACCCTAACCCCTAGACCCTAAACCTTAAACCCTAGACCTTAAACCCTAAGCCCTAAACCCTAACCCCTAGACCTCAAATGCAGGACGTCTTCAAAGCTTTAGGTTGCCTAAAGTTTCTGGAATGCTGGCTCTGTCTTGCTCTTCTCACCACCGATAAGGGGGGTTCCGAAAATTGGGGGTACCTTATTTTGGAGTCCAAAGAAAAAAGGATCCTACTACTTAAGCTACTCTATTAGGGTCCCCCCTATTTTCGGAAACTCCCATAATGACGGTGTGAGGAAGCTCCGGAGGTGCAAGAGCCAGCTGTGTTCCGGGCAGGTATTGCGGATGAAGCGGCATGAGAGTGCGCTGGCAGCACTATGCAGCTACCTCGTCCGAACCCTAAGGCCCCCAAATTAAAGTGGTTCCGGTTTTTGAGGTTCATATGTAGAATTCTATAAGGTAGCCCCAAAAAGGAACTACTTTGGGGCGTATGGGTAGGTTAACATTGAACACATCAGACCTGGGAAACAGCTGTTGACATAGCAAACTCAGTCTAACGTCTAACGAAGCACCTGGAGCAAACAAACACATCCCTGTAAAGATGATACCATACTTGCCTCCGGTTGCTTTAGTTTTCAGCCCGAGATACTTAACCCTATGCCCTCCTTACTCCCCCAATAAACCACAGAAAAAAAAACTGTCAAACTTTCCGATTCCTACTCAACTATAAGCACCCCAAAAACCTTAAAGGTTGGGTGGTGGGGATCTAGGCCTTTGTTTAAATCCAGGGCCCAAGGCCCTCAACCTGAACCTTCGGCCTTCATCCCACCTTGTGGGATGTAGGCTTCCCTTTTTAGGCTACTGTTGTGGCGGGCTCATAATACGGCCCCTTACGGCCTGACACTGCCCAACTTATGACTTGAGCGGTTCGGGGCAGTTTCGGTTAATTTGGGATTCGGGGTTTAGGGTGTACTTGGAAGTTCATGGGTAGTTGTAAGTGGGGTGGTTACCAGTCCCCTAATATGGGTTATAATTACAAATATGGTTGCCCTACTTCACCTCCAAGTGTAGCCTGTTGGGGTTGAAATGGTTTGGTGCTCTCAGATCGGAGCCTTTGGATGTACCTATAGTCTCCATTGTAGCTCCTTTTTGGGGTTACTTTTTAGGCTCCTCAATATAGAATTGGCTAAACAAAAAAAGAACTACTTGGAGGATCCTGGGACTTAGTAAGTCAGGTTATAAGTACCTTAATTGGGGTTATAAGTATCGTTACCCTAATTATAACCTTAGTTACTAAGTCCCATGACCCTTTAAGTACAATGGAGACTATAGGTAGGGTCTCGGATTTCGGACCCTGGGCCTAAGGATGCAAGCCCTAAAGCCCAACAGAGGGCTTCGGGCTCAGAGAGTGGGGTTTAGGCCGGAATAGCTGGTACTGGAAAACCTGCACTCAACCCTATAAAGCCCTGAAACTCTTATACCTATCCGTACATATAAAGCACTCATTCAGCAGCCGTTCAAAACACTGCTGAACCCCATATGTCCCCTTGAATATTCAGACCCTATAGTCACCCTAGGCCCGAACCCCTAAATCTTGAACCCTACATGTAAGGTCCCTTAAGCTTAAGTTCGACTTCGATGTGCTGCTCCATTTTGAGCCTGCATGGGCGGTGGGGCCACTGCCGGATGATAAGTCACCTGCAGATCTTGTCTCTTCATAAAGGATCATGGGACTTAGTAACTAAGGTTATAATTAGGGTAACTATACTTATAACCCTAATTAGGGTACTTATAACCTGACTTGTTAAGTCCCATGATCCTCCAAGTCTGCCAAGAACTGCCGTAGGTTCTGTACAGGGCTCCTTTAAAGAACCCCTGAGGATTGGTATACAGTTTTACTCTGAAGGTTTGGATACGGTTTACTGCATAGAGTTTGAAAGGGTCTATGTACCACTACAATGAAACTACACTTTGGCCTAACGAGTTACGAGACATGGGGGTCGAGGCATGTTCTGTATAGGTCGCTAAAGATTCTCGGTTTCAGTGATACGCCTGGTCTTGAGGCCCTGAGGCTCAAGCTTACACCTACGGTAGGACGAAAGTTTGACCTATTCCTTGTTTCGTCCAAGACAGGCCCCCATTCCCCCGTAGACTCCTAGCGCACAGGACCCACCGGTTACTCCTCCGGAACATTAAAGTAGTATAATTTTAAAACGGGGGAGAAAATACTCCGCTGGCCAGGCCACGTAAATCGCACTTGTCGCGACTCCGCTACTCCGCAAGATGCCTCAGGACAAGAAAGGCCCAGTAGGTCAAAACTTTCGTCCTCCCGACACTAAAGTTGGGGGGGGAGGGGGGGTGTAACCCTTGTCGAAAGGACATGCTGGCAAAACAAAACCCGGGTTTAGGGTCTATCCCTTATACCACTCCGTGGGAGGCCCGAGCGCCGCGGGGGTCAAGGAAGTTCGGTGCTCAAGGTCACCTGCTGATCATTCGTTGCTGGATGCTCTGACTCGGTGAAAGCTTCGCATTACGGCCCAGACTAAACGAAGAAACTTTACACCTAAACCCTAAACCCTGCTACATTTCATGGGCTTTGGGCCGAAGCCATGGGTTCAAGAAGTTTGGCGCCGGAGGTCGCCTTCTCAATTGGCCAGCGGCGAGTGACGACGCAGGACTCGGCTGAGAGGTGTGGCAGTATACACTGCCCTGATAACGATCCTCCACGGCGGCATCGTGCTTGGCATTGTCCAGCGATTGCTGCTTAATAAAGGGGCCTTGATAATTAGAATAGGGTTTGGGGAGCCATTATACTGTACTTACAATAAGGAACACCCAATATATATATATATATATATATATATATATAAGAGCGTCCAGCTCGCGCTGCTTTTGCTGCAGCTCGCGTCGGAGGTCGCTGTGACTAGCCGCACGCTTCACTCCACGAGCTGGTGCTGGTGCTAGTGCTGGTTCGCATGCCGCTCGTGAGGCTTCAAACCCTTAACCCTAAACCCTTCTACCCGGAAACCTAAACCCCTGCACCCCTAAACCATCCTAAACCCCTCAACCCCCAAACCTCAAACCTTACAAGCTCTCAGCCTCGAAACCCGAAACCCTTGGCTACTTTTGTGTGTTCGGGGTGGGGGGGATGTGCTGCCGCTGCACCAAGGCCAGCTACGGCTTTACGGGATCTACGAAGGGCTAAACCCTAAACCCCTAAACTCTAAACTATAGGGATTGTTGGGGCTCAAAGCCTACCCAAAGCCTTAGCGCGTGCAGCTCCCGAGCCCAAAGATCTCTAAACCCTACCTGTAGCCGAAAAGACCTGCCTTTTTAAGGAACTATATACAGAAATCATAATAAGGAACCGTAGAAAGGTAGGGTTTAGAGCGTTTCTTCGAGTCAGTCCAAGACCGAACATGAGGCTAACTCACGTTCAAAGTTCACCGGAAAGAATTTTCGGGGGTGGCGTACTCCTTCTGCGCGCTTGGAGATTCGTTGCTGTTGGCGCCACCACTGAAGGTTTCGCCATCTGAGGAAGACTCCTGCAAACCCTGGTGTGGGAATGACCCCTGGGCCCTCTCCCATCGTCCCCAGTCTGGCATCCTCAGTGTCCAGCAAGATTAAGCGGTACTTTCCGAATTTTGGTACTCCACCCTTCGTAGCCTGGCACTCTAGGAGAGTGGCTCGCCTCCTCTTAGAAGGCTCCACCATGTGAAGCAGGAGGTGCTCGCCGGCTGCATCGGCTGCGTTCCGGAAGTCGCCACACGAGCGGGCGCATCGTCCTCCGCCCCAGCCACAGCCAACATCGAGGGCACCTTGTCTCGGATGCTGCCTGCCATCCCAGGCTTTAGGGGTTTAGGGTTCATTTTTTTGGAAATACTAACCACTATACTACAGCAGGGTTTTAGGGTTTAGGGGTTTAGGGTTCAAACCAGATTGAAGACCCTGACAAATAGGAGTTAGGATTAGGGGGACCCTTGCGAATATAGACCCTCTCAATACGGTCCCTTTTAAAGAGCCAGAAGTGCGTTAAGAAGGGTCCCTGTGAAGGGGTCTCCCTGATACTACCTAGGCGTAGACCCTCTGAGACACTACAAAACCCGTGTACAACCCTTACAGAGCCGTGTTACAAGCCTCCTCCTATACCACTTTGGGGGGTTCCTCCATATCTTTATGGTATGATGGGCTCCAAACCCCATTCTAATCATTAAGGGCCCTATAGTACTATGAGGAGCCCCGTGTGCCGACACAAAGCCCGACTACCTCAAGACAACAAAGACCTGAGGGACCCGCCCCGCCGCCCGGCTGCCCGCCCGCAGAATCCTGTTGAGGATCTTACAGAGTTGTTAGAGGGTTTTCGCTGTTTGTATGGCTTTACAGGATTTTGGTTGGGCTTATAGAGAGTTTGTAATGTTTCGAGAAAAGCTTACAAGTGTCTGTTGGGTTTCAACTGGTATGTTTAAGGGCTTCAGGCGCTTGCGTCTTTGACAGAAATCTCCAACTAAACCCTTAGTACCATATCTGCGCGGATCTCTTGGCAGGAACCCACGGTGAAGCTTCTTAGGACTCGGAAGGCTTCCGGCTCAAAGGTGCAAGAGCCTAAGAGTTTCAGGGTTACAGGGCTTAGACCATGGTCACGGATTTCTGTGTGTGTGTGTAGACATACCGTACATGTACACGTATTTTTACAAATATATGTATGTATATATATATACATACAGTTTACATACACATATGTTCACATATTGGTTTCTTTATCCATCTATGTCTTTGCCTTGTTTTGCATTTCCTCGTTCATGCATCTAATGCATTTGCTTATTTGCACATCATATGTATGTACAATCCTTGCCCCTCATATTTAAGGACCCCCGCCTCCCCAGATTAAAAACGAAAAAACGTGTTTGCAATATCTCGGCGCTTTGTCTCAACTGCCACATTGGGAACTTGTTGCAGCTCTTGCTCCTGCTGCTGCTCTTGCTCCTGTTCCTGATCTTGCAGCTGTTCTTGCTCTTGCTCATTGCGTCTGCTGTTGCTGCTGCCCTAGACCCTAAACAACCCTAAACCGTGGCTCTTGGTCTTGCCATCTCTGGCTCCTGATCTTGCGCATGCTCTTGCTCCAGTTCTTGCTCCTGCTCCTGCTCTTATTCTTGCTCCTGAACCCGCACCCCCCAATCCAAAATCCAAGCTGGCTTTAAACATGCCTTTTGCTCAGGTGGATTTTCGGGAAGTGGTTTTACTATTCGAAAGGGCAATTTATGGGTGGGGGATGAAGGGTTACACACGCACTATCACTCATAGAAAGAATAAATACAATTTTCATTCGACAAACGTGTGCTAAGGCTAGAACTCATTTTCAGTAGTAATAATTACTATCACTATTACTATTCCTAGTAGTAGTAGTAGTAGTAGTAGTAGTAGTAGTACTAGTAGTAGTAGTAGTAGTAGGAGCAGCAGTAGCAGTAGCAGTAGCAGTAGCAGTAGCAGTAGCAGTAGCAGTAGCAGTAGCAGTAGCAGTATCAGTAGCAGTAGCAGTAGCAGTAGTAGTAGTAGTAGTAGTAGTAGTAGTAGTAGTAGTAGTAGTAGTAGTAGTAGTAGTCGTAGTAGTAGTAGTAGTAGTAGTAGTAGTAGTAGTAGTAGTAGTAGTAGTAGTAGTAGTAGTGGTAGTGGTAGTGGCAGTGGCAGTGGTAGTGGTAGTGGTAGTGGTAGTGGTAGTGGTAGTGGTAGTGGTAGTAGTAGTAGTAGTAGTAGTAGTAGTAGTAGTAGTAGTAGCGCCGCCTGCTCACGCATTATCAACTTTCGCTTGGCCAGATGGTCGTGGAGCTTTTCGACCTGCACCCAAGGCCACACTGCTGGGTCGTGTTAGCCAAAGGGTCCTAGGTACTGTTGTTAAGGGGGATACTTCTCTTAATCATACGAGTAATTCCCAATATAGAAACCGTAAATTCTACTATACAGGAACTTTGGACCGCGTAGGCAGAAGGTTTGAGGATCTGGGTTTGGAGGATTCAAAGCCCCTTGCAACCAGGAAAAAATGATGTGTCTGTATCCATGGCACAACACAAAACTGGATAGACTGCAGCAGACTGGAATATACTAAAAGCCTATGCATGGAAGCCCGCACGCCGGAGGCCTTGAGCAAGGCTTTGTGCAGGATTTTGTTCTCGTGCCACATGGCGCCTGGCCATACGCAGGGTCGAATCCGATTCGAGCTTTCTGGGTTTAGGGGTTTAGGGTTTGTTTCAAAGTGCAATAGGGTTTAGGGTTTAGGCTTTAGGGTTTAGGGTGGTTCCTGTTAAAGAACTTTAACAGTTACCATAAAGATAACGGCAGTCGTGTTACGTTCATGGCTTTGGGTTTCCTGAGCCTGAGCAAGGTTTACTCCGTGTCTTGAGGGGTTGATAGCCCGGATATGGCTGTCAAAAGACAGCAAGCGAAACAAAGGAGAACAGAACAAGACACAACTGAACGGCTTTAGGGTTCCGGGCTTCAAGTTTAAGGTCATGGAGTTTAGGGGTTTGGGGTGTTGGGGCTTAGGACTCCAAAGTCTTAGACAAGAACAGCCTAAACTAAAAGTCCTACAGGCAGGCAGCAATGGAGCTCGACATTGCAAGCTGTAAGATGTAAAGCCCCAAACCCGGCCAAACCCTCATCGCCCGAAGCCACAAACCCTCAAAACCTCCAAGCCCCCATGACGACCTGCAACCCTTCATGTTCTACACACATACATACATACATACGTACATACATACATACATACATACACTCATTCATTCATACATACACATACATGTATGTGTATATATATATAATATATATGTATGTATGTATGTATATATACACACACATTTTTTTCTCCATCTAAGCGCCTGTAGAATCCTGTAATTACGAAGAAGGCACTTCCGCGCCCTAAACCGTATGATATACGCCCTGTGATTAGCAATCGTTTACGAATTAAAACCCATAAACCATCCGGCCTATCACTCCGAAAAGGAAGTAGGCCACGAGTGCTATCCACAGCACCTGGGCGCTGCTTAGGAGACGCTAGATCCGCTGCGGTTCTGGTAGAAGCATTGTGTACGTAATTGGCTGGCGTCTGTACTGTCAATGCTAGATGCGCCACGGGATCATGGGGATTTCGTTGGCCGTTGGAGTGCGTAACACTTGGTGAGAAGGCCTCGAATTTTCTATGTCGTGCGTTGAGGTTGAGTGCAGTTCTGCGGCTAATTATGCAAACCTTCGCGCAAAGTTTGGACAGTGTCCATGTGAGTCACAGGCTGCATTCCGAAAGTTTAGCAGCCTGTACTAAGTAGCTAGTCGCCAGCCGGTAGCAGCTAGAAATTGGTAGCTGGTACTTGGAAGTTGCACGAAATCATTAGCAGTAGTTCGTAGCTAGACATCGGCAGCAGTAGCCACAAGTAGTTAGTAAGTAGCAGCAGTCAGTAAGCAGCTAGCAGCCAGCAGTCCTTCTAAGTAGGCTGTAGCTAATAGTACCCATAGTAGTGTAGTAACGTCTGGTGACTCGTAGGCTAGTAGCCAGTAAGAGTGGTTAATGGTAGCTATGGGAGTAGGTAGTCGTAGCAAGCAGTGGCTAGCAGCAGCTAGTAGATAGTACGTAGTGGTTTGTGGTAGTTAGCAACATTCGTAGCCAGGGTTCAGGATGGATATAGAGGATAGAGTTGGCAGCAGAGATTATGCCAGCGTAGACCCGCAAGAGGGAGAAAAAAACA
The DNA here is from genome assembly GCA_905221615.1 of Symbiodinium sp. CCMP2592. Classification (NCBI taxonomy): domain Eukaryota; class Dinophyceae; order Suessiales; family Symbiodiniaceae; genus Symbiodinium; species Symbiodinium sp. CCMP2592. The sequence goes on from CAJNDT010003201.1 coordinate 62,106, forward strand.
CCCTCTCTCCATGACGACCACGAGGACCACCAGGACAAACCATGACGACCCTACGACTAGGACTTAGGATGGATAGAGGATGCGGGAGAGAAAACATATGTACTGTCAAATAGTCGCTCCTAATTGTTAGCGACCGGGCGGTGCAAGAATGGAACCTCGATAGTTTTTTTACAGAACTATTGGCCGTTCCATGCTAGCACCGCCCAGTCGCATAAACCCTGGACCCCTAAACCCAAAGTGCCTGCGCGTCTTCAAACACACGTCTCCCTGCGACAGCCCTGCCCGTTACAAGTCTCGGAGATCTCAAACCCTGAAGTGCTAGCCCCCCGTGTACAGCCTTAAAAAACAAACCCTACGCTTCAACCCACCGTTGCTGCACTTGGCCCCAGCACCGCACTCAGCACGAAGATGTGGTGAGGCAAATCCGCTGCCAAACGGCCATGAAACCTCGCCAGGCTGGGAGAGCATAAGTTTAGGGTGCAGGCTTTGATTCAGTTTGGGGAGGGTTTTCTTGGGTTCAAAGGCGAGTTCGACACGGTCTTCTAGGGTGTAACTTAACCCCAAATAACCTACTCAGGGACGAAATCATATTAGGCAACCCTCAAAAGGTAGGTTGTTTGGGGTCCAGGTAGGGTTTAAGGGGGTTTGGGGTCTGGAACTTCGTCGGTTTTGTTCGAGTGTCTATCGGGGCTTTTTCGGGTTTTTATGGGGTTCAGAGCTGAGGGTGCCGTAGGGCACTGTTCTCCATTCTCCTCTAAATCCTTTAAAGTTTTAAAGTTAAGCTAAAACAATAACCACCTCCAAAAAAGAACATGTAGTGGAGGCTTGAATTTCCGGCCTCTCCTTATCATAGTTATTGGGCAACATACCCCAAATTCTAATTAATTGCTAAGGCCTCGATCTATGGTTCGACAATGGTAGGATGAAGGCTGAAGACAAGGGTCGACATGAGTTGAAGAGGGCTTTCGGGAACTTTCTGAAAGATTTGGGGTTTGTGGTTTTAGGGCTTTAGAGTTTAGGGTTTAGGGTTTTAGGGTGTAGGGTTTAGGGGGGCAACAAACAGCGTGCAGGCATTTGAAGCTGGATCTTAAACGCGGAGTCCACCGTCTCTTATCACTGTCGTTTTCTGAAACTCTCACTGCGAAGATATACTATCCTGCCAAGCAACTCGAGAAGCAACGCACCGGCGGAATACCACACAGCCAACAATGGAACTGTGTAGGGGATTATCATGCAGTTTAGGTACGTCAAAATTCGGCCAATCACGAACTTCCCACATCCTGATCTCGTTCAATGTGGACTCGTTAGGCTTCCAGTCGGGGTCTGAATAGGGTCTGAACACTCCTCAATCCTTGCTTGTCTCTAGTATACCAATACCCAAAACACCGATGGTTTCTCCAAATCATGGGTGTCTTTTTGGCATCTGTCTGTATTAAAGGGAACTCCAGAAAGTTGGAATATGGATTAATGGTAGGATCCCCTATAATTTACCATAAAGGGGTTAGGATAATCATATTCCAACTTTCTGGCTTCTACTGTAGGGTCTTACGAGTTAGGGTTCTATCTTAGGGTTCCCCATGCTCGGAACTCCCTTAACCCTTAATCCGACGAGGAAGGACCCCCCCCCCCCCAAGGACCCTACAATAGAGTCCTTATGGACCTTAATTGTGGGTAGTTGGGGTATATTAGAGGGTAGTTGGGGGGTCTAGGTAGTCGCTCAAACCCTAAACCCTAAAGCTAATTCCTCAACCCTAGCAGCTGAAACTCCCGCAGCTTGCACGGAGGCTCCCCGGCTTCGTTTGAATGGGCGCGGACCCGATTTGAACGATGTCCCAGGCCCACCTTGCTTGGAGGATCGTGGCACTTAATAAGTCAGGTTACAAGTACCTTCATTGGGGTCATAACTTTAGTCACCCTCGTTATAATTCTAGTTACTATGTCCCATGATCCTTTAAGTAGACCCTAAAAGCCACTCTTATCATAGAACGCCTATAGATCCCCTTTAAAGGAGCTCTTTAAGGTATAACCCTAGTTACTATGTCCCATGATCCTTTAGAGGGAACTCCAGAAAGTTGGAATATGGTTTCATGGTAGGATCCCCTAAAATTTACCTTAAAGGGGTTACGATGATCATATTGCAACTTTCTGGCTTCTACTGTAAGTACAGCTCGTATCGGGGGCCAAGGGAGCAAAATGATGCTGCCCGGCTCCGATAGGAGGGTTAGTCTTGAGATATACTATACCTATAGTCTTCATTGTAGTTCCTTTTTTTGGTTAACCAGTTTTATGGTTAGGATCCTATAATAGGGATTTTGGTTAACCAAAAAAAGGAACTACAATGGAGACTATAGGTAAGTATAATAAGGAACCCCCCAGAATAGTATTGGTTTTATTTAGGCCCCTATACTAAACCCCTCTAATACCACTTAACGTAATCCTAAATAGAATAATGAGCTTTTGCGGTATGTTTATGACGCCGTGAGTATAGGAGCACCAGCCAGTCACGGCGCGAGAATGCGCTTTTGGGCTTGGGGCGGTAGGAAAAAACAAGGTCTGAGGAAACGAAAACCTGTCTTACGGAAGCCCAGTCTTAGAGAACCCCCTGTCTTACAAAAAAGCCCTTATACAGGGGCCTGAGTAATTACCAATACTATTTTGGGAGGTTCCATATTATAGTTATAGTTTAATGGGCCCTAATGGGCTAATGGGCCCTCAAACCCTATTCTACTTATGTTTTTCAGGCTCCTATATTATCTAAGGCAACCCTCGTCTTGCTCGTAGACTGGGCTGTATTGAGGCTAGGACCTCGGAATTAGGAACTCCAGGAAGCGGTGCAATTCCTTAACCCCAAACCCCTTTCACCGTAAGTGACAGTTCGAGTACTATAGGGGCCTGAATGATTAGAATAGGATTCTCGGGCCCTTTATACTACAAGTATAACAAGGAACTCCCAAAATATTACATTATTTAAGCCCCTATACTTAACCCCTATACTATATTGAACCGTTAGGTAAATACTTGGGCCCCTATAGTACAGAGCACTCCAAAACTCCAGAAGAAGTCTCCGGAGACTCCCAGCAAGGATCCTTGCGGTTTTTCCTGTCTCGATCCCACGATGACCGAAAGCTTACCAGGACTGAAAGGCTATGAATAGCGACAAGCCCAAGAAGATACCTCCAAAGCCCCTAGCAAGACCCCATGCACAAGAACTTCAAACAAAATCGTTCGAACGCCCATTGTCGACCCCCCTACAATCCCCTATCAGAAAAGAGCGCGCCACAACTCCGTACAGTAGAGGCCTTATAATAATTACCTACACTATCTTGGTGGTTCCTTAGTATAAGTATAGTATACTATGCCCCAAAACCCTATTCTACATTTTTAAGGCCCCTATACTGAACCCTTTTAGTAGCCCTTCTAGTAACTAGTAACCCTTGTAGAATTCGTTCTCAAGGGATCCCTTTAAAGGGACCCTATTCTAATCATTAAGGCCCACATTATTAGAAAGGACGGGGCGCCAAAGCCCAAGCCCGCCCAGCGTGGCCAACTTCAGCGTGCCCACGGAGAGCTGTGGAAGGCAGCACAGTGAAGTCGGCTCAGGGCTGGGGGGTTTAGGGTTTAAAGGGGTGGGAGGTGCCTTAGGAAGTAGAGTAGGGCTCCTTTGAAGGGATACTATGAGGGTTCTTGCAAGGGTTCCTCATAGAGTTTAGTATATAGGGCCTCAAGAATCAGAATAGGGTTTCGGCATATTTCATGGAATAAAATGTCTTACAAATATTTAGCGGCAAAGTAATGGCATCCGTAATTGTTGATGCACGGGTTGCAGAGTTTAGTGCTTTTGCTTGTCTTGTTCATTTGTGCTATGGCTGATAGTATTCGCACCGTCAATGCACGTACCGGATTTGCCACTAGAGCTCGTTGATTCAAACACGCCCTCCCTCGATTAAGATGATGAAAAGGATGAGAAGGATTCTAATGTATGTGAAGACTGAGACACTTATTTAAAGCAGGGAGGGTTCTAAGCAGGGGTCTACACGACTACACTCTGCTATGTACTTGGTTGTTTGGGTTGTTTAAGCCTCTAGTATACATGATGCTTTCCTCTGCTGCCGCGGCGGTTTTTCTCTTATAGAGGATCTGGGGCTTCTATTGCTCAAATAATAGGTCTTTGTAGATGTTCAGGCGAGGGTTTCGTGGGTGTCCTGACTCAACCGGTCGTTGAAGTTTTGTGTTCTTTTCGGGTTTAGCGTTCGGGATCCGTCGCGGTAGAGACCCTATGTACTACGTACTATATAAACAGACAAGCCATCGTAAAACCACACGAATACTCCCCCAATGGTCCAAGTACCTAGTAATCATATAATCTCCAAACTCCTAACCTACATAGCTACCATCCTAAAACCGAGTACCTAATTATTGGATCCTTTGGACCCTTAGGGCTCTATATAAGACCCCATAAAGACACGGGAAAGGCCCCATAAGCCGGGTGGGGCTAAACTCTAAACCCAGAACCTGGTCTCAAACCCGCCTTTAAACCCCGAACCTAGTCCCTAAACCCTTAAGTCCTTATTGTAGAAGCCAGAAAGTTGGAACAACATTGTCCCCATGCCCTTAAGGTCAAGGATAGGGGATCCTTGCACTTATCCTCCTGAAGCCATGTTCCAACTTTCTGGCTCCTACCAAAAACCCAGCCCCTAAAGCTCAATCCCTCCCCGAACGGCCTTAAGCCCTACTTGGAGGATCATGGGACTTAGTAAATAAGGTTATAAGTACCTTAATTGGGGTTTAGTAGAATTGTTACCCTACTTTTTACCCTAATTACTAAGTCCCATGATCCTTTAAGTAGACCCTAAAAGCCCCTCTTATCATAGAACGCCTATAGATCCCCTTTAAAGGAGCTCTTTAAAGTATAACCCTAGTTACTAAGTCCCATGATCCTTTAAGTATAGACCGGGCCCTAGCCCAAGGCCTCGCCAAGATAAATGCGGTCAACTCCCAGGAAGCCTGCCAGACCCAGGGAAACTGAAGCAGGAGGGCATTAGGGTTTAGGGTTTAGGGATTAGGGTTTAGGGAGGGCTTTAACTGGGTGTATATAGGGTTGGTTCCTCAAGGCGTTAAGGATTTTAAAAAGGGTTTAGGGCTTAGGTGTGTAAATCGGGTGTTTTCAGGGAGGGTCAGAGTTTGCAGGGGGTGGCGCTCCAGGATCTAGGATCTTGCGTAGACTCCTGGACGACACGCCGCCTCATTTTCCCTAAACATGCTCATAGTCGGAATCCGTCAATACGGCCTTCGAAGAAAACAGGTGTTAAACGAAGAGGTCTGGATTCTACAGCAACCCGTAGACCTGTGTTAATAGCCGGCTACGACCAGATAGCTGAATTACAGGCAGATGCATGTATTCTATGTCTTGCACATAGGTATGCAAGCATGAGCAAGCATGTGTACCTATATATATATATATATATGTTTATATGCACATATGTAACTACATAAACAAATGAGCAAACGTATATATATATATATATGTACATATGTACATATGTATATGTACACACACGCTGGACGGATCATACACAAACAGATATTAATCATGTACACCTTCACAAACATGTGGACCCTATAGAAGGCGACCTCTGATGTCAAGGCCTTAACATAATAACAGAATCCTTGAAGAGCGAGACGACCCATCAGTATCTGAAATCCCAAGGTCAAAAAACTGCAGTTTAGGGGTTAGGGTTCAGGTTCAAAGCTCAGGATTTGGTGTTTCAGGTTTGTGGGGCTGGGTTTGCTCACTGGCCCAAAACCACAGGAAACAAACGTTGAAACTTTCAGAATCGACTACCTTATAAGACCCCCAAAAGTTGCAAAGTTGAGTTTGCAGTTTACCGCCAATAAGTTTAGGGTTTGGGGTGCACTCTAAACATGCACGAAACAGGATCAACTACACTAAGGCTTTCCGTTCCGGGCCATGTTCTGAGCGCCTGTGAAGAGGGACAGCAGGTAAGCAGTTCCTTGGCTATTCATGAGAACACAGCGGCAAGAGTTGGGCGCGGATCAACAAATTTACGATGACTTTTAGTACATGCTATCTCGAACTCTTGAATACTTGAGTACGCTAGCCATTCTTGCCATAGCTACTGCTTTTTGAACTGAAGCTGAAGCATACGCTCAGCTGGAGCTGTAACCTTTCGTACTACCGCTGGACCTGTTGTTTGCTCAAAGCCTGATCGCGCCGACGAGAAAGTCTTTCGTAAACAGCTAAACAGGTCCCTCTCAAGGTTCCTATCAGCGTACTTTTAGAGATGGGGATTGGCCTCCATTACTTCCCTTTCATTACCGGTAAGCCAAAAGGCAACCCAGAGATTCGCAACAAAACCCATCAGAAAAGGGCCGCCCACCCTCAAATCCTAACATCGACAGGAACTCGTATACAACAGGCTACAAACCCTTGCAACCATGTTGCTTATACGGCTTTGGGTAACAGAATAACTGTTAAAAGCCCGCATACGCTCGTATATGACCATCTAAATCCGTACAAAGCCCTTGTAAAACCCGAATAAACATTGTAATTGTAACCACATAAAAGTCAAAAACCCATACAGAACCCTTGTACATAGTCGCTACTGCTCCTTGTAGAGGATCCCTACAGAATGCGCATAGACGTAAAAGGTTTAGGGTTTAGGATTTAGGGTTTAGGGTTTAGGGGTTTAGGGGTTTAGGGGTTTAGGGGTTTAGGGTTCTTAAACAAGGGCTCCTCCCTCCGAAGATTGCGTGCGAGCGGCGTTGGGACTTCCGCCCGGTGCGGCACTCGGGATCCGAGTAGCCCGGTGCACACTGGCAGGGAAGGGCTTTGCAAGAGGTCTTGTGAAGGGTCCTCTAAGGGTTGTAAAACCTTTTTGAAGGATTTCTACGTATGGCTTTGTCTGAATATAAGCATTATTTACTGGTTTTCATAGTGGTTTTAATAGTTGTTTGCAAAAAATTGAATGTGGGGCTATGTAGAAGAGGGTACGGGCAGCGTATCTATAGTCCACACCAGCTTTTTTGCCGGAATGATCCAAGTAGTAGGGATCAAGGAACTTAGAAAGCTATAAGCAGACTAGTTGGGAGTTAGGATAAACACACAGTTGCAGTTGTAGATAACCTGCGTGTAACCCTGCTTAAGCTCTCTTGCTGTCCTTGTCGCGGGCCTCGTGGCCTTGTCCTTTTGCTGGCATCCGGAGATGTTGCTGCTCCGGGGGTTTTGGGGTTTAGGGTTCTAGGGTTTGCGGCTTAGGATTTGAGGGTTGTTGGGTTTAGAATTTTGGAGATCACGGTGTCTCCACGTGTTCTGCTTCTCTCCATTGCTGAGGGTGTGCGGCTTCGAGACCTCTGTGAAGGCTTGCGCGGGAGTCGGCCCAACCAACCTGACAGTTTAGGGTTTAGGGTTGCAACCCACCCAGTATGCCGCACGACATTTTCATACAACAAGAAGATGAGAAAAGGGACGACCAGCAAAGATGAGGCAAACCTAGCACTGACAAGAACGATGCCGCCAAGGAAATAGTGCAAGCAAAAGCAAAAATGTAATACCACACAAAAATTCACCTCAGCTTCGCGGCCACATAACCATCAATAAGAACACTACTTAAAAGATCATGCGACTTAGTAACTAGGGTTATAAATAGGGTAGCTATACATATAACCCCAATTAAGGTACTTATAACCTTACTAAGTCCCATGATCCTCCAAGTAGTCAAAGCTAGCGTCTGGCGATCCCAATCGGCGGCTAACACGTCTGCGGCTCGCCTTACCTTCCGAGCAACCGTCTCCGTGGTCACGTTCGGGTCGCGGTATGCGAGCCCTGGACCAAGCCGCGTGGGAACGCAGCCCCACTGGCCGGAGATCTCGTTTCCACACCACCAACAAATGACATCGATGATGTGGCCCGGGAAGTTGGCGCGAAGCTCTTTGATGTGTTCCTCCACTTGCCACACGATCCACGCCAAGGTTTTGCCCCAGCACATAGTATAGCGAGTCTGTGCCCATCCTAGCGTCATGCTTGCGATGTTCACTTCCGCATCCAAGTCGGTCTTGACAAACACTCCCCTTCTATTCTTCTTGCAAAGTGCGGTGGAGCTGTCCGAGACGACGATTAGGGCAGGGGCAACTCTGGCTTGCAGGCGCAGGCAGTTGATTCATGTATCTGTTCGAGCCACGGTTTAGGGTTTACCTTAACCCTGACTAACCTACCTTTTCAGGGTTCCTTACTATGATTTCCTTATATAAGTCCTTAAAAAGGTAGGTCCTTAAGGGTTTTCCGGTGGGGTTTAGGTTTAGGGAGCACTTGGAGTTGCCAAGGCTCTCGATCTGCAAAACCACGGTTTAAGCTTGCAAACCCTCGAAATACAAACGAGGAAAACCTACACTAGGATACCCAGCAACCTGAGAATAAAAAGGCCTCTCTTTTTGGTATTGGGTAACTTTATAAGGAACCTAGGACTACAAAAAGGGAATAAGGGTACTACTGGGCATCCTAGTACACTGTAAATTCTCCAGGCTCTAGCCAAACTCGTAAACCCTGGACCCGTATCACCCTCCGAAACCCCACCCAACATCCCGAACTGTCACTCTCGAAATTCAACCCGGAATCGCAAGGCAGGATGTTGGCAGATTCAAGACTACAATGCATCAGGCGGTGCCTGGCAGAAGGCTACACCTCAGCTTGAGAAAACCGTACAAAAAGCTTGCAGGATCAGGATTTAGGGCTTGGGTTTGGAGTCTAGGGTGTAGGGTTTTGGGGTTTGGGGTTTGTTTCGGTCTCAGACATTACGGCTTGCGTGCACGGCCTCAGATTTAGGCCTCTTCGGTTTGAGTCGGGGCTTATGGGTTCAGACCAGGGTGGCCTATCAAACCGCAAAGATCCCTTCTGAAACCCTGTCAGGCGCCAAACCGGAACCCTAAACCCTTTTCTACACCCTAAACCCCTAAACCCTACACCGCTGACCCCTGAACCGGCTGCAAGCGCTCAAACCGGCTACTTTAAAGTTACTAAGTGCTACGTTTAAGAATCGCTGCTGTCGGTGTGGAGACTCCGATGCTGGCGATGGCATTTATGGTGCGGTCGGCTCTCAGAGTCTTGCAGATGATATGCAATCCGACTATCGCCGGGAATTATATAATACAATACAGTTTAATATAATACGATACAATGCAATGGCCTATAATATGATCAGAGGCCCAGAAGCTGAAGTGAGGCCATACGATCCCGTATAAGCCCCATGAGTTCCCCTTAAAAGGCAGCATATATCTATGAGGCCTCTTGCAAGGCCCTACGAGCCCACTTAAAGAGGCAGCTTGGCGACCAAGGAGACGCCTTTTGAAGCCTATTTCGGGGCTCAGGGTCTCAGGTTAGGGTTAAGGGGTTTTAGGGGTTTGAGGTAAGAGTTTTAAACAGATCCCCTTTGAAAGCCTCCGTCAAACGTGCAAACACCACTCACAAAACTCTGAAAAGCAGCATACATCTCTGAGAACTAGTGTAAGAACAGGCAACCCCATGAGAACCTCTAAACCATGTACATAAACCCCAAAAAGCCCATGTAGTGCCTCTAAAGTCTACAAAAAAATCGAAAAACCGAGCCCTTCAGTCAGCAGCTTCAGGATCAGGCCTTCTGCAAAGCTCTGGCAGATGCCGTGGCCGCTGCACTGGCGACACGGAAACGGGTTTAGCCGGTTTAGGTCTTTTATTTTTTCTGTAGGCTACTTGCACAGGGAAATGTATTCAATACACAGTCCGAGGGTCATAACCCTTCGCATGGCTTCTTTGGAGGTTCTGTAAGGACTGCGCAGCACTTTTTTAGTTCACGGCCAAAGCAGAGTGTTATAGAGGTTATGTTCAAGGCCGCTTTTATGCTTTTCTTCAGGGTGTGAGCATCATCAGTACAAACCTAACAGTAGGGTTTAAGATGTTCAAGGGTCAAGGCTTTGAATTACGGTTTCATCGGGTTTGTATCAAGGTTTCATAGTGTTGCATAGGTCTTAACAATACAACGTTTACACGAGTGAAGGCAGTGCTAGCTTCAGCAGGTGGATCTAGTAGGCAAACCTCTGTACCTACTAGATGAGACTCGCAGCACAAGCAAACACGGCATAAGCAATGAACGTAACATAAGAACACTGGCAGACCAGTATCACAAGGTAGGTTGCGAGCATGAGCTCCGATGCAGGCACGTTCGACTAGCAACCGCACAATATGATTCAAGGGCTGGTGGCTGGGATTCGCATCAGAGGTCAAGGTCTACCTGCAACATGTTGGAGCTGTTATTTTTAGAGCAGGTTTTCGAGTATACTGATAAGGACTATAAGTGGACGCAGCAACACCTCACGACCTTAAGGAATTCCCGTTAAATGTGTCAGAAACCCCACTAACCAGTCAGACCCCTGTGTAAATCCCTGATTGTTCAGGCCTCTCTATTGCCTAAGCCCTGAACCGTACATGTATCAGGTTGCGGCTATCTTCGTCTTGCCTTCTGTGCATCCGCCAAGCCCTTCACCGAGCAGGAATTTACCACCTGCGCTCGTTTGTTACTGCTTGGCTTTCAGGGCTTATTGGGTTTACATGGCTTCGGGTAGGGCTTCTAGGGTTTGGGATATCTTAAAACCTATGCAAGAGTGGCGTAACAGAAACTCAAAGCCAAAACACTGAAAATGTACCATGCCCCCACTGGCGCCTGCTGGGTGCTGGCTTCGTTCAACGAGAAAGGAAGTGCGGGGCTTTGCTTCAAGGTGTACCAGGACCCTCCTTGTACCCTCAAATAGGGGTATATGGTCCCAAATAAGGGGCACTTAGGGCCTAATAGAGGGTAGATGGAGGGTCTAGGTAGTGTTTCGTTTTTTTGCTGCTAGGTTTGCTGCTAGGCATCAGGATGGAGGATTTAGGGTCCAGCAGGATGCAGTTTGTCATATCTCGAAAGGAGCATCTGCGCGAGCACAGCGTACCACGAGCAGCATTTTCTTGCTCCTCTGCTGCTGTTTGCGAGACATGTCTGCATCAAACACTCGCTGATCCGTTCCGGCCAACAGTTGAACGGGCACGCTGCTGAGAAATGTCCCTCTTCGTTAGCACGGCTGTTCGTGTTGTTACCATCCCAGTGACGAGTCATTATGAGCCTTGGCATTTGTAGTCCTACATCCTACTGTACACCTTTGACCTGGGCCAACACCCTCACGCAGCTACTACCTTGAAATGTCCGCAAATAGGCCTAAAATAGCCAAGTTCCTTGAAATCGAAAGCCCTCGAACCCCCCCAAACCCCCCAAAACCCTCAAACCCCCCAAACCCTAAAAACCCTCCAGGGCACCCTTTGCCTTCCCACTTCCGCGAGTTGGAGCAGCCCCTGTGTCCGCCTGCAACAAGAGAGGGAAGTGAAATATGTGGGGGAACAGACTTCAGCGTTTTAAAGGAGGCGATAAGGGTTACTTAATGGATTTTTAAGGGATAATACAGGGGCCTTAAAAACGTATGGGAGTTTCCGAAAATAGGGGCCCTAGTGCCCTAATTAGTATTATCCTTATTATAAGGACCCCAAAATAAGGTGTTTCTCGGGAAACTCCCATCTGTTGAAAGCGAAACTACGATGATAAAAATGATAATGGCTACAGTGTTGTCTCTTGGTATATTATCGTCTAATTCCAGTAAAGAGCCCTTGGGAAATGGTACTGCAAATTCTTCCGACCCCTGTATTATTCCGTGATGAACGCAGGAAGCCGTAGTGGTGACTAATCATAGTTAGAAGACGTTTCAAGCACCAATGGTATGCACCTTAAACCGCAGACCCTGAACCGGAAAACCTGAGAAACTGGAGCCCATGAACCCTGGTTTCAAGTTGGAGGTCTCCTTCGCCTTGGCCCTCAACCCGGAAGGCGCAAAGGACTCGGTTGTTTGTGAGATTTGGTGCCAAGAACACTATATAAGCCGAAACATTACAGGCTTTCAGAGGATTCGTTTGTGGTAAGCCCTAGACGATGCTTTGGTTTCAGGATTGGAACTTAGAGGTCCACGAAACTACCACCTCTGCGACAATTTCGAAACCTGCCAGTTGCTAGAGCTTCTGCTGCTCAGACCCCCGGGAGGATCCAGAAAGTAGATACCCTAATTTGGGGGCCTATACTACTAAGGGTAGTTTGTAGGAGCCCCCATTAAGGGATTGTTTTTGGATCCTCCCGGGGGTCTGGGTAGTTGAAGTGATTCGCAGACTTGCAATGGTTGCATTCACTACTCAGGATCGGGCCAGGCCTGTAGCATGGTGTTGGACACTGAGAAGTCCATCAGGTAGCTGGGCCTGGCAGGCTTTTCGGGCTCTGCCGGTGCAGGGTTTAGGGTGTGGCAAACAGGCTTTAAGGTATTCAGGGCATCCAGGGCCTGGATTTGGGCTTGTGTGGCTGTTGGGGCTTGCACTTCCGGGTTGCAAACTTTGCTTTAGTTAGGGGTTTCGGATTTGCGGGGCTTAGCATGAGGGGAAAAGGACCAAGCATCCGTGGTACAGGCTTGGTTGTCGGATCGAACTCTGTAGACCCTAACCCTCGAAGTGTCTGACTGAAATCTTCGTTGTTTGTTGCCGGATAACATAAGCTGTGCAGACTGGCAAGGATCCCACCCTAAACCCAAACCCTAAGGGTCCGATAAGGGTTACTACTTGCAGATATAAGAGTTCGGTAAGGGTTCTACAAGAGCTACTAACTATGGGTCTAGAAATTGAAGCTTATGCTTTGGGGGCTTGGGATTAGTCACAAGGTCGTGATTTAGGCTGTCGGTGCTTTGAGTGGAGAGTTCTGGGTTTTGTGCGGTTAAGGTCTCGGGCATTCTCTTTGGGGATTTGGGACTCTACAGAACTACAATTGAATATGAGTGTGTAGAAGTACGAAGATGTTGGCACCTTGGAGTGTGCACATTAAATTTTTATTGAGATAGATATGGCGGCAGACAAGCGAACCTGCATACATGAAGACACGAATGTCCCAAAGCGTCTAGGTCCATCACGAGAACTAGCAGACTGACAACAAGCTCATAACAACCTATGTAGATTGAGCCCCCGTTGAACTACAGACCCTAAATCCTAAACCCTGTGTAAACTGAGCTCCCTTTGAAAACCCTAAAAGTCACCCGGCCTCTGCTCCCATCTGCCCACCTCGTGGCTTTCCATGATGTCACAACCTCGAAGAGCTTCTGTATTCTGTGAATATCGGCAAAAACAAATAGAACAACTAAGGGTTCAGTCTGGCCATTGAATTGAATTAAGTTGTGACTACATACATATATATATATATATATATACATACATACATACATACATATAGGCTCCCGTGTAGTCTCTCCCTATACATGTACTTTCATTTTAAATTCTGTGCCATTATGCTTTAAGAACCAGGACAACCCCAGATCCTCGAAGAATCCAAGGTCCAAGGCAACCGTAGACACTGAAAGAATCAGAAGTCCGCAAGCCCTTACCTTGCACGCGCACGATGCCTAATAGCAACAACAAAATCTGCGACACACTTGGAACAAACAAGAACCTATACCCTGGACTCCAAAAGACAGCATAAAACCCTACACTGTACCAAATCCTGGCCCCCATAATATAGGTTCCATTGCAGAAATCCTGACAATACCCTTTTGCGGAAACCAAGAAGCAATCATGAACTACATCGGGAAATTATTCTAATAAGCTGCAAACTGACTCCTGAAAAACAGCCAGCCACACTCTGCAAAGCACTTACCCCAAAACCCTAAACCCCAAAACACCAAAAACCCTCAAAACCCCCGAAATTAAACCCTAAACCGTAAAACACTAAACCCTAAAACCTCTACAACCCTATAGACCCCTTAAAGGAGCCCTTAAAGGTACCCTTTCAAGGAGCCCTTAAAGGCACCCTTTAAAGGAGCCCCAAGGCGCCTTGCAAGGAGAAGGTGGAGATCGCCAAAGCCAGGCCGAGAAACAAGCCGGAAGACCTGGCATATACATATATATATATAATAATAACAAAAATATTTTTATTTATTAATAAAAAATAAAACTACAAAACATACAATAAACATTACAATGATAATGATCATAATTGTACTTATACTGTCGATAAAAAATAATAGTAATAATGATAATAATGATCTGTATATATGTACCGAACAAGTAAAGATATGTAGATATATAGCTACATAAAGAATATATATATATATATATAAGAGAGAGAGAGAGAGAGAGAGAGAGAAACTATATAGATATATAGATGGTTTGGCGTTTAAGGTTTTTCGTTTTTTGGGTCTGGCCGCTACCCCCGGCAGCAGCACCCCCCCCCCCCCCTCCCCCCAAAAAAAACTCACGCTCTTGTGCAGTGTCCCAGGGCTGCCCCTGGAATGGCTCTTGGAGATGTTCTATGTTCGGCTTGTGCTAGGAACTCATTCGCTGGGTTGGGGTCTACTTAGAAGGCCTATGTGAGAGCTTTAACAGGGTCTTGACCAAATGAGCGAAACCCCGACATGGTGACGAAGTGCTCGAATCTTGGAGAGTTGAAGGTTCAATATGAGGCTTGACACGAGGGTCCAAGGTTGAGCTTCATTTGTCCGGGCACGCAAATCCGCTAAGCCCTGAACGCCATGGATCCTGAGCTTCAGTCCCGGCAGAGTCGCATACTGTTGCCCGAGATTTCGAACACCCGATCTGGGAGTTTCCGAAAATTAGGGGTACCTTATTTGGGGTCCTTATAATAAGGATCCTACTATTGAGGGTACTATATTAGGGTCCCCTATTTTCGGAAACTCCCATCTAGCAGCCTTAACCCTAAACTTCTAGACCCTTCTTCCCTTACCCCGAAACTCCAAACCCTCAACCCTCGGCCTGAAACCCAAAGCCGTAAGCCCGAGGCCCTGACCTATGTATATCCATATACCTATATACCTATATATATATATATATATATATATATATATATATATATATATATATATATATATATATATAAATATAAATATAAATATATATATATATATATATATATGTATAAATATAAACATAAACATATCTATATATATATATCTCTATTTATTTATTTATTTATTTATATTATAACTACTGTATGCCCAACATAAGCCCTGAGTCACCTAAAACACAGGCCTGCCGCGGCCCAGGCCGCTATCTGGGAAACGGAAGAAAGGGAAGGCTTGCAAACCGCAGTTCAGGGGTGTAGGGGTTTAGGGCACTTAAAGGATCATGGGACGTAGTAACTAGGGTTATAATTAGGGTAGCTAGACTTATAACCCCAATGAAGGTACTTACAACGAAGAACTTCGGTTATTGAGGGTTTGGGGCTTTGAGGGTTTCGGGCTGGCCAGCTTTGTCGTTTCGAAGGCTATGACGGCTTAAGGATTAGGGCTTTGAGGGCTTGCTTGGTTTAGGGCCCTTGAGGTGTCGGGCTTTAGGGTTTGGGGCTTCGAGGGTTTAGAGGATTATGTTTTAGGTGTTTAAAGGTGCTGAAGGAGTATAATTAGGAGTTGAGGGTTTTGGGGATTTTGAGGTTTAGGCGTTTTTCTAGACCCTCCAATAAGTACCATAAGGACTCCTTTAAAGGATCGTTGCAGGGTTCTGGTTAGGTTGAGGGCTTGAGGACACAGAGGGAATTATCCGTGTAAGCTCCCGGACCTGCAGAACCGCCAGCCGCCCAACCCCAACTCGGAACCAAAAACTCCCTGAACCCACCAAACCCTAAACCCCAAACCCTAAACCCTTTACCCGAAACCGTCAGACCACCTGACATAAGCCTAACACGCTAACCCCCCCCAAACTGTAAATGATATCAGCAAGTGGGGGGCTTCATCTTATATGCTCTAGGCCTCATAAACTCCTTCTGCAACCCTTTTAATCCCCCCCCGAAACCGTCATAAGCATGTACGAAAGACTACCCATAGGCTCCATAGTAGGTCCTTTTCGTGATTACCTTATAGGATGCTAAATATGAACCTCAAGAAGGAACCACTATGGAACCTATGACTAGTGACTAGTGACTTTATGGCCCGATGTTGCTGCCTTTGGCTCAGACTCACTACGTCCGGCCTCCGCCAGTTGCCGCTAGCGCCAGCAGCCTGAGCTGTTTTGTGGATAGAGGCCTATTCAGGGGCCTCTTAGGGTTTTAAGTCAGGGTTTACTGCGCCGGGCCGATAGTTCGACCCACTAGCCTCAACATGCTTTACAACACATGGGCCTCCACCCTCTTCCCCATAGACTCCTAACACAAGTGAGCCTTGGGGCCTCCGCCGGAGCTAAAAAGCATTATATTTTTAAAACGGCGTAGTAATTACTCCGCTGGCATGCGTAGGGTAAACGGCACTTTGAGGTACTCCGCTACTCCGCAAGAGCTTGTATGTAAGATGATGCACAAGTGGGTCGAAACTTTCGGCCCGGCGATGCCTTCTGAATCGTTTCTTAGACGGGGATGTCTGTCTAGGGGACCTGAAGGAGGTCATTAGGTCACACAGCAATAAGTTTGGCGAGGTTTGCTGAACAGAAAGGTCCCGGTGAGGCATCGGGAGGACAAAAGTTTTGACCTACGGGATCTGTCTTGTCTTAAGACATCTTGCGGAGTAGCAGAGTACCGAAAAGTGCGATTTATGTGGCCTGGCCAGCGGAGTATTTTATACCCCGTTTTGAAATTATACTACTTTAATGTTCCGGAGGAGTAGCAGCTTGGTCCTGCTTGTTAGGATTCTATGGGGGAATGGGGGCCTGTGTTCGACGAACAAGGAGTAGGTCAAACTTTCGTCCCACCGCAGCGTCAATTTTGGGTGCCAGAGTCCAGCCCAAACAACCCCAGGGTGAAAGTGTTCGGCTTTGCTTTCACCAAGACTGCAGAGGAGGGGACTCTCGCCTCGAAAATGGAGGCTGCGCCGGGCCGATAGTTCGACCCACTAGCCTCAACATGCTTTACAACACATGGGCCTCCACCCTCTCTTCCCCATAGACTCCTAACACAAGTGAGCCTTGGGGCCTCCGCCGGAGCTAAAAAGTAGTATGTTTTTAAAACGGCGTAGTAATTACTCCGCTGGCCTGCGTAGGGTTAAACGGCACTTTGAGGTACTCCGCTACTCCGCAAGAGCTTGTATGTAAGATGATGCACAAGTGGGTCGAAATTTTCGGCCCGGCGATGTAAGGTTTCAGGTTTAGCGTGTCGGGATTATGGTTTTAAGGGGGTTCTAAAACGGACTTCGTTCGGGGAGAATGAGGGCAACATAAATGAACTTCCAAAGTCCGACCCGGCAAAAGTACATAAAAGCCTGCAGCTCTAAATAACCAACCCTCCCAGAAGCAGAACTTGATCAACGCAAAAAAATGACTCAACCTTACAAGCCCTGCACCAACAGGCAAAAACAATTCCAATCCCCCTCTAACTGAGGCCCACGACATGGCAATGGAGAAGAGACCTGAGACAGACGCCACTTAATTGAAGGGTCATCGTAACTAGGCTAGGCTTAGGGTTTAGGGTTTAGGTCTAGGGTTACCAAGTCATTGTAAGTGTCTATTTTACTGCCATCGTTTTCGCTATAAGTGGCTATACATCACTAAAAACTCCTGTATCAGCCAAAACCCAGACCTTCAATAGCCATCCCACAGGCCCTGAACCGTCTCACCGTCTTCCGACGGTTTAGGGTTGGCATCCCTAACCCCTTATTCCTCGAAGTTGGGAGTTTGCTTCGGGTAAAAGGTTCGCAGCGCTTATAGCTTTGAAACACGGCGCCCGAAATATCCCCAAGCCCAGACCTAAGGTAGGGGTCTTAACAGCTAGACTTGAGTTGGGGTGGGGGCCGGAGGTGATGGGAGTTTTTGTGGTAAAACATCGTGAAATTACTGCGGTTACGAGCGGGGATACAATGCTCACATACTATTACTACCCCAATCCTCAACATACCCTTCCATTCAAATCCCGGGTGGAACAGCATTAATCTTAGTAGAATCCCCGACATCCTGGCCTACAGCCCGTATCGCTCCTCGCCATCAACACCCCTGGGCCTCGGAAACACTGGCTCTCAACCCTGTGAAACCCCCAAATTTTCAATCTTTTAACCTCTGAACCCTGAGACTATCGATCTCTGTCGGTCTTTTAAACTCATTAATTAAGGACCTTCAAACACCTTTTAGACCTCTACAAAACTCCCTATAAAAAGGTTTAGGGTTTAGTTAAGGGTTGGAGAGGGCTTAATTAAGCTTCGGGTTCCTGAATCACGTAACCCGGATAGCTCGGCGAACCTCCACTGCGCGTGGCGGCGGAGGTACAGTCAGGATGGGACCCATACCTGCGACCAGAGGGACGGTTTCGGGCTTGGGCTTTCATTAATGCCCGTGGGCCCAAGTACCTCTTACAGTAAACCCCATAAAGTTTCAAAACCGATTAAGGCCAAATAGTGCTGGGATTCCCTATGCATTACTCTCAAGGATTGAGGCTATTGGGTTCCCAACTTTTTGGCCTTCTACTGTATCTCGTCGGCACTTGCAGGCGATCGCGTTTCGGGGTTCAAGCTTGTTAAGGTTTTCGGTTGGTGGTTGGGTTTGGATCTAGGCTTTAGGGTCTCTCCCCCAAATTCCCCAAGTATCCAAAGGCCTTAAGACTTAAGACTCTGAGGTGTGCTCCATAAAGCCACTGAAAACGCCCGAAAGTGGTGGTTTCGGGTTTTGCACTTCTTCACGAGAAGAAAGCCCTAAAACTGATGATAAGCCCCCATTGAAGACCTCCCCTATCCTTGGACCCTCAACGCTTCGGGGCTTTCCCCTATGATTTTAGAGAGTTCCGGCCCGACAACCAAATGGCTTTTAGTGTCGGGGCGTTGAGTGCTTCCAGTGCCGGAAACAAGGCGAGTCTTGCCAAGGTTGCATGCTGCTATGTAAATGAAGCCGCCGACGGATTCAAAGCGAATGAAGTGTATTTTTTCGTCTGGCTGGTATGGTCAACCTGGTCACATGCGGTCCGCGCGACGAAATCTGACGACTCGAGTGCTGCTGGGGTTGTGCCCGGATCGGCACGGCGAAATGCCAAATCAAATCAAGCTCACAGCTCATGCATACCCGGCAACAACAGCAAGTTCTGTACTTCTTGGCAGGTTGCCCCTCAAGAATCTCCTGGGCTTTAGGGCCTGGGTTTGGGAAAGGAGAATTAGTTGAGCACGAGTAGCAGATTAGGGATGAAAGTGGTTCGGGTGTAGGGTTTTCGGACGATTGATCTAGGGTTGCAGGGCTATAGCCGCTCCAGCAATGGCTATCGGACTCCAGGATTTATGGGGCCTTTTGGGTTGAAACCCCAAAGTAGCTTCGTGTAGGGTGAGGAGAGCTCTCAACCCCGAAACCCCAACCCTCAGACTTCAGACTCTAAGTCTTTAGAGCTTAGGGTTTAGAGTTTGGCGCTTAGGGGCTTTGGGGTGTAGGGGCTTTGGGGTTTAGGGCTTAGGGGCTTTAGGGTTTAGGGGCCCTGAGCCCCGAATTTAGGCCCGAAACCGCAAGGAAAGCAGGGCTGGCACCCTGTGAAGTTCGCATAGGGCTTCTGGTACTTGACGCCCTGGGACGAAGCCAAGCTTGACGCTTTTTTTTTTGGTTTTTTTGGGGGGTTGCGGGATCTGTAGTGGCCGCAACTAGATTATGACTAGGGTTTACTGTTTAGTGGGTTTAGGGACCCTTTAGGGGGTCTTCGGGATCATAATCATAACTCGAATATGGTTCTGGGGCATGTATTCGTATACTTATGTAGGGACCAGAGTATATACAAATACCAACCCTCCACTGCGAGGGCTTGCGATTTGTAGGGATTGGGATAAGGAATTGAGGGGTGCGAGGTTTAGGGTTTGGGATTTGGGACTTAGGATTCAGGTTTAGAGTGGGCTTCAAATTTCAAGGTCCAGGGATTTAGGGCCATGGGCTCTAGGCCATTCTTGACTGACTATCCTGCGCCTAAACCCTGAAACTTAACCCCTGAAACACGTTGTAGCCAAAAGGTTCCCCAACGAAAGGGAGGGGGTCGAAGGGGGTACATAGCCTAGTGATCCCTAAGTCTTCCTACTACTCTCCTCGAAGGATTCCTTGTACCCTCCCCCCTTGCACCACACTCCCTTAAGGTAAACGCCAGAAAGTTGGAATATGATTATCCTAAACCCTTTATGGTAAATTATAAGGTATCCTACCCTGAAACCATATTCCAACTTTCTGGAGTTCCCTTTAAGGATCCTATCATCTCCCGATGCACTCCAAAGTTCCTCACCAGAGGCCTCTGGAGCCCTCTAAAATGAGAGTAGTACATTAAAGTAAAAACCTATAAAGGGAACTCCAGAAAGTTGGAATATGGATTAATGGTAGGATCCCCTATACTTTACCTTAAAGGGGTTACGATAATGATATTCCAACTTTCTGGCTTCTACTGTAGACGGCAAGAATGTACCGGGATACTGCTGGTATATATTCCGACCCGTGTAGTAGCACGGGTTCAGGGGGGACCTCGTTCAAGGATCACCAGGTCTGTGCTGGGATCCTCCCTTTCAGAATCCCTGCTTAGAGGTTCATGGGCAGTTATATGTGGGGTTCTAAGTCGGGTAACCATAGTTAGAACCCATATTAGGGGACTTATAGCCCCATGGCCACCCATAACTAACCCCCGAGCCCTTCCAGTAAAACCCCCCTGAGCAGAAGAACCCCCCCTGGCAATCGCCTTCTCGGGAACGCATTGGACACTTTCGTCGCAGCACTCAACTTGGCATGCCTCCGTGTAGCTCCTCAAGAACTAGGATACCCAGTAACCTAAGAATAAAAAGGCCTCCCTTTTTGGTATTGGGTAACTTTATAAGGAACCTAGGACTACAAAAAGGGAATAAGGGTACTACTGGGCATCCTAGAGAACCGGATTTCGGGCTTCAAGGGTTTAGGGCTTGGCGGCTCGAGGTTTAGGGTATGGGGTTTAGGGTTTATAGGGCTTAGGGGATTGGGTATAGGGTTTGGGGGTTAGGGCTTATGGTTTGGGTAGCTTTGAAAACCGATCCCTCCGACGTAGTGCCTCATCCGTGATATAGGGCCCTTCAGAAAATGGGGTTTCGGGCTCTATGCTTGTATAATTCGGGATAGGTATGTACACTAGTAGCTGTCAAAGAAATATTCGTTAAACCTTCAGACCTATGGCGAGGT
The DNA here is from genome assembly GCA_905221615.1 of Symbiodinium sp. CCMP2592. Lineage (NCBI taxonomy): Eukaryota > Dinophyceae > Suessiales > Symbiodiniaceae > Symbiodinium > Symbiodinium sp. CCMP2592. The sequence goes on from CAJNDT010003201.1 coordinate 83,284, forward strand.
AAGGCGTGTGAGAAGTGTCTGTGCGGAAGAATGCAACTTCGTGGGAGAAGCCAGGTGAAGCTTGTGAAGAGTGCGTGCGCAAGGCTCTGAGCCATAAACCCTACACGCGAGTCCCAAAAACCCTTGACCCCAGGCCCTAACCCCTAAAGCTCACGAAGACGAGGAACCTTTCAGAACGATACTAACTTGCGGAATGGGGGGCGAATTAAGAAACGAAACAAAAACAACACAGCTCTTTTATGAGAAACAAAAGGATACACCATACGCGCCACGGCTTCGCAAGCGAACCAAGCATGTCGAGCTTGGTTGGACCATCAGAGATTGCACTGTTGCACACTGCACGCACTGCATTCCCCAAAGCCCCAGAGGCTTCAACCAGTCCCTGGTCCTTACTAGAGAATGTTGGGATGGATCTAGGATAGTCCCTTGGGGCCCTTTATAACGGCCCCTCTTTGCCGTTCTCCCTTTTCCTACTAAGAACTCTTCAACCCATTTCTTATTCTCGACGCTTTGAAAACTCCATCAAAGAGTCTCCTGCACTGGCCATCGCAGGGAAGCAGGTATGGGACCTTCTCCCCCGGCTTGCACATGGCCTGATTAGGATCTCCAGCGTTCTAGAAGCTTCCAGCTAACATGCGGATATACTGCAGACAGGGGACAGAAATTAGGGCTTCAGGGGTTTAGGGTTTTGGGGGGTTCAGCGTCTGAAGGACTACAGTATACTGGGTCCGAGGAAAGAAGCAGGACTTTTGATCCCCTTTTTGCTGACTCACCTCACCTGAGAAAACATCGCAAACTTCCCTTGACCTTAGACTCTCAACTCCTGAAAATCAAAACCCTCAAACCCCGACCGGAGCCTGGAAAAGACAAAGCAACTATCGGACTGTACTTGGAGGATCATGGGACTTAGTAAGTAAGGTTATAAGTACCCTAATTGGGGTTATAAGTATAGTTACCCTCATTATAACCCTAGTTACTAAGTCCCATGATCCTTTAAGTAAGGGTTTTTACAGGCTTCAGACTTGAGGGCTTTAGGGTCAAGGGCGTCGTAAAGAATCAGGGGTTCAGAGCAGTCGGACGGATAAAGAAAGCGAAGATGAAGAAGTCGGATGTTAACGTGCTCATGCAGTGTGTCATCCTTGCGAAACGGCAATGTCAGTGCCGGCTGTAGTGAACATCTCTCTCAAACGAGTGTTTCGTGGCGTGTGAGGTCGCTTCGCCGCTCGGCACAAGATCGAGACCAAACGCTTCAAGATGCCAGACTCCTTGCGGATATCCGTTGCTTTATGTCATGAAGAGAGTGTCCGCACCGAAGACTTCGCGCAACCCTCCACTCTGCACTTCAAGAAGTTCTTCATCACACGACAAGTGGCCCGCTGGAAGGAGACAGAGAATACTGCGGATACTAGTGGCAGCCACAGCAGTTGAAGTTCAGTAGCAGCAACTGCAGTGGTGTTGGGAGCAGCAGAAGGAGGAGGCGCAGCAGCAGAAACAGCAGCAGCAATAGTAGCTGTTCTTCTCAAACTTATCGCAGTAATGTCGGCAACACCGATGTCCAATGAGCAACCAATCCACGGTAGAAATTCAAAGGAGCGGCACTGCAATTCCTAAGGTGACGGTGATAAGGATGACATGCGCCAGAATGTCAAAAAAATGGAATGCCAAAATCAATGCCAACTTGATGTTGATGTTTCTGATGAGGATGCTGATGAGGCTGATGATGCTGGCGATGATGACGGTACTGATGACGGTAATGATGACGGCGATGAAGCTCATAATGATAGTAGTATTAATGGTTTCATCAAGGCTGAAGATGGCGACAAAGATAGGGACACAATGACCACAACACCAACGACCATGGCGGGCGTGATGGAGACGGTGGTTTCTACTACCTTCATGCCAGCTTGTTCACTCTCATGACTACAGAAAAGTTGACTTGCAACCTAAAGCCATCTTCGGCCAACTGCGAGAGAACAGCTGGGTTTGGCTTCGACGCTGACAAAAGATCCGCAGTCGAAAAACGTCGAGCTCACTTAGTGATGCCATACACACTTGTAATAACAGCACGACAGTCGTCAGTACGGGTTCAGGGTCTGGTGTTGTTGGCCTTTCATGTAACGCCTCCGTACTAGCGAACTACTTGGAGGATCATGGGATTAGTAAGTAAGGTTATAAGTACCTTAATTGGGGGTATAAGTATAATTACCCTAATTATAACCATAGTTACTAAGTCCCATGGTCCTTTAAGTAGGGAAGACAAGCATGCTCCAGCTTCCCGAAGCCCCTACTGGAAGGGTCACATGACTCAGTGAGCAAGCCCAGAGACTCGAATATCCTAATTAAGGAATATTCCCTAAATCATATTAGGGATCCTACTGTATTTTGAGGTATACTCCTTAGTTAAGGGATATTGGAGTCTCTTGGAGCTTGCAAGATGCTTGAAGAAGGCAGCTAGAGTGTTTAGAATTGTCCCAAAGGCTCCATGTACCTTTATAGTAGTAGTTACGTAAGCCTTAAAGGGGTCCCTATATATAGGTACTTCAAGGCCTACGTATATACTACATGGGCACATGGAGCCTTAGGGTGTTTCATCCCCGACTCCGGTGCCTTTAGACTTACTTGCGTGGTCGCCTAACTCCCTTGTACACAGAAAGCCTGCCGCTGAGCCAAGGACAGGGGCTTTTGGGAAGTAGGTGGTGCAAACCATCTTCCAAATGGCCTTCGTCACACTGTTCAGGTTTTCGGATCGAGCTGCGGAGCATCTATGGGTCTTCAGGTTATCGGGGCTCGAACTTTCGAACGTGCGGCTGGCGGTACTGTTGTGAATCACGCCCTTTCGCTTCATGCCTAACTTCCAGTTCATGCACTCAGAAGTAATAAACGAGCCCTCGAATCTTGAAGCCCCCCTTAATCCATTGCAACAAGCCCTCATACACAGCTAAATTTCTGGCTTCTACTACAAGAGTGCTTTGAAGAGTTCCAATAAGGGTACAGGTAAGGAATGCTGTAAGTAATGTTGCAAGAACCCACAAGGTCCTTCTATACTCCCAATATGAAATTAGGTACCGAAAGAGACCATCCCTGTTGTGCCCTTGGGGGGGACCTAAATCCATACACAATGGCAGTATATATGGACCTTCTGGGTAGCAGAAGGGCTCTTATACATAGCGCTACTTCGTCCAAAGGTTTCCGTCAGGATTCCTACAGGAGTACCTATATGTCGTTGGCCGCGCTTAGAATGAGGATCTTGCTGTTTAGGTGTCTATAGAGAGCTTGCGGGTTTACTATCCTCCCTTAGACAGGACGTATTCTTGTTGGACCCTTTTCAAGTTTTAATAGATGTTAGGTCATCCCCACTAACCTCCCTTCAGGGTATGACGAGTCGTTCGCCATGGACAAAGCAACTTTGACTAAAATAGGAGGCTCCAAAATTAGACAGCGCGCGCATATATTCTTTTAGAAGTGTATTGAGGAACTCAAAAGAATCCTGCTGCTAAGTCTGTAGGTGCTCATATCGAAACGGTTTGTCTCAATTACCAACCGTACCTATGGCTAATAGAGGCTAATAGCTACCCATAGTAATCAATCATTTGATTAGATTCTGTGTCTGCGCATGAGCTCCAAAGGGCAGGGTTGTGTGTAGCATTTCCATGCCTCACGAGCAGACGTCCTGCCTGCTTCTCGGATGCACTTGCTCTTGCAAATGCTTGCGCAAATTTTGTGCGGAAACAGAGGGTGATCTACAGAACTGCTGCCACCGCCACACTCCCATCTCACGCACTATCCCATCTGAACGATGGACCCATTTCCGAGAATCGCAGCGAAGCAGGAGCCAGCAGCTTGAATCTGCTGCACGTTCTTCAGATGATCTTGCATAGCTCTACTGTCACCACCCCCGAAGGTACAACCCCAGGTCACGACGGATCCATCACCAAGAACGGCGGCAAAAGCAGTGCGAGTGGATTGAATGTGCTGCACATTCTTCAGCTGACTCTGCACAGCGCTACAGTCACCGCCGCAGAAGTCGGCACCCCAGGCCACGACAGACCCATCGATGAGAATGGCAGCAAAAGCCCTTCCAGAAGCTTGAATCTGCTGCACCTTCCTGAGCTGCATCTGCACAGCACTGCTGTCGCCGCCAGAAGCAGGATCACCCCAGGTTACGACCGATCCGTCGCCCAGAATGGCAGCAAACGCGTACTTGGTGGCCTGGATCTGCTGCACATTCTTCAGCTGATCCTTCACAGCGCGACTGTCACCACCGAAGCCGCAAGATCCCCACGTCACGACAGATCTGTCAGCAAGAATGGCAGCAAAAGCTAATTCAGTGGCTTGGATTTGCTCCACATTATTCAGCTGTTCCTGCACACGCCTGTTGTTACCACCAGAGTGAGCCTCACCCCAAGTCACGACAAATCCGTTAGCAAGGATGGCAGCAAAAGCTCGCTCTGTGGCTTGGATCTGCTGCACATTCTTCAGCTGATCCTGCACATCACTACTGTCACCACCATAGTCAGCATAGCCCCAGGTGACGACGGATCCATCGCCAAGAGTTGCAGCAAACGCCCACTTGGAGGCTTGAATGTGCTGGACCTTGTTCAGCCGACCTTGCAAAGCAATAGCGTCGCCACCAGTGCGAGCATCACCCCAGGTTACGACAGATCCATCGCCAAGAATGGCAGCAAAAGCCGATTCAGTGGCTTGGATTTGCTTCACATTCCTCAGCTGATCCTGCACAGCACGACTGTCACCACCACAGCCAGGATCACCCCAGGTGACAACGGATCCGCCATGAAGAATTGCCGCGAAAGCGCGATCAGTTGCTTGGATCTGCTGCACATTTTTCAGCTGCTCTTTTAAAGCAGCACTTCCAATATCACAGCCGTGGCGGGCACTACCCCAGGTCATAACAGATCCATCGCCAAGAATAGCGGCAAAAGTCAGAGTACAGGACTGAATTTGAACTTGGTTCATGTGCAAGGTCACTGAGTCCCCATTCTCCAGCCTGGCACGCTTGACGGGTGCAGATGCATCCAGAAATTGCCCAGACGAAGTCACCAACCGCCCCGTTCCAACTCCAAGTAAGGTCTCGGCACGACGTTTCAATTCCGCTACTCTTTCATCTAAGCCTGCTTTCACCGCAGCTGTCTTGCCACTCAGCAATCGGACTTCCACGGAAATCGACATGTCATGCAAAAGGACTGTGGAACACAAAACCTAAACCCTAAACACAACCCTTAATTGGGCTGCACGGATCAAGGTTTACGGTGGTGGGGCATAGGCTCTGAAGGTTGTCTAAGATGTTACGGAGTTTGTGCTTAGGGGCTGTGTAGATCTACAGGTAAATAGCACCTAGCAGTTCATAGGTAGTGAAAAGGGGGGTTAGAAGTCGGGTAACCATAATCAGAACCCATATTAGGGGACTTATAGCCCCACCTATAACTCCACACTCCAAGTAGGCCTATAGAATCCCTTTAAAGGGACCCTTAAAGGAACCCTTAGAACTACCCATGAAAGTATCTGTCCAGACGTTAAATAAGTCTTCTTCGGGGCGGCCCTGGGGTCTCTGGGTATACATACCTATGCGTAGTAGTTCCTTAAAGGGTTCCTTAAGGGTCTCCTTTTAAAGGGTTCTATAAGGGATCTATAGGGGTTAAGGGTTTAGGGTCTACTTGGAGGATCATGGGACTTAGTAAGTAAGGCCCCCCCCCCCCGCCAGGCCTCTCGTCCCAGCAAACAGTCACACAACATCCGCGTAACCCCCCTCAAAATATACCTCTCCTTAGCAAACGGGCGGAGCGCCAGGGGCAACCCACAGCCCGTAGAACCACAGGGCCCCATCCCCTTCCCCTCCCCTTCGACATACAGGTGAGAATGATGGCGATGATGTTGTGGCCAATTATGTTGATGTGCTATTCCCAGTGTGGCTGTTGGTGGTACCTTTGCTCTTGTGTTGCTCTGGGCTTCGGCACCGCATGCTCATTGTTTTACGTTAAAAGTAAGCTTGAGCACGAATTTGAATGGTTTTCATTCGGGACTCTTGAGCAAGGGACCGGAGGTGGGTATCATGACCACAATCTTGGTCATTATCATAACCAAAATATTAATCTCTGTCATTGGCTTTGGAGCTCAGGGCAGGTCGGAGTCCAGTGGAACTGTATCACATCCTAAGGTCAAAACCTTTAGCAGCCGGACGCCCAACCAGCAATAGCCATGGAAGGGGGCACAGCCGACCGCAACCACAGGGGGGAGGGGAGGGGGGAACCCACACCACAGCGAACCACAGGGGGGGGAGGGGGGGGATACCATGGGGTGGGGGGGGGGAGGGGGGGCCTAGCAGCGCTGCACCATATATACCTTAATTGGGGTTATAAGTATAGTTACCCAAATTATAACCTTAGTTACTAACTCCCATGATCCTTTAAGTAGGCTTGAGGGTTTAGGGTCTAGGGCTTGAGGTGTTAGGGTTTCGGGGGTATAGAGTTGAATTGGGTAAGGACTTATGGGAAATATTCAGAGGCCTTAATAGTCCCCTAAGCCCTAAACCTTGAATAAGACTACCAGGAACCTTCAGGAACAGCATATTCGTAATTCGGGGGCAAATCACCCAGAGTCCTTAGAGCTTAGACTTCAAGGGTTTAGGGGTTGGGGGTTATGCCTGACCTTACAAAGGCTGCAAGGAGCCAAGGTGGCAAAAAGAACGGCACTGTTGAACGCAATAGAGTAAGCATGCTAGCAATCATTTGGATTCAAAAACGCTGCAGATACTGCAAGTACCGTGCAAACCTAAACCTCCAGCAGTCTTCCATCCTGCACAGGTTGCAATTTGCAACACGATAAAACTGCGACAACGGGTACTGAACGGACACGATGAATAATGTTGCCATGACAAATAAACAAGACCAGTCTTAATGATGTTGCAGATATTCTTGCTATCGCCATCAAAATCACTTTCTTCGCTATGTTTCTGGTGATGACCATGATTGCTAAGATCATCGTTGCACCTGCGCTTTCGATTTATTGACCATACATGTCTCACGAAACAAGCAGCAAACACTAGCTCGACTTCTTTGGTGCAGCCATAAATCTGGCTTAGAGCATCGGGCCGTGTGGGGGTGCCTGCTGCGAGGCTCGACCAATAACAATACTATACTCGACTCCCTTTAGAAGGACAACGTATATACATAATATATCTGTATATATACATATAATATTACATGTATATATATATACATACATACATATGTATATATATATATATACATATGGCATTTACATGTACACACATGTTGTATGTAGCCTGGTTAGGGGATTGGAGATTTGTGTTCTGATCTGTTCTTGCCGTGTTCCGTAGTTATGACTCTAGTAACCTACTATAATTTCATCCCAAGATCATTTTCTAATGATTAAGGCTCTCACGAATGAATGAACGAACGAATGAATGAATGCAGGCACGCATTCTATCCGCTCATCTACATATGTACATATATATATATATATGTATATACGTATATGTAGGTATAGAGATAGGTCAAGGTATAGGTATAGGTATTGGTAGACATAGGTCTAGGTCTAGATATAGATACAACCAAAGAAATAGATAGCTGTTGTAGGTCGGGATCGCCGATATTCAACGGGCCTAAAAAACTTCTAGATTACCGAGCATTCTTTCAGTCATGATTTCCGAACAATAAGCCCAGTTGTTGTTGAAAGAATCTTCCTTGACTCACACTTCTAATCAACCCTAAGGTACCATGTACCCATATAGCATATACTTTGGGCCCAATGTACCTATTTGGGGAGTACTTTAAGGCCAATGTATATATGAGTACATGGACCCTTAGGGCAAGTCCAAGTGAATCTTGCGGCACACGTTCCCCACTTAGAGGTTCATGGGCAGTTATAAGTGTGGTTAGAAATGAGGTAACCATAATTATAGCCCATATTAGGGGACTTATAACCCCACCTACAACTACCCATGAATCTCCAAGTAGGCCTATAGAATCCCTTTAAAGGGACCCTTAAAGGAACCCTCATAGCTACCCAAGAACCTCCAAGTACTTCCCAACTCGAACCCATCTCGCGCCTGGACGCAGGGGTCAGGGGACTCCCCAGGAACCCTGGCAGCTTCCGGGTTACCCCTCTAGGATACCCAGTAACCTAAGAATAAAAAGACTACTAGGGTTCCTTTAAAGGGGTCCTTTAAAAAGGCTACTATAAGGGATCTATAAGGGTACCAGAATATACTAGGATACCCAGTAACCTAAGAATAAAAAGGCCTCTCTTTTTTGGTATTGGGTAACTTTATAAGGAACCTAGGACTACAAAAAGGGAATAAGGGTACTACTGGGCATCCTAGCCATGCTATCTCTGTACAGTAGAAGCCCAAAAGTTGGAAACCCAATAGCCTAAATCCTTAAGAGTAATGTAAAGGAAATCCCAGCTCCATTTGGCCTTAACCCGTTTTCCAACTCTTGAAGGCTTACTGTAGGGCTTGTCGGGCTTTGGTTGTTTTTGTTCAGTGCTTTGAGGGCAGAAAATTAGGGTATAGGGTTCAGTGCTTCAGCGTTTAGGGTTTAGTGTTCTGAGGGCGGAAGATTTGGGATTAGGGTTTGAGGCTTAGGCTTTGAGGGGTTGTATATTGGGGTTGGGCTATGCATGTTAAGCTGGTCATCATATCGCCTTGGCTGTTGCTGACACTTCGACATTGCTTCAACGAGCGCATTGGCACTGCAAAGAACGCCATCTGCAGTCAATGATCAAGTAGGACGGTTGTACAAGACGTCTTGTTCGCTTAGAAGTCTCAAGATTTGTATCGAGTACCAATGACACATATTTGGGTGCCTGAAAATAGGAGTTCAGAAGCTAAGGATAGGGAGGAAGAGGGGAGGGGGAGTTGCCTCAAGCTGTCAAGTAACCAAGAAGATCCAGCAGCAAACGCGCGCCTGTGATCCCACGGATCCAAATGCATGCCAGAAAGATGGTAGAAGTACCTCCCAAGGATCGTGGGTACATAAACGGGGAAACTCAGCCACAGGTAGCCATAAACGTAGAGCACCTGTAAGTCTATAAGCCCTGTACCTTATAAACTCTGGCCCTAGCCCCAGCCATTTCACGGAAACATATCACACGAGCGGGACGGTGCAAACAGAAAACACTATGACAAGCACATGTTCTGCTTTCTGCAGGTATTCAATCCCACAGCAGCAATCTACAGCCTACATGTCTGCAATCTTGCGTCCGTTCACCCCTCATACCCGAGATGTCCCAACTCTTACCCCCGTGAAGTGCGAAGACACTGCGCCGTCAGCAATAACAATAATCGGGTTAGCGAGATTTAACGATTCGAGGAAACAAAACATTGTAGCGACACACATTCATGCGGGTATTCGTAAAACCTTAGTCCTAACCCTCAGCCAGGAACTTAACTGCTGCTGGGCTAAGGTAGGATCAAGGGTCCAAAACAATCTTTGCCCATGTAATAGTTGTTTAAAGATGAGGATATGTAGATCATGGGCTACTACAAGTCCTGTTGACTCATAATAAACCATGACTTCAACGACGCCTCGGGTTAGGTTCTGAGAAACATGAAATATCAGTCCCAAAACAACCATCAGTTGGATCATACCCTCAACCCTAAACCCTGGCTCATGACACCGGGCTCTTGGCAGCCACCGGGACTGGGAGACCCGGTGAATCCCAAAACACTTAGGAGAACAGCGAAAAGACCCCGAAACCCGCTGCAACGGACTTCGCCTATACAATCAATCGTACACGAACTTTAAGCCACTAAACGGATACAGCCCCTGCAAACCCTCATGTCCTTCACCCCAAAACCGAAATCCCGCAACCGAACCCTGCACCCGCCCGCACTCGGAATCAGCTTATGTGTCCCTGCCTGACAAAACGTTACGAAGGCCAAACCAGAAACATCAAAAAATATCCTTGGCATTGGCCAAAACCCCCAAAACCCTACAAACCCTTACAGTAACCCTGAAATCCTCTTAAAGCCTTAGCGGCCCCTGTGGCAAAAACCAAACTGTAAATCGACTCCGGGTTACGCTTCCGAGGCCATACTATCCTGTTTGACGACCTCGGAGCTGCACTGGTAGGATCAGGGGATTGCCGGGGATATAAGTGCTTTCGGGGGTTCAGGGTTTAGGGTTTAGGGATCAGGGGACTGCCGGGGACGTAAGTGATTGGGCTTAAGGTCCAAAAATACGGAGCAATTAGTGTTATGAGTCCTGTATAACAGCGCGACTTTCATTCCAATAGGGTATGATCAGCAGCTCAGGAAACATAACAGGTAAGGGAGAAAGTGCTGAACTACAGATATATCCACCTGTAGGCCCAAATCCGGTCGTCAGAACCTTACTTACCACTGGTCCGACGGCTTTGTGCAACATGGTGGCCTTGATGATTACGACTGCTCTATTGGGGATTTGCTATGCTGTCTCGGTCTCTGTCTCTCTCTCTCTCTCTCTCCCTCTCTCTTTCGCGCTCTCTCTCTCTCTCTCTCTCTCTCTCTATCTCTCTCTATGTGTGTATGTATACATGTATAAATATACATACATACATACATACATAATCGTTATGTATGTATATATATATATATATATGTGGTGGTTACACAAGGGAATATTACTGCTACTTGTTCCGACCTCTGTATAAGCGGCTTCTGGCTTTTCGCGGCTTTCTGCTTTGGGGTTTGGAGCCTCGTAGAGGTCATGGGTCAAAAGCTGGGGGCGGGCCAAACCATCTGCTGTCATAGGACCGTAAGGGGAGGGGTGGGGGACTATATTTCCTTAAATAGGCCTTATTAAGTCCTTATTATAAGTGTTAAGGCCCCGTACCCCCCTCCCCCTACCCCCTTAAGGGACCTTATGATGCTGGTATGGGGTCTCCATCTTGTTCTGCATATTGCTAGCAGTTCTTTCTCAGCTTATACTTACAAACAAAACTGTCAACACTAGTGCTGTCATTACAAGTCTTTTCTTCTCTTGTTGCTCCCGCCATTCTTAAATCCCGGCTCCAACTCTTGCTGCTGGTGCTCCTGCTGCTGTTGCTACTGCTACTCCTCCTCTTCTTTCCGCCACCACTAATTACAGCTACTGCGGCTGGCAAGGACCATCCTACATAAAAACTAACATGAGCGTTTGTCATGATCTGTTCTTCGCTTCCCCACCCTTTCAACGTTGTAAGAACCATGACGCCAGGCAGGATGTGTATCGCTCACGCCCGCATGCAGCTCTTGGGGTCGATATCATGAACAGGGGGGTGCAGGGGGGAGAACACTCTCTGGAAAAACCGAGGCTATTGCACATGTCGTGACTTTAACCGCTATCGTTGACGACGCGCCCGAGCTCCTCAACCGTAAGACCCAAAGTCTTATTTTGCCCCTTGCAAAGACAAGCTTTGTAAACTCCGGACAGACCCAGAGAAAAAATCACCAATACCAAAACCGCTTTGCAAACACCCATTAACCAGCCTGGAACCCAGCGACTTTTCGCGGCAGCCCGGGGTGGCTTTGGGTCCCAAACTCTACATTACCTTAATATGGGCTTACCTTTTATTGATTCAGCGTAAACTTGCAGCAAACCCCGGAGTTGTTTGTTGAAGCCTCTTGAGCTCCTCTCTGAGTGCCTGGCTGACTCTGTTTCATTGTTGTTGCCCTGCCTGCCATTTGGGGGGGGTTTCCGAAAATAGGGGACCCTACTGTAGTACCCTAAATAGTAGGATCCTTATTATAAGGACCCCCAAATAAGGTACCCCTAATTTTCGGAAACTCCAAACCCTTATAGAGCTCCTTAAGTAGTACCCTTATAGTAACCCTTTAAAAAGGAACCCTAAGGTACCCCTAATTTTCGGAAACCTCCCATTTAAGTGCATGGCTTGGTGGGGCACTCTGAACCAAAGGCCTGAACCCTGAGATCAAAACGGTTTAGGGTTTAGGGTTTAGGGTTTAGGGTTTAGGGTTTAGGGTTTAGGGTTTAGGGTTTAGGGTTTAGGGTTTAGGGTTTAGGGTTTAGGGTTTAAGTTGGAATATCATTATCGTAACCCCTTTAAGGTAAATTATAGGGGATCCTACCATTAATCCATATTCCAACTTTCTGGAGTTCCCTTTACAGCATCAGGGTCTGAGTCTTAGAGTCTTAGAAATGAAGAAACCAAAAGCAAGCGGTAAATAATCATGTCTCATCATCAGCTCCAACAAGACGGAGAATCCTTCGCTGCTTGATAGATGGCTCTAGAGTCTGTGCGGCTATACGGTCTCCAGCTTAGTGAGAGGCCTATACAGGGACATCGTGATACTATACAAGCATAAACGAGCTTCATGAGGATTGGTCTACGCAGTAGTAGTGTTGACTATATACATACAGATACAGATATAGACATAGACATAGATGTAAATCTAGAATGTCAGTCCCCCTGTAATCCCTATACAAGTTTCTCACCAAACCCCTAAACCTTTACCCAAAACCGGTTTCCACCCCTTAGCCCCTGCCCACGGCGAAATCGCCGGAGACCGTTCCGAGACAGCCCCGCTCAAGCGCGCAAGGCCAACGGCAGCAGCGCCAGCTTGTGGCGGATGGCTCCCGCACAGAACTGGCGCAGAATTTCGGGGGTATAGGGCCTGTCAGGGTTCAAAGTTTTGGTGGAGATGTTTGGAATCTGGATTTCGGATTTCGGCGGAGCGGGGCGGACTAGGCTTGCCCTTTAAGTTGAGGCATTGGGAGCTTTGGACTTGGGGACTCGAACGGGGCCGAATGAAACAAGAACTCCAAGATCAACTGACAAGGGTTTTCATCTCCGTTGCAAACCCTAGACGCTCCCCTACCTAAACCGCGAACCTCTAAACCCGACGTGCTTGCTTGCAGTTTTCTCCACCCCCCCCCCCACACACCCCACATAGATACTCAAAGGTCCTTATGTAGGGTGTGCCATTGAGTGAGGAGCCTCCATGGCTGCAGCACATCTTGATTTCTGTATGCACCATCGATGCCGAATGGTTTAGGGTTAAGTTTTGTTTTTTTTTTGTGGGCCCTTTTCCGCCTGCACTTGAGGGGTTTAGGATTTAGGAGTCGATTAGTTGCAATCCCCCACCCGCCCCCACCACCCCGCAGATGCCTGCATCGCCGCCTCTGCCTCCTCTCGGCGAGCGCAAGCCCAAGTGGACTCCTTCTCAAGCTGCCACTACTTGGAGGTTCATGGGTAGTTATAAGGGTTCCTTTAAGGGTCCCTTTAAAGGGATTCTATAGGCCTACTTGGAGGTTCATGGGTAGTTATAAGTGGGAGCTATCAGTCCCCTAATATCGGTTATAATCATGGGTACCTTAGTTATAACCCCAATTGTAACTACCCATGAACCTCCAAGTGCGAGAGGAGCATAAGTTGGAGAAGACGACAGGAAAATGATTAAGACAAGCTAAAGCACCACAAATACAAACAAGCTTCTGAAACGGAAGCCCTGAATCCAGATTTAGTTGCCTAGCTAGAAGCAGCAGCTGATGTGGAGGCGTGTCGAGGGTGGGTTTGGAGGATCCAGGCGCTTCCGTGGACATAGGCAAGCCCGAAGGCTTCATGTACCTTTGTAGTAGTTACTTGAGCATTGAAGGGGTCCCTATATACTTTAAGGCCTAGGTATATACTATATGGGTACATGGAGCCTTAGGCAAGACAAAGGCTGGTGAATGTAGGGAAGTAAAGAGCAAGCGAGCAGCGCACATCTACAACCTACAGTCTCTGCTAGACAAGGCTTCTCTGTTAGATAAGTTTTTGTCAAAAGAGTTTCTGACCGACAAATTGTTTTGGTTAGACTCTACGAAGACAGGGGGTCTATTCTGCAAGACGTTCTCTTTAATGATCGGCTCTGTCAGACAAAAGATTCCGCCAGACAAGCTGAATAAGAGGTTTGACTTCGAAATGGGCTGACTTGCTTAGGCTTGTACATACATATGCACATATGGTCATATGGTCATACATAGAAGCAGCATAATTTGCTTACATGACAACTTCTGCTTACATGCACAAAGGTATAGTTGCCTTGAAAAGATTTTTGCAGTCCCTGATGACAGTGTACATATACATAAAGTTGTATATTATATACGTATTCAAAGACACGTATGTATAAACAGGCTCTTGCTTTTGCTGACAGCATTTAGGGTTAGATAAAGTCTTCTGTTGCACAGGGTCTTCTGCTTCATCATGTTGTAAGAACTCTGGGTAAAGAACTTGAGTTGCCGTGGATTGGTTTGAGAATATGAGAGCCTGAAGGCGTTAAACGACTCTACATTACAGTACGATTGCATACATGCATGCATACATCCATACATACATGCATGTATGCGTGCTCACAAAAATGCATGCCACGCCATGCCATGCCATGCCATGCCACACACAAACATATGCACACATGCATACAGTTGTTGAGTTAGCAAAACGCTGCACCAGAGTGGCAGGTCGGCGCCTGCGCAGGCTTGCAAGGAAGCCTTGAAGCACAGAATTGTTCATCAGCAAGCGATGTTTCTTTTTCCCAGCTTGGCTCTGCGCTCCCTTTCCTGCAAACGGCAGGACTTGTCCAAACCAGAGACATAATTAGTCGAACAACTTTGGTTCGCATCAGTCGAAGATCCGCCGGTAGATGATTACGTACTCCGGGTAGACCTGTGCCTGGTCGTAAACCACGAACTCCCGGTAGGTGCCAGCCGCGTGCTCCTGGGTCAGGTGCACAGAAGAAGCTTCTTATGCAGCAGCCGTGCATGCGACACGCACTGATACAGCTAGTTGAGGGCGCATGGCCAGTTAATTTACATGTTGAATAGAGTTTTGGGGTCTGTATGTATGTATGTATGTATGTATGTGTGTGTATGTATGCGTGTGTGTACATGTATGTATGTATGTATGCATGTATGCATGTATGCATGTATGCATGTATGCATGTATGCATGTATGTATGTATGTATGTATACACACACATATATATATATATATATATATATATATATATTACAAGCACCCTTATCCAAGTTCAGGCTTCCAATGGCTTCTACGGACTTCTACGTTACTTACAGGCATGGCTAGTCTCATTTGCATGTGAACAGCTGGCCTGTGACCACAGTCACTGTTACAACGTCCCCTGAAGCAACCCCTGAAACCTTGTAGAAACCCTATCGGCTAGAAACCCATACAAAGCTCAATAACACCCCCTAAACCCCTAAACCCTAAACCCTAAACCCTCCACTTCAACAGAAAAGGATGCGCTTGAAATACGAGCTGCCCGGTCGCCGAGGGTACCATCGTAACGGCCGGTCCTGGACATTTGGTTGAAGACCCTCCAGTTTAATAACAGATCTTTTGCCAGGGTTTCGATTTAATCTTTTTACACCGGTTTAAGAAGGTTTTAATGCTCAGGATTGTGGTTTTTGGCCTTCGAAAATTAGTTAGCGTTTTGGGTTTGGGCTCAAGGTTCGGGATGTTTATGTGGTCTTCCGGATTGGGCGGCTAAATAGCCACGGATGAAAGTAGCCCCGGTTTAGTAACCATACCCTAAACCGAGGCTGCTAGTAAACCCTGGCTATTCGGCTTCCTGCCGAAGGTCCTGGTTCCTTGTAATTATAGCATATTGTGCCCCAAAACCCTCTTCTACGTATAACGGCCCCTATATTGATACTAAACCCTTATAGTAGCCCTTATAATAACCCGAAACCCTTTAAAAGAACCCCTGTTCAAAATATTAAGGCCCCTTTATTATGCCCCAGAGGTCCCGGAGGTCCTGGAATTTTTTTTAACCCATAGAGATCCACTCCTACAGATCCCTTAAAGGAGCCCTCAAAGGAATCCTTGAAGGAGCCCTTGAAAGAGCCCTTATAGTACCCTTTCCCTAAACCCTAGACCCCTAAACCCTAAACCCCTAAACCCTATAAAGGCCCCTATCGTCAGCCCCCGGAGGTCCTCATTGCAATTCTCGTAATAATGGGCCCCAAACCCTAAAGCCCCGGAGGTCCTTACTAATTATAATTATAGCCCTTATACTTGGAGGATCATGGGACTTAGTAAGTAAGGTTATAAGTATAGTTACCCTAATTATAAGCCTAGTTACTAAGTCCCATGATCCTTTAAGTAGACCCCTTCAAAGGAATCCTACCGGAGGTCCTGGAATTCTTTAACACATAGAGATCCACTCCTATAGATCCCTTAAAGGAGCCCTTATAGCGCACCCTTTCTTCAAACCCTAAACCCTAAACCCTATAATGGCCCCTGCAGAGCCCTTAAAGGATCCCTCAAAGGAACCCCCAAAAGAGTCCTTAAAGGAGCCTGTGCCCCCAAAATAGTATAGGCAATTCTTACTAGAAGGCCATTGTAGGAACCCTACCGGAGGTCCTGGAATTCTTCACCAACCTCGGGTCGGCGGCCTCCACTCGAAACAGTTCGCCGCAGACCACGCGACAAAGAAGCATTGCACACCTGGGTTCCAAAGTTTTAGGGTTTAGGGTTTAATGGGCCTAGGGGTTTAGGGGTTTGGGATTTAGGGGTTTTCCCATTTTTTTAGGTGCAACGGGCCTTTCGAACTGCAGGTGCGAGGACGTCCAGCTCACTCTTGCCGAGTGTGCACTGAGAAAAAAACTAACTCAAAAGCATCCTCACACGTCACCGCACAGCTACACCCCACTTCAGTTAGGATTCAGGATTTAGGATTTAAGGGTTTAAGGGCCTAGGGGTTTAGGGTTTAGGGGTTCAAGGGTTTGGGGTTTAGGGTTTAAGGATTTAGGGGTGCAGGGTTTAAGGGTTTAGGGCGAACAACTCTCAAACTAATAGTTCAAGGAGGTATTAGTTCCAATAGCTATATGGTTACAACATGTGTAGAGATTAAGTTTGAAAGCGGTGGGGGTTATTGTTGTGCAATCCCAGAGAAGATTTCAGCTTAATAGAGCTCGCTACCAAGGCTCATATACGTGTCTCCTGCGTATAAGCGCCAGAAGAGTACAACTTTGGAGTTTCTGCGAAGCAGAAGCCCTGATAATAACATTGACCCCCAAAAATGTCGCTTGTTCGGAGGACCCCTGCATAAAGTGCCGCTCAAATTCTGAGGCCCCCTCAGACCCTTTGAGTTAAGATAATTCTATTTTCTTTATGATTACTAAATGCTATGATTCCCTAAATAGACTTTAAATGATCAGATTTCAAGGGTAAGTCTGCCCCCGTAGTATTATAGTACTAGCATGGGACCGATCTATGCTTCATAGAAAAACTTTTCTGGCAAAGATATCTAGAACTCTGAGAAACCCTACTAGCAGCTTACTTGCACATGTATAAGCCCCTGTACAACCTATAGAGTCTAGAGGCTTCTACAAAACCATGCAGAGTGAACATACGTCCGTGAGACACCCGAAAAAGGCCATAAGCCGAATCACAAATCCCATATACACCCTTATGCAAACCCTAAACCCTAAACCCCTTATGCAAGCATCCAACCAAAACCAACCCCAACCTTAACTCTAGACCCCTAAACTCCAAACCCGAAACTCCGAACCCCTAAACCCTGAACCTCACGACCAAACCTTCTGAAGGCTGATTCCGCCAGCTGTCCCTTCAGCCTACACTCTAAATCCTAAATCCTAACCCCTATAAAGGGAACTCCAGAAAGTTGGAATATGGTTTCTTGGTAGGATACCCTATAATTTACCATAGAAGGGTTAGGATAATCATAAACCAACTTTCTGGCTTTTACTATATAGATCCCTGTATAGGAACCCTAAAAACCCTAGAACCCCAAACCCTAAAACACCCCAAACGAATGAGGCGCTTCCCGGCGAAGAGGCCGGAGGGATCCTCGCTGGCGTACTCCTGGGCTTTTCTTTTCAAAGGGGAAAAGGAGGGACCCTTAATGGGGACCCCTACCCTATAATGGCCTATATAATGGGTATATAATAGCTATATGAAGGGTATATACCTAGGGGGTCCTTGTTAAGGGTCCCTCCTTTTACTCCTGGGCTTTTCTTGGAGGCCCCTGACCGAAAGGCTCCTAAGTACCTATACTTTCCCAAACCATAAGAGTAATTATCAAGATAGAAACCCGATATTCTACTAAACCATAAGAGTAATTATCAAGATAGAATCCCTATATTCTACTAAACCATAAGAGTAATTATCAAGATAGAAACCCTCTATTCTGCTATATAGGTACTCAGTACCCTTTGGGTTGGGGTTTAAGGTTTGGGGGCTTATAGGGTCGATGCTCTACTCGTTGTTCACGCCTGGGCTTTTCTTGGAGGCCCGTTTTAAAAAAAAAAGGTTTTCAGGTTTAGGATGTTCGGGTTTAGGCTATGCTTGTTGCTCCTTCTCATATTTGGAACGGGCATCAGGGGCATGCTTTCTTGAAATGAGGGATAAGTATTCCAAGTTGTACGAGAATGGAATGCGGAAAGCTTCCTGCGAACGGCCTATGGTTTAGGGTTTAAGGGCACAGGGTTTACCTACCTTTTTAGGGACTTATATAAAGAAATCTTATTAGGGCCTAAAAAGGTAGGTTCCTTAGGGTCCAGGTAGGGGTGGGGCTTTTAAAGCCTTTGAAAAATATTAGTAGGTAAGATCCTCTTAAGCCCAATAAGAGAAAATATAAAATGTCCCAAAGCCCTACCTAGTCTAGGGTTTCAAGGGGGTTGAGGGTTTAGGCCTAGACTCGTCACCTTTGCTGCTCGCCTCGGCGAAATAAGCCCCAGGGCCGAACCTGAAGCTTGGCTGCTTAAAAGATCATGGGACTTAGTAACTGGGGTGATACTTTAAAGTCCTTTAAAGGGATCCATGATGCTTTAAGTGGTGTGTTTGTTTGATTGAAGGGTTTTTTTGCTTCGGGTTGAGAGGTTTAGGGTTTAGGTTTAGGGCTGAGGGTTTTAACGGCCTGTTCTTTCTCGGTTGCTGTTTGTTGCTTTCTACTTTTCAGGGCACTTTTGATGTTTTTCAAGCTCCTGATACCTCCGAGACGCCGAGATGCTTTCGGGCCTAGGATTCAGCAGGGAGAAAGAAAGATGGATTCAAGTTGATGGCAAGGTCTTTGATGAGATCAAAAGGTGTCCTACATACTTCGCGCTAAGGGTGTTGGGCTCAAGGTTGAAGGGTCTGGGTTTGCGGGGTTTAGATTTGTAGAGCGATCTAGATGTTCTAGTTTCGCTCTCCAGGTTGATTGAAGTTCAAGCAAGAACCAGCAACAGAAGACTAGACTAGATTGGTTTTGGGCAGCCCTTGCTTCATTATGGAGGAACCTCTTCTCCCCACCAGCGCCCCGAAGGTGCCAAAGGGCCTCACGCCCCCAGCCTCGAACGGTTTGCTTCCTTTCCCTTCCTCTTCAGGATCTGGTGACTGTTCAAGATTCTCGTCCCTGCTGGGCTTCCTGGGTGCATTCCTTGTTTTATTCTCCCCTCTGAGGCTTTCAACCCTAGCCAAAAGCTCGGATCCTACTTCAGCAAACCCTCAACGTGTATCCTGAGTATAGCTAGCCCCAAAGGAATGACGAGGATGAGGTCCTTCCCATACTCCAAGACCCCACTACTGATGAACCTGAAAGCAATCAGGTTAATGTGGCACGTAACAAAGAAGCCAGAACAAATACCAATACCATTCCTTGGGGTGCCTGTCGTAGTTCGAAAATGACATATCCGAAAACCCTGCTCTACTTATTATGGCTACGGCACTAATTAAGCCCCTTGGAAAACCTTATCGACACCGGCTGTGGTCATCCTCATCTATTTGCTATGGCGCCTATACTACCTGGAATCAGCACTTGGAGGGTCATGGGACTTAGTAAGTAAGGTTATAAGTACCTTAACTGGGGTTATAAGTAACCTATAAGTATAGTTGCCCTAATTATAATCCTAGTTCCTAAGTCCCATGATCCTTTAAGTATACTACCTGGAATCAATCATGTTCAGGTGGCATCATGCCCGCACTCGAGCCCGCAAAGTCCAGATTAAAACCGGAAGAGCCTTGCGAGATGGGTTCATTGAGGGTTTTAGGGCGCCAGGGGCGACTGTGCTTCTGTCATGATCCGACAATGTGTATACTCGTAAAGGTGGACGCTAATCTCGTTCTACTTATAAGAGAGGACCCTGATCTCCATTCAAAAAGAATCTAGCGTAGGATCCTTCTTGCCAAGATCCTCCCTCAAAGGAAGCCCGAATTCCAAGAAGCGGGAGCCTTATGGAATAGTGACTACTAATTATTCAAGCTTCTAGAGCAAGTGTGTTGGGTTCTAGGGTCTGGATTTCGGGCATAGGGTCTTCCATGGGGTCTCTTGAACTTGTCAATCAATTGTTTTGATTTTCTGTGTTTTGTCCTATGAGGGTTGTTTAGAGGGTCCCTTTCACAGGAAGAGCCATTGGGAATACTCATCCGTGCGCTGTTGATTTGCGGCGTTTTTTTCCTACGAGGGGCCTCAGGTGGACCCGAAATCAAGCTACCTCAGGTCGTCCCTCATTGCAAGCTTGAGGTGCCTATTCCAAGGACGCCAGCAGGACTGGAGCCGTGGAACAGGTAGAGCTCGTTAATGCCGCTATCCAGCCTCAGGGCTTTGATATGGGAGCCTTGATACATGGGTGGTTGTCAAAATTATGGTCCCCTTTGGGTCCCTAATATAATGCGGCACCGAATATTTAGAGTACCCCAAAAGGGACCCTAATTTTGACAAACCCCCATAGAATAGGATACTGGGGCAGATAGCGGTTCTGGCGCTTGAGCTTTAGAGGTTTAGGGCTTGCGGGGTTGATGGGTGTCGGGCTTCTGGGGATAGGGTTCAGGGATCGCGGTCTTCGGGCTTTGGCGGTTTAAGGGCGGCTGAGGGCTAGAGCTTCAAGCCTACACTGCATGGCTCTCAAGAACTAAACTGTTGTGTTCTGCGAATCAGCTTTAACAGGAAAAGACTTTTATGTCGTACCAGGTTGCAGTGGCAATTTGTATTTGCTGTCCATGTGTGGCAAAGCAAAACAATGAATGCATCAATCAATCCGTCAGTCAATCAATCAATCAATCAAACAATCAATCTGTGCAAGGACAGACGCTCTACTACCAAACACCCTGGAAATTCGAACACATACATCCAAGTGCTTCAGAGTGCCTCGTGTTGAGGTCACCGAGGCTTCTTGTCGTCTTGCAGCTGCCACTGCCTGGCAGGTCCTTGGCGACTCAAAATTCAGGGTTGATTCTCAGCATTCGTCGCACCTGGTTGCGCCATATCCTAGTTCTTATCTGCTTGCCTGGCATTCTGTTACTGCTGCTTGCTCTGTTTTTGGTTCATTCGGGACTGCTTGCGGCCGGGTGCTACTGGCTCGCTGTACTTCTGACTACATGAGGCTTAGGAAGAGGCCCTTGTAGCACTCAGTGGAGGGCCACCCAATTAAAGGTTTCAGGGTTTGGATTTTGGTTCAATAAGAAGTTTGTGGTTTGTTCTAGTCGAGGGACTGTAAAGGGCTGCTGTTACTAATCATCTCGGCCCCTATACTAGGCGAAAAGGTTCGGGGTCTTAGGGTCTGAGGGTCTACGGTCCTAGGCTTTTAAAACTTTGCAGAGTCTGAGTGTTTCAGTGTTCCGAATGGGTCCTTGGAAGTAAAGTCATGTACCCCAAAGCCCTAATTACCTAGTCTACTTGCCAAGACTGCTAAGGCCATCATCTTACCGTTGGGTAGTAGGGAATGGAGGAATGGGGTACACTTATAACTACTATTACTACCATTCTTCCATTCCCTACCCGGTAAGTCATAGGTTTCAATGGGGTCCAAGGCCACCTTTTGGGAGGAAACCCTGCGAGAGTTTTTAGATCTCCCGGTTTCGACCAAGGAAGCCCTTGTCAATTTTCCCCGCAGTCCGCAAATGTAGGAAGGAAAGCACATTATCATGGCCTGTTGAGGTATCCGTGCGATAAAACGTGAATTGCTTCTGCTTCGTGTCGCCGTTTCTACACGACGGGGTGGTTTGGAGGTCTGAGTTGCGTTAGCCCAGGTTGTGGAAAGCCAAATGCAATAAGACTGGGGCTTTCATTTAGTTTTTTCGGCTTCAATTTAGGGTGTGTGGCAGAGGTCGTGTGTCATAGAGTTCTGTAGACTTGATGCAAGATAAGATGCCTCCAGCTGGGTGACCTCGTCGGTCTTCAACGCAATCCTACGTCACTTCTGGCCCAGCACCGAGGAGTTCAGGGTCTTTCGGATTTTTGGTTCAGGCTTCGGCATTCAAATTTACGCAGAGCTTCTGCATTGTGGACCCACGCTCTATCTACAACCAATTCCAGGTTCAAGCTGCAGTACTTGGGTAAACGGCACAAGACTCCAACAACGACCCGGCAACTGGGTCTCTCAGAGAAAATGCAGGGACCCCATTGCAGAAGCATGCCTAAAGACCATGGCAATCACTGCTCCGACTTACCGACCATATACTGATTGGGGCAACCCTGTGAGCTCCTCCATATGCTAACGATCGAAACTAGGAGTATCGTTAATCTTATTCATCTTAGCATTGATATTATGAACACTAATCATATTGTTGGTAATAGTGACATTCCTAATCTTCTGACTATTGTTAATGTGATGCATACTTTGCTTTATTATACTGTAAGTACTTTTGGGTCTTTAGGGTTTCCACCCTGCCTGGCCCGGCGATCGGAGTATTTCTGCCAGAGGCCGCTGTCTTCGACGCGTTGGATCATCTCCACCACGAGACCTGGGGGAGCTTGGAGAGTCTAAGGTGCTTGAACCTTCGATTGTCGTTGCTTCACGGGCACTACCATAATGATGCTGACAATAAGGTTATATTACCAAACCAACAAGTGTCGAAACTTTTTCTGGGCCTAGAGTCTACAGTGTTCCCACTGGACGTGTCCAAGACAATCTAAGCTTCACACGAGGGAGCCTCTTTAGCACCAAATCGTGGCATTGATGAGGTTTCTGCGAAGGCAGGCACAAGTGACTCTGCAAAACAAACCTATTAATGTGTGAGAAGTTCTCTGAATCGCTGTCCATCCGAGGCCCCTCGTTGTGAGAATCACAGAGTCAAGAATTCGTTTTGGGGGTCCAAACAGGGACCCACCCTAAAATCCGAAACCTAAACCCTGAACCTCAAACTCTAAATAGCCTCAACCTAAATCCTGAACCATGAACCCAAACCCCTGAATGATGAACTCTAAAAACCCTAAAATCTCAAACCCCCGCTACTCAGAAGCCATCCTGAACCCTGAGCCCGAATTCTCAACCCCGTGTTGTCGAAGCGGCGTGAGGGAAGGGCTCCTTTTCGATCTCGTGTAGCCGCAGCAACAAAGCAGTCGTCCAGGAGTTGCTGGATGTGGACCTGCGACTTAGGGTTTAGGGTTGGGGGGGCCTGCAACCTGGGGGCTTAGCCCTAAACCCTGAACCCTAAACCCTAAACCCAGGTTCCGGCGGTACATGATCAAAATTAAGGTTTAAAGTTTGTGTGGAGATCTTGGAGTTAGACCCCTCTAATTTTTAGGGGTCTAAAGTACGGTTTGGGGCTCGGGCTCAAGGTCTAGGGGGGTTTGGGGCTCAGGGCTTCCGATTTCGGGGCTGAGGAGTTAGGGTTCGGCTTGAGAATCTCTACTTCTGGCGCCGGGGGCGCTGGGGGCTAAGTCTGGAAGCCTGCATGCCCACTGGTGCTCGTAATTATAACGTTTTAGTATGTTTATGGTATACTAAGACCCGAGCGTCACGGACTAGAGACTAGGGACTAGGGTCCCGTGCGGCTTGGAAGGATTAAGGGTTCACGGTTTTCATGTTCAGAGATTGAGGTTGTGCAGGGCCTGAGGGAGAAGGGTTTATTCGCATGAGGTAGTACTAGTATCGTTCTTCCCAAAGGGTCCAAGTAATGGTATAGTACATACTTTTGGGGCCCAAATACCTACTATAATGGCACTTGGACCGTTTGGGCTTGTTCTCACTAACTGTGCTTTCTGTGCTGGTTGTTACAACTTTCAGAGACATGTAATAAGCAATCATATCAAACCTCTGTCTTTAAACCAGCCTGGGTGGACCCTTGGGGATATAGACCCTCTCAACAAGGTCCCGTTTAAGAGAGCCAGAAGTAGGGTTGAGAAGGAATCCGCAAAATAGCAGAGATAATCATTACTAGGATTAGGCCGGCCTGCATAGTGTCTGTTGCATCTTCCAGCAGCTCCACGCAGCGGAAGTCAGCATGCAAGCTGCGGTTCTTCCTGCAGAGCCAGTTGGGAAATGAGGGCGTGGGGTTTATATAGGGTCTAAGGTTTGGGTTGATAGGGTTTTTGTACATGGTCTCAGGTTCAGGTCTTAGGGACGAACGATAAAGGATCCGTTTTGCCGCACTCCCGTTTCAGCAATAGGAAAAACAAACGACCATAAAGTAAGATCGATCCAAGAGATTGTCAGGACTGAGCTCCTTAAATACGTTTCAGGGTATACGCCGTGGAGACTTTGTAGGGTTTAGGGTTCCAGGGCCTTCCGTATCAGCTTGAAGCCCAATACCTCCGAATCTCCCAAGCCACCATCACCACCACCAGCACCTCACAAGCCGCAAAACAGCCCTCTCCACCCCCTTTCACCCATTCACCCTTTACCGACCAGCATTCGAATGGAGTCCTTGCCAGCGCCCGGATTTAGAGTGTGAGGCTATGGTAAAGCGTATCCCAAAAACCCATGATAGACGCCCACAAAAATAGTATAGGTATCAGTAAGGCCCCTATATTATAGTACCCCTATAGATCCCTTATAGTACCCTGAACGCTCCAGTAGTCGGGTGCTTCAGCGCAGCTGACGCCAGCCATGGCCTCAGCACACGATAGTTCAGCTTTAGGGTTTATAGGGCCTCCAGGTAACACCAGATGCCAGAACAATTATTAACTACAGCGTATTTTTGTTCAAACTCTTGTCTTCATTGTGTTTCGTGTTCAGGGCTGCCGGTGGTTTGGGGGTTTCAGTTTGGATCATAAGTTCCGGGGTTAGATGACCTTGGGGCCTGGAGATCAGGGCCTCTTTTGAGAAGGCCCGTGAGGCTTGGGCTACCTCTGAGTCTCACACCCCAAACAATACTCCCTTCCTTCCGGGAGACCCTCCGAAAGAGGGATGTAGAAGGGGCTCTGTGCCCGAGAGCCCCTTTGATAGAAAAACCCTCCCTGCAAAGTAAAGCCATTCTCTTGCATATTATTGCATCCCCACCTCGATGTCCATCTGCAGGTCGTCTTCTGCAGTCTGGGGGAGCTGCCAGAATCCACCTTCGCCGCCGGAAATCAGAGGCACCAATAGAGCCGTGAATGAGGACTATATACCCTTAGTTCACCATAGAAGCCCGTTTTAAAGGACTGCACGCCGTATTCCCGATTTGATGATGTAGGTGGCTTTGGTGGGCAGTTTCGAAAGGACCCAGGGTGACCGTAATGCAGAAGCCTGAAGAATTGCCAATGCGATTCCTTAAAGGGTTCCTTATACCAACCATGCTACTTTTTTTGAGGAACTTGCACAGGAAGTCTCGAGCAGCATGCCATGCTCCGAACACTCAAACCGCCCAGCTACTGTAGCCTATACTCGGTTTGCCAGGGTTGTCTATACCCCCCTTAGAGCTATAACAAAAATAGCATCTTTAATGTTCTCTGGGTTTTTTATATGAACAAAAATATTGAAAAAAATCTTATAAGGAGACAATCGTTTTGGGGTGGTGGGCGTTCACCATCGCCAGAAGCAGCTTTCGCCATGGTACTACCCTTTTTACAACCTTACCCAGAGGGTCCATATGGGAGTGCCCGAAAATAGGGGACCCTAATATAGTACCCTAGATACTAGGATCCCTATAAGGACCCCCTAAATAAGATACCCCGACTTTCCGGAAACTCCTATATTCACTACTATTACAATAACATATGGTATTAGGTCCTAAAAGATCATCCCGATGATGTTTTGGTTTGGGACCTGGTTCCATAATAGTAGTTTATGTGTACCCTCTTGGGTACTTGATGAGCCAGATCCAGCAAGCAGGGTCCACGATGTTGCCCCAGCTTCGTCCCTAAATACATCATACTATCAATCTGGCCCCAAACCCCATGCGGATTCATGAAGGCCCCTGCATTAGGGTGTGGGGCACCACGGGGTACAAGCTGCGAGGCCTTCTCTAGCGAACTCGATGCGGACGTTTGGATCCAGCCGTCCGACTCGGGCGACAGCCTCGCTGGAACGGTCTACAGCCTAGGGTTATAAGGTTAGGGGTGAGACAGGTTCAGGTTAGGTTGCTCCATGTGGGGCAACAAATATCCCAAGTGTTGGTGTCCCTCGCAGCCCACTATGTAATACAGGGCCCTGAATAATGCATTAGAGGAGGGCTTTGGGCGCAACTAAGAATCAGGCTTCTGCACTTAAAGGATCATGGGACTTAGTAGCTAGGGCTACAATTAGAGGTAACTATACTGATAACCCCAATTCGGGTACTTATAACCTTACTTTCTAAGTCCCATGATCCTCCCATTATAAACCCCTTATAGATCCCTTTAAGGAACCCTATTATAGAACCCTAGAGTACCCTAAAAAGGAACCCTAAACCTTACTTACTAAGTCCCATGATCCTTTAAGTATTACAGCCCAGCAGCTGGGTCACGGGAGCGCTGTAGCGAGTGCAGCGGTGCCACGGCAGGTGTTGCGGGGAAGATGGAGAAGTGCTTCCGCACATGCCATACCACTTTCTGCGCACGTCGATACCTCGAAACTTTGAGAAGCGATCTTGCAGCTCTGCGAAGAATTGGGGGAACTTTTGCCATTTGCTGTCCCGACAAAACCCGAGACCCCTGTGTGCAGAAAGGACACAGGAAGCAGCGAAACGGCAGGCCCATCAGGAGCAGGGTAGAGACGACAAGCCACGCAGTGCGCATCCACCTTGGCGTTGGGCTAGGGTTTAGGGTTTAGGGGTTTAGGGGTTTAGGGGTTTAGGGTTTAGGGTTTAGGGGCTCATTTCTGAGAATTCTATGTCTTCAACGGCCCTGGTGAAGGCACCGCAAAATGATCCCTTCACTTCCCCTAACATAAACTTAGTGCCTAGTAGTCAGCGTCTAGGGGCAGGTTGTCCTACACGCATGTGTGTGGGGACTACGAAAGGGAGATCATCACCAAGTACTCTGGCCCCTAAACTGAAGCAATATCCCAAACCCACAACCTTACCGTACGAGCGCGAAGTACCAAACAACTAGATATTCTAGGCAAAGCAGTAAATTGTAGGTTCCCTACAAACTCCTACTAAACCTGCTACTTCAGGTTCGTATTTCCCCAATTCTGAAGCCCCTAAAGCCCTAAAGCATGGGTTTAAAGGTACTTGGATCCGTTTTGCTAAAGCCCAAACCCAACTCAGGATGCTACTAGCCATCGAAGAAGCTTTCGCCCTGTACAGGCGTAATCTCGCATACCAAAGCGTAATTACGAAAATGCGGTCGCAAACTACGTGCTACTATGGCAAAGGCTTGGGTTGGAATGCTTGTGCAGAAGTGCATGCAGTGGTGTGGAAGTTGTGTAAACATGCATAAACTGCGCACATCTGGCCGTAACTTACAGGCACCATATGACATACAGGCATCTGCCAACCTTGATGAACTTGTCAAGGCATACTGTTCTTGTGTACACAACTCTGCACAGACAAAGCTGCTCTTAGATACGTACATAGATGTGCCTTGCATTGGCTTGGCTCCTTCGGGAACAATGAGTAGCCTTACAACTCTTGCAGGAACCGTTCTAGAACTCTTCCAGCACCCCGAAACCCTGAACCCTCGCAATATCCTCGCAGGAAACCTGCTAAGGGACCTTTTGAAGGACCTTATTCCCAAACCCTGAGCAGTTATGAACCATCGAAGAACCCCTACAGAACCCTGTTCAAACCATTGAAGGGGCTCTTATAGAACCCTAACGGCCTCAACCCTGAACTCTTAAACCCTCAAAAACACCCTCAAACTAAACCCGTACAATCAACCCTGAACCAGCCCCGAATCCGTAAAGCCTTAAACCCCTAAACCCTCCAAGACCAAGAGGCCAAGGTCTTTCCGTGACGCCCTGCCCTGCCGAGCCTCGGAAAGACAAGCTCCGGGTTTGTACACCTATCAAGGTCTTAAACGTCGTAAACATCAATCTCTAAGCGGCCCTAAACCCTCAACCCAAAACGGCCCTAAACCCCAAAGCGGTGTAGAGTCAGCTTCCGAAGGGCTCAGCACGACCATCGCATGGTCTGCGTGCGAACAGGTCCTCGTCTTCCAGGGCGAATGAGCGCTACAGCACTTCAAGCTTTGGGTCAAGGTTTAGGGTTCAGGGTTTTTCGGTTTAGTGGAGGCTTCAGCATCACATCGGGGCGTTCATAAATAGATCTGGGTCCTGGGGTAAACTACAGAACAGTTGTGCACTGACTACACTGCAAGGTATCACTAGACCTGACAGTAACCTAGAACAAACGGTGCTCTTTTTGGTTAAAAAAGGGGTTATAAGGAAACCTAAACCCTGAAAAAAAAAAGGAATACGGGCCTACTCTGGGTCCTAGATAACTTACCCTTGGTTAGTAGGGAATGGAAGCCATGGTAGTAATAGCAGTTATAATAGTACCCCATTCCTCCATTCCCTACTAACCCCTAACCAAAGGTAAGATAAACAGAAGACCAGGGGCCGAAGGCTTGGTCGGGAAACTCAGCCAAGGAGCAATGTCTGTTTCTCAGACTTGTCTTGATACTTGTCCGTGGTGTTGGTGCGGTAGAAATCCTGATCCCCAAATTAAGTTGAGAACTCCTACATTAGTAAACCCTAAACCGCAGTATTGCAAACTGGCCAACGTCTTGCTAGGAAAGTCAGAGATCTTCCTTGAATCTTGCCAGAGCCGTGGCGGTCTCTGTGTCACCTGCAAAGCCCCTTTGACCCAATATAAACAAACATATCGGTGTTGCTTGTGTAACAAGAAATTATGGCTCCTTAGAATGTTCTTAAGGAACACCCAGTCACGCGGCAGGAAGGTGAGAGGGAACTGGCAAGTCAGAAGTAGGCGTTTCTCTCCAGTGCCTTCCACACGAATCACCTTGGCTCCCAAGCTTGCGCATCAGAGAGCCCGACGACCCTTGCTTAAGCCATATTAGATTCAACTATCCGTTAGTCTATCCATGCACCAATAGATGATTGGTTTAGGCATATAGATCCAAGTATCTGTTCGTCTATCCAGGTACCAACAGGTAGGCATGTTCAGGTATGCTGAGCTGCCCACTAGGAAAGTAGCAGCGCTTCCTAAGAGTAGCAGGTCGGCTGCCCGTCTCCTGAAATACACCGATGTTTCACGTGTTCAAACCAATTTAATCTAGGGGCCTGAATAATTGGAATAGGGTTCTTTAACGGGGGCCAGAAGGGTTACGAAAAGGGATCTATAAGGGTACTACAATGTACCAATAGGGGCCTTAACATTGAGAAGAGGGTTTTGGGGCCCATTATACTATAACTATAGTGAGGAACACCCAAAATAATGGTATAGGTAATTATTGAGGCCCTCATATTAGGCCGAGATTCAGTCTCGTGGAGCATGCCAGTGTCCTCACTGCTTGCACTTGCAGCGGTGTGGTGCAACAAGTGAAACATCGCCACTGTCTGGGAAGGAGATAATGTCTCGTCAGTCATGCTGGCCTGGGTTGGCCTTTAAACACCCTGAAAAATATTTATATGTAGGGTCCCTTATAAACCCAAATAAGGAAAATAACAAATGTCCCAAAATCCAACCTAGTGGCGATCGGAAAGCGGGCCGATGCACTGTGCGTGTTCTTTCTCTCCGATTTGGTCGTCCACTTCTTCTTGGCCGTGTCATAGCTCGACACGTTCTCGTAGTGATAGTTCCTTTCTTGCCCCATGCTCATGGGGGAAATGGGCTCAACATAACACTAACTCTAAGAAGCCAGCAAGGCTTAGAGTTTGGTTTGAGAAAACTGGTGGATCTTTTCGCCGACTGCGAAGCTATCTGAATATGACTCAAGGGCCCTAACGGCAGCGGGAAATATACACAGTTAACACATGCATGTCATGGCCATGGCTTCCTGTACATGTACAACAGAGGGTGCATTCACACTCAACCTGTTCTCATGCCATGACATCGAGGAAAATCTAAATTAACCACATGAGATACAATAGGCATTGTCCTCCGGAAGTGGTGTCTGCATGCTACCCTAGCACCGACTCAGCTACTATGGTACATACAACGTATGCCCACGATTGTAGCGTCTGCAATCTACGTCTACAGCTTAGCTCGACTAATACTGTACTCACCAGATTCAATCACCTTTATGATGAAATCCGGTTTCATGGACTTTGTGAAACAATCAGCGGCTTGAGTGGCTGTATCGACCCAGTCCACTCTATCTCCACCCGCAGGGTAGGCCTCAACCGTGCGCTTGCCGTCTTCTGTGAAGATAGACTGACGAAGAGCGCTAAGCTCGATTTGTAATCGTTTGTCTTGCACACGGGATGGAGCCTCCGTGTTGAGGTGATCGGCTAAGCTGCGGCAGTCCGTCAGCGCTATGTGCGGAACCTGTGTTCTCGCACGAAGTTCCCAATCGGGACCACTACTACCGAATCCGTAGATTTCGGCTAGGGCTGCTCTTATGCGATCCCCTGCCTCTTGGGCACTTTGGAGTGCGTAAGTCTCAGCCTGAAGAGTTGCTCTGCATACTCTTTTGATTGTGGTGGATGAGAACGACACGATCATTGTGTCGTAACGACTACAATTTGGATCGCGAAGCTGGGCAGCTGGAGCGAGAAAATGGATCCGTCCTTGTTGTGATCGGTCTCCCTTTTCACCCGCGAAGCTAGCGTCTGAGGCTGTCAGTACGCCCAGGCTCTCGAAATCAAAAGCGCCATTTTTGTATCTTAGCTTAAGGTCGCGACCCTTTAAGGCAAGTTCTAGGACTTTGTTAGCCTCATGAAGAGTGCTAACAGTTGCACCTTTTATCGAGCTCTGAAGCTTCGATACGCGGTATAGGATATCTGGCCTAGCTTGCCTAGAAATCCACGAAAGGCTGCCGACTACAGAACGTAGCTGACGTTCTTCACCTCGGTCAATAAGATCCGAGTGTTTCCTTCCTGCTTTGACATCAATGTAGGTGATCTTGTTCGTGTTATCGGTAACGTCGATTAACACGTCCTTTCCAGATATGTCGAATTGCTTACCGCAGAAGCGTAGTCTTCCCGACTCGCGGCGGCCTACTTCGAACTTCTTTAGGAGCTTATCTATGATAGTTCCGCCCTTGCCTATCGATGCCCATAAAAAGTCATCGACATGTGTTGTCAAGACACAGACTACTTTTCCGGCGGCGCGGTAAAAGTAAAATGCAGGGAAAATCCTGCTTACCTGGAAGCCGACTTCACGTGCTTCTCGGTCGACTTTCCTCCAAAATCCTCTGCCGCTATCGCAGAGTCCGTATACCGGTACTCTGATCAGGAGCATCGCTTCCGGATCTACTCCTGGAAGTCCTCCGCCAGGTTGTCTCATAAGTACAACCCTGTCTATTGGCTCGGCCTGAAAGTAGGCGTTGCGAATATCTGACGATTCTACAGGGACTCCATTGGATGCGGCGAACGCTGATACTAGGCCATGCGTTTCGAGGTCTGAGGTTGGCGCGTCCGTGCGAACCTCTGTGGAATCCTCAAAATTTCCACAGGACACCAGTCTGGATTTGAACTCAGGTTCATAATCCGGCTTAAAACGTTCATGATAGTTCTTAATAGTGTCGACCCATTTAGATGGTATCGGCGTATGACCGGCGTCTAGTAGCTCCTTAAGCTGCGCTCCTTTCAGCGGAATTGCCGCTTGAAAATCCTCATATTTCTTCCATTCCTTGGCGCGTGATCCATCGATCCGCAGGCGGACTGCTGGGGTGCATTCCCAGTATTTCAAGGCCTCGGGGAGGTCCTTGAGCTCCTGCTCAACCTGTTCTCTGGAAGAGAACCGGTTAGACCAAAAGCCACGGAGTTTCTGTCGAATACTCACGTTTGCTTCCTCCTCGTGTCTACGTTCCTCAAAACGTGACCTAATAGGGGCCGGCAGATCGTCCAGGAGGTCTGATCTGCTTTCTCTCCTGCTAGGATTAGGGGTTCTTTCTGCCTCGGGTTCAGCTGTACTGACCCGTCGGGACCTCGAAGATGATGCTGGTGGAGGTGATCTAGATCTACCTCTCTCTGGTCGCTCTGGTTGTTCAGTCATCTCCTCATCCTCGAAGATTGATGAAAGCGGTCCTGGGCCGTCCAGAAGACCATAGGATGGTTCTTCGACTTCCTCTTGAGGTGTACCTTCCGAAGGTACTTCTTCGGGCTCCTCATCATCGACGTCACCACCAGGTGCATCTCTGAGATCCTCGAAGTGTTGCTGTCCGCGCACCAGTTCTTCTGGCAGCACGGGTTCCCCTTGGAGAACTGCGTGTGCAAGTGCCTCGGCATCTTGTGCAGGCCTAAGATTCTGTGTGGACACTAGAACCGGTACGTTCTGACACAAAACCCACACGCTCTCGTTCTGGCTACCCTCGAAACCGATTACCCTAGACGCGGTAGACCAAACAGTTTTACCTGTTTTATCCCGCCTAAAGCAAACCACGTCTCCTACCGAGTACGTGTACGGCAGCGGTTTCGCATTCCTGAGAAGTGCACGCTGCACGCGTTTCGAGGTGTCCAAATGGACAAAAGCCTTCTTGGCTTCCGTCCGAGCCTGATGGATTAGGGCAAAACGACTCTCGGGATCAACTTGGTCGTTTAACGATCCAAGATCGGCGGTGTTATCCTCCTCTACTAGAGATGGAGGTCCCCGCGGCGTCTTCCCGAGTACCCACTGAGATGGGGAGTAACCTCCATGTCTCAGCATGCTATTCTTGGTGAGACAACACTCATCCAAGACTGTCTGCAATGCCACTTCGCCTACGGCCTGTGTTTGCGATACTACTTTTCTAGTCATCGCCTTCAGGATTCCGCCGTGGCGTTCCACTCGGCCAATCGACTCGGGTGTTTCTAGTGGTGCGTGGTGTACTTGGATGCCATGGGCTGCGCAGAATTGCGCTAGTACCCCGCGATTATGTAGACCACGGTCGCACCGTATGATCGACGGCATACCAGCCCACGCGGTCCATCGACGTTGGATGGCCTCTAGGCACCGGGCTGATGAAGGCAACCCGTCGCCTACGCGTACGGTCTCTGCAAGCTGAAAACACGTCCCTAAACACACCATATTCATAACTTGGTACTTAGTGCCTTGTGCATCTAAGCATTCGAAGATATCAATACCTAGGGCGTGATTGAAGGAATACCGTTCCGGCATGGATACGGTGTGCGCGTTTCTACGAGGCTGTGCGTCTTCGCACTCATTGCACCTATGAAATTGAGCCGCCTCTATATACGACTTATCGATTCTAGCGGTCCTTAAGAGGTTAACTAAAACCTTCTTAGGGCAATGGCCGAACTGGCGATGTAGCCGTCGGATCGCTATGCGTATCCGCTGTGGCACTGCTCGCCATTTCGCGCGGCGCTCGGATTCCTCTATGGGTAATCCCCGCAAATCGACGTTGTCGAGGCGAGTTTCCTCCTCGATGGCCTCCTCGGAGGGGTCCATCAAAGCGAAATCGCGCGGTTCTTCCACCTGATCGAAGGGTTCTTCGTCGGCCTCAAGAGCCGGAAAAGCTTCTTGGGAAACAAGTGCAGTAGCTACTTGATGTTCTGCTATTTGCCGAAGCCACACAACGAAATCTACGGAAAACACATTGTCAAAACTCAACGGCGCCATATAGGGATAGCTATTTGTGGTCCAACCATCAAATACATCCATAATGCCACTGTCGTTGCCATAGTAGGAAATGTCGCCTACTCCGTATACAGGTTGAATAGGAATGCTAGCCTCCTGCCACCTATAGGTCTGGGCACTGTCCATTAACAGGTACGGTGTTCCGGATGCTTCGGAGTGGCTGACAACTTCATCTATAAGGTCGGAGTGATTAAGGCCATCTATCGGGTCCTTATACCTTATAGCTACTATGACTAAACTAGGACCCACAGACTGCAGCTCCTTCCTGGCACCACTTGGTGTCCAGGCGCTCGTGGCGTTCAGGCCCACGTTGATGCAGTGGATCATTGGGTCCTGGAAGTGTTGGGGCTCGCTAGTGAAAACAACGATGTGCTTAGGACCAACAGTGGTTCCTACGTTGCTTACATCTAACAGGCGTTTAAGGGCCTTGTCATGGTCCCTTAATTCGTTGATACCTTTGGTTATCAACTTACGCCTCCCCTTACTCAACACTGCCATTGAGCACACAGACTTGAACCCAGCACTAGTTGGGGACTCCGAAGCAATTACTACTCCCTCGTCGCTATGCTCCTTTTTCAAAGTGAGGTTTAGCTGGCGGGCAATAGTTTCGGATTCAGAACTGGGGTCTGATCCAGAGCTAGACCACGACGCCCAACGTTTCTGTTTCTTGGTTCTTGGGTTCTTGGGTTGAGGAGGTCTTGGAGGTAAGGGCCTACCTCTCAAACCGTCACTACCCTTATCACTCGAAGGAACCTTCAACCAACCTGGGTCGTCGGGGTCTTCCTTTGGCTTCTTTCCTAGCTTGACCGGCTTCGGTTCAAGTTCCTGTGGAGGTCCAGATCCTACAGGTTGTGCGCTAAGAAGGCTTGGTGGTTGTGGCTTCTTCTTGCTTGCTACACCGGGGCCTGGCTTCAGGACTATAGGCTCATCTAGCTTGGGTTCTGGATTACTCCTAGAACCTGAGCCTAAACCGAACCCTGCACGCTCCCCTGTGTATGCGCCATAGGCTGTGCGCTTCTTGCTCTGTCCCTCAGGTTGTTTCTCTCCCTTGTAGGTAGAGTGGTGAGGCATCCTCTGGCCGGCAACGCCTAGAGGTGGTCTCGCGAGACAAAGGAACTTGTTCTCGCCCGGCACGTCGCTGTCCTCCTCTACGGATGGACAGGGGGCATCAATGCTAACATCCCGGAGTAGGATTGTTAGCTCACCCCTCTTGAAGAGAACAACCGTCTTCTTCCACTGGTCGAAGGCATAGTCGTAGCGGAAGTTCTGCACGGTGGAGCCACCTCGTGGTCTCCACCAAAATCGCACATTGTGAAGCAATGTGCGATTGTTGCCTCCGCCCCTGCCGACGGGGCCGCGCCAGCCGTCTTTGTTCTTGAGCCCGTTATCGGCTTCAAGCTGCTCCCTTTTGATGGTCCTTGCCAGATCCACCAACTCAGGGAAGGAGAGGTTTGCTGCCCACGGCGTGTTGTCGTCGGGCTCATCGTCGATCCCCGGGATCGCGTTCATTTCCTCTTCCGCAACGCTGTTCATTTGGTCCAGCCCGTCCGCAAAGGCGGTACGGGTTTCCTGGCCAATGTCGGCGCTGCTCCTTCCCGGCGTACCTGATCGACGGCCATGCTTGCCGGGGTGGCGTCCCTCCAGCCTTTCAGATCTTGATCTCGGTGTCGAGCTCCTCGAGATGTAGCTGCCGGTGGATCTCGATCTCCCTCGCTGGGTAGATCGCCTGCCAGAGGGGCTCTGTGCAGGGGTGCGCCTGCCAGAAGGGCTCTGTGCAGGGGTGCGGTGGTATCCTGTTAGATACCCCGCCTGTTGTTGCTGCTCAAACCACTGGTTCCAATCGTCGGCAACACATGCTTTCCCATAGAGTTCCTTATTCTCGGCTTGCAGCTCGAGAATGTTCAACTCGAGGGCCGCTTGGCGGTCCCTCAGCTCATGGTTTTCCTTCTGAAGACGATCTAGAAGGGCTTCCGCACGCACTGCACGATCGCGCCAGTCAAGGTCAGCGGATCGTCCAGGTGCCTGTGGATTGGGAGGTCCACTAGGGGTACCACCCTCTTCGGAACGCCTCGGTGGCCCACGAGGGGGTCCACGCGGTGACCGATCCTGAGTCGGATTCGGCGGTGGCGGTGGCGGCGCACCTCCGGATACCGACCCAGGGGTTGTGGTCGTAGACGGTCCTGCCGACTCCTGCTTCTTCGGCTGCTTGTTGGGAGTCGGCGCCCTGCCTAAGGATCCACTAGGTGGATTCCTCGGGGTCCCCGTTCTAACCGGTGGACCAGTAGAGGTCGAGGACCTTCTACTCGGTGCAGGTGGCAGGCTATGCGAGGCAGGATCCGGCGGTGGTTGACGCATCTGCCGGTCCCTCTCTGCCTGCGCCGGGTGGCGCGCATAGCCGGTGATGGCGGGATCCAGATGCGCCAAGACCTTATTCCCGAGTTCAGTCGCAGAGGCATGTGTAAAATGTCCTCTGCACCAGGCGCAATGGCCGCCGCACTTCATGTCCCCCCAGGATACATAGGCGTGTAGATGACCTAAAAAGTGGTTCATCCCCAAAGCATACAGGCCAGCCGACACGCAGGTCCCCATAGCGACACTGCGGTGTCTGTTCCCGTTGCAGAATGGCAAGACAATGCACGGCGTGTTTGACTTCACTGCCTTCTCGATGTCTCTAAAGATCATCGAAAGAAGTGCAGTGGCTCCAGGCATGAAGATCTGCTCCAGTATCTTCGGATGTCTGCCCACACATCCACCATACTCTCCGTCGTGAGGATCGTTAAGCTTCCTCAGGTCGTGCAGGTGGAGCTTGTGGGTCTTCGCAATCGATGGGGGAAGGCTATCCTCCCATCCGTCACGGTTGTGAATCCTTACTCGGGTCTTGCCTCGAGCATCAAATTGATATCTTGCTCCACCAGTCAAGATAACGACGTCGCCGAAGTGGTCGTACGCCTTGTCAAAATGGAAGGATTCAGGGCCAACCGCACACCCGTTAACCAGTCCTTCAGTATCAGGTACTGGAGAGGTAAGGACCATGGCTGTTGGAGAAGGTCCTTTACAGGTACCTTCCTCAAGCAACCCCTCGATTGGTCCCCTAGGGGTACCAATCTCCAGGGATGCTTCCGAATCTTCTACTACCGGGGCCCTCACTGCAGGCCTAGCTCTGACTATGGACCTACATTCAGGGGTCCTAAGTGCCCTAACACAGGCTGGTAAGTCCTCTTCAAAGGTACTTAAGCATAGTAGAAGTAGTCCTGTTTCTTGGCACCTACCAAGAGGTACCCGTGATAATGAGCCGTCTGGATTGCGGATCATGCAGGTACATGTTTTCATGTCCTTAATAAGCCCTAAGGTGCTTTGTGCAAACAGGCTCAGCAGCAAGGGGTTTCGGGCAGAGGTGTCTACTTCGTGAGATTCTAGTACACCCCCAATGGTTGTATCTCCCTTGACTATGCTGAACGGCAAACGACGTTTTCCAAGTGTGTTGGATGTTGCACCTAAACCCGCAAACGACTTCTTCCTAGAATCAACCCAGGGGAAACTTAGGCCTAGCGCCTTAAGTCTCTTCTCGGCTAGTGCTCCCCAGGATGCACTATGGCAGGTGGAATTGCAACCTTCGTCGAGGGCACCCCATACGTGGGCCTCTAACGGGTCCCACATGTCTATTAGGGGGAGGTTGTCAATTCGGACTAGATCGCTACCAGAAGCTGATCCTGCACCTGCAATATTCCTAGGAAAAACCTTAGGTTTTCCATCGCCCTTCCCCTTAGCCTTCGCCTTAGAGAGGGCCTTGGGCGGTGCAGGTTGACTTGGCTCTGAAGGTGAGATCCCTCTACCTTTACCTCGCCTAAGCCACCTAGGTTTCGGTTCTATCCCTGCTCCCTTGCCCTGCCCGATGGTCCTCGCCGGTGCCGCGGTCGAAGCTGAGTTGCCACTGTCGGGCAGGTCCTGTCGAGAGGCGGAGGCACTGGCCCGGGAGGGTCCAGTGAGGCGGTTAGGCCTCGTGACGTAAGGATCACGGGGCTCCTCTTCAGCTTGCACATAGGCTTGTGCTGCGTCTGCCTCCCATACAACCGACCTATCTACGAAACCACCCTTAGGGCTTTCCTTAGGGGTCGGCTCGACTAGATTAGGGGTCTTAGGGATATTTTGGTTTTGGCTCGACGACGAGGATGCCTGGGCATTCCTCGGAGAGGATGCTTGAGCATTCCCCTGTGGGGGCGAGGAGGCTTCCGCCTTCCACTTGGCGCGGATGTACTCAGGTCCTGCCTTAGCGCAGGCCTCTCTGTACTCCTCCTCGCGCCTCTGTGCGTCGAGTTCTCTTCTCCTGGCGAAACCCTCTGCCAGGATCTGCTCCCGTCTGCGTCTCCAGGCATCATGCCGTGGGAGATTCTGGAGGTCCAGGTCTCGCTCTGTAGGATCCTCCCACCAAGGGACCGGTTCGGTTCCCTGTCGCTGGCGTGCTTGAAAGTCCAGCTGCATGATCTCCCTTCCGGGAACGTGTCGCACTTGCAGACGGTTCTGAGCCGCCGACGCTGAGGCAGGAGGCGTCACACTGTCGGATTCGGCATCATTCTGAGTCTGCTGGCGCGCCTGCTCAAAGGCTGCGTCAAGATCCTCTTGAGCTTGCCTGGCGATATAATCGTCCAGCTCAGCAACATTGTAGGATCCTGGCGATCCGTCGTCTGACGAACCACCCGGGAACGGGTCGTACAGATCGTCATCGGCCCTGAAGCTTTCTATTAGAATAGCTTCTCTATAATCGCGATCGAGATCCGGGTCCTGGCTGTGCACAACGGAATCGGTCCCCAGGGGATCCGACTTCCCCTTTCCTTTGTTGCGCCCGGGGCTGCGCCCTCGGGCCACCATTGCTGTCGGGGCGAACTCCCAGGAGGGACTTATGGGACTAGACCCGACTATCATGGTGATTGCTTCCTTAAGCCACAAGTGAAGCCCTGTTGGGTGAATCCGTTCCTCCAACGCAATGGCCTGGTTGATGCGATCTTGGTACAAACCCATGATCTGCAGCACTGCCTCAGGGTCGAGGTCAGCGGTCGCGTCGTCAGCGGTAACCGCTTGAACCAGGGGAAGCGCGAGGTCCGTCGCTTCCAAGATGCGTTCCGAGACGGCCTTCCGTTCTCGGTGAAACTCCTGCGGCACTTCATCAACGATAGTGCCACACATTCTACAGAAGGTTCGGGACGTGATCCTCGAACTACCCCGATGGTCTGTTGCTTCGTGTGAGCATACAGAGGGGTCTACGGTATATACATGTTCCCGTTTTTCTTGGGATACATGGCCGCAGTCCCTGCAGGTCTTGCGGACGTAATTCGCGGAACTCCCTTGGTAGGAGAACTCCGTGCACGAGCTACACTTCTCCGCCAAAGGCGGATTCGGTGGAGTCTTCTTCTTCGCGCCCTTTCCCCTCGGGCGAGGGTTATAGGTTCCCTCAGGGATACCTATCGAGGCACGAGTTTCGCGATAGTATTGACCTCCTACACCCTGCTGAATGACATAATATCTATTAAACCAGGTGAGGAAATCCTTAAGGTGCGCGGCATGGCTCGGCTGGACGAGGGCCCAGCGCACGAACTCAGTCTTACGGGATACCTCCTCGTAAGTCTGGCCCTTGTGTTGACCGAGATTAAATCTTCGGTCGGCACCCTCCATCTGCATTGAGCTAGATGGTTGTGAGGGGGCAGCCTTGGATCTGGGTTCGCCTAGATCCCGCACCATATGGCCACTAGGGTCCATATCGTTCCCTGAGGGAACGTACAGGCCCCCGTCGGGGTCCTGTCGTGGCTCCACAATTGCTATGTGGGCCCGGGGTTTCCCTTTTCCTCCTTTAGAGGTAGGGAATTTGCACTCGGGGTCACCTGCCCAGTGACCAATAGCTCCACACCTGAGGCATTTCGACCGTGCCTTCAGGTTTTTCATTTTCTCGCGACGTTCGTCGAGCGTAAGGTGTGATCGCACTACCTTACCTTTCCCTTTTCCTTTGCGGCCCTTGCCCTTACGCCCCTTCGCTTTTCCGAATGCGGCGTTCGCGGCAAGCTGCAATTGGATCACATGGCCGCTGTCTGCATCCTCGGGATCAAGCTCCTCGAGGCAGTTAAGGGCAGTTGCCTCTTCTTCCTCGAGCTCGAATTCCTCGTAGCCCGGGTCCTCTTCCTCCTCCCCGGCGGGGTAGGAGTGAGGATCGTACTCAGGCTCGTCCCCAAAGGCGGGGTACGAGGTGTCGTCGTACTCTTCGGCATCGTCGCCGTCGTCCGGCGGCGCGTCGTCGTAGTACTGCGTCTCGTCTTCAGCGACGTAGGCGCGACGGTTAAAACCCTTAGACCTATTCTTACCGTAGCCCTTAGGGTTCCCGCGGCGGGCACCAGGATGGTGATGCGGTCGGCGGTCCTGAAAGGTACCGCCACCTAAGGAACGACCTTCCTTTAGGTGAACGCCGCTGTAGTGCTCCACTAGGGTAGCAGCAACTGCTTCAAAGCTCCGGTTGCTAGTGGTGCATGCCTTAATGACAAGGCACTCTTGCCGAGTCAAACCGGAAAGCTCCAATAGCAATTCTACGCGCATCGGCTCGGAAAGCTCGATGCTGGCGTCGAGAGTTTTGAGCAGTTTCCACCAGCGTCGTCGTCGGCTGACGTACGACAGCATCGACTCGCCACCTTGGCGTGCGAGAACACCTTGCTTTTGGCCCGCACGGAAGAGCTCTCGAGCTTCTTCGGTCGCACGGGGGAAGACGACATTCCTCAACTTGGTGATGAAATCCCGGAGGCCACCAGGGGCAGTCAGGGATTCGATACCGATATCCCGGGCGAGTTCGAAGGCTTCGTCCCGAAGTCCTTCCAGCACCTTATGCACCATTTCGGTACGTGCCTTAACCGCATAGGATGACATTTCGTCGGCAACCGGCAGTTCTGCGACCGAGTCAGGTGACTTCGGTGCAGATGGTCTCCTGCGAGATCCACCATCAGAGGCTGCTGCAGATGCCTCGGCTGCATCTATGTCGGGCCTGTCCTCGGGAGGTACAGGGGCAGTGGCTCCCGCAGTCGGACTCTGCTCCACGACGCGGCTCTCATCGTCACTGCCTTCTTCTTCTGGCTCCACGGTCTTCTTAGATTTGCTCCTGATGGCATCTTCGTACAGTTTAAGCCTCATAGAGGTCCTAAACTCCCAGTCGTGGAACGTACTGGGGGTGCCATCATA
The DNA here is from genome assembly GCA_905221615.1 of Symbiodinium sp. CCMP2592. NCBI lineage: Eukaryota > Dinophyceae > Suessiales > Symbiodiniaceae > Symbiodinium > Symbiodinium sp. CCMP2592. The sequence continues at coordinate 124,279 of CAJNDT010003201.1, forward strand.
TATGTAGCTCCCGCTACGAGTCTCAAGGGGAGTACTCGAGTAGGTGGAGCGACTGTACCGAAGACCGGCCACGGACATGCTTGGCGAAAGTTCGAAGCGAAAGAATTGAGAGGGAGGTATGCAATGGTAGGTATTGAGCACAGGCTACAGGCTACTGCGATCCGCGCAGATACAGGTCCCGGAGGTACCTGGCTCCGCTGCCAGTTTGAGAAAACTGGTGGATCTTTTCGCCGACTGCGAAGCTATCTGAATATGACTCAAGGGCCCTAACGGCAGCGGGAAATATACACAGTTAACACATGCATGTCATGGCCATGGCTTCCTGTACATGTACAACAGAGGGTGCATTCACATTTGGCTTTGGACAGTTGGGTAAACCCTCTGGAAACCCTTAAAAAGGCCTGGAAACACCCCTTGCAAAACCCGTGAAAGCCTCTATCAACTTTTATACAGCGTTGAAGAGCTGAGGCTCTGAATGCTGAAGGTCAGGATCGGGTCGGCTCTCTGAAGGGTGTCGATGTAGTTGACGAAATCCTGCCGAGCCCAAGTTCATGGTTTTATTGGCCTTCGATGGGTTCAATAAGGTGTTCGTACGGCTTTACAACGGGATTTCATTGGGTGGTTGTTTTACGGTTTTGGCAAGTTACAGTTTGGGTTTACGGGTTTAGGATTTAGGGTTTTCGGGTTTAAAGATTTCTAGCAAACCGTGGCCCAAATCAGTAGCGAACCCCCTCTCACCCTAAACCCTCAACCCGCCAAGTGCCTCCTCGCTCTGCACATTGGACAGATATCTGCAAGCCTTGCTCTGGCACAGCTCCACAAGGTAGAGAATATATCCTGGGTTTCAGGGTTCAGGGTACCTAAATTGGGGTTATTAGTATAGTTACCCTAGTTATAACTCTTGTCACTAAGTCCCATGCGTCGATGTAGCATAAGATCACTATCAAAATAAGACAAGAAACAGCCAAGAATACCTCCACACATCAGGCGGTCTTCCCCGCAAAAAATGGCGCAGTTGGGTGTCTACAACCCCCAGGGATCAAAATAGCCCAACAGCGTTATATAGCATGGTCTTTGGACCCACAAGCCTTAATATCTGAGTCCTTAGATCCGTAGGGAAAATCAGTGACTCCAGCCCCTACCCAGTGGGATCCTCACAAGTTCTTTCGTAAAGCCAACATCCAAAAAGTCAAACACCAAGACACCCTAGCACCCTCAAGTGTTTTTTTTTTAAGGTGCAATGGCCCTCAAGTGGTTTAGGGTTTAGGGTTTAGGGTCTGAAGGCTATAAATCCTGACTCCTAAGACTGAACCCGGGCCTAGATGTCCTCAATCTCAATGCCAAATCCTCCTCCAAGGAGCCAAAGAGTCCGACGTAGATGACCTCCCGGCCCAGATCCAGGGCAAAGCCAAGGATGATCGCCGTGGCGCCAAGCACCCCGAGGATCCAGGCAAACAGGGCGATGCCTTGAAAGCTCGCTCTTTGAGTTTAGAGTCAATGCCCCTCCAGCTTGAACAGATCATGATCTAACTGAGTTCCGACTCTGCAATTTTATGATTTTTGACTGCAAAGTCTATATGTCCTGAGCTCGTCTGGTTGAAGGACCTAGTTAAAGGACCAGCCAGTAGGGCAAGCTCTACTACCTCGGTACGATGGAAATGGAACTACGCCTTTACAACCATCCCAAGAAGAGGGGAGGGAACCTTAATTGACTCTGCCCCCCCCGGATCCTCTATAGTAGAAGCCAGAAAGTTGGAATATCATTATCGTAACCCCTTTAAGGTAAATTATAGGGGATCCTACCATTAATCCATATTCCAACTTTCTGGAGTTCCCTTTATGCAGGATGTCCATCAACGTGCCCTAAAAGGCCAGCTTAGGCCGGGTGGCAGCCAATGTCGTCGTGGGTGCTCCTCGGATGCCAACTTTTCAAGCTGCACAGTTCAGATGCCGGGATTCGGGTTTAGGAGTCTCAGGGTTCGGTGCTTCGGATTGTTTGGGATTAGGGTCGCAGTCTAGGGCTTTTGGGTAGGGTTTAGGCCGGCTTTGTGGGGGCCCAGGGGGCAACTGAGGGCATACTGAAGAGGCGTGATTTTCAGAATAGGGTTTCCAGTGTTAAGTAGACTAGGGCTTCGGGATATGTCGTACGATGGCTTCGAGTATCGCTATATGGTGATTTTAAAAGCTATAAAGGATGGTAGTTGTTACAAAGTATTTAGACAAGGGGTTCGAGAAACTAGGAACAACACTAGGAACTACTAGGCGCTCTGATAGGGCCTGTAAACGAGTTTCAAACGACAAAGCCCGCTGAAAAACACAACCTCGAACAATAAACACCCGAGTACCTGCATTGCGATTGTAATTAACGAAGCAGTTGCTTGTTACTGACATCGTCATCATCGTCATCGTCCTAGACATCATCAGGTGTTGAGTTGAGTTTTCGGGGTTTCGGGGCCTAGCGTTGCAGCGAGATAGTGGAGGAATGACTCGACCTGCAAATTTTCATACTACACTACATTCAAACATCCTGGTCCATGCTTGGTCGCGATGATCATGTTGTTGGCAGGCTAGTCTTACTAGCTGCGTCTGCGTCGCCACATGTTCAAGCGTGAACACTGTACCTTCAATTCAAGATCCTAGACCCGACGTGCTAGATCCAATCCTGGAACACCGCAAACCCTGAACCCCAATGCTGAAGCCTCAACTGCCGGAGCAGCCTCGAACTGAACACTATGCCACCCTCGTCATAGCCTGTAGAATCTTAGAAGGACGTGCACGGCTAGACTCCCGCTGGATATGCTAAGTCCCAAAGTGTAGACATCACTTGACAGATCGACTGTCTTAGAACCAGGCCCCTCTCCGAGTCTCCCCGTCATTTCCCTTCAACAAGGACTGAAGATAGCTCATCTTATCTATACATCTCAGTGCTATATCTGGCGCACGTGTAACCCCAACAGTAGCTTTACAAGTCCACCGTTGGCCAGGTATGTTGTCTTTTCCTGGATTAGTTAAGGCCCGAAACAAAAAACAACACATCGCAAAACCAACAACCCCGCAGAACCAAAAAGCCCTAAAACCCCAAATCCTAAAACCCCATAGATCCCTTACCAGAGCCCTAAAACCTAAAACCCCTAAACCTTTATGGATCCCTTAAAGGAGCCCTCAAACCAAAGGCATTCTATCCAGGATCCCCCAAAGGGTCCTGCTACGGAGTCCTTATGGCCCTAATTGTGGGTTTAGGGTTTGAGGGTTTAGGGGTGTGCCAGAAGATTTTGGGGGGGTCTAGGTACATCCCTTTCCAACCCTATGGAAACTCTTCAAAACCACAACAAACAGCATTCAACAACAACCTCTGAAGCGTAAATCCCTTGCAACTTCCTCAATTTATAAGCCCTTCAACAGAAGAAGCACCCCTAAGTCTCTTGCGACGAAGCTCCCCGAAACCTTCAACGCGTAGATCCGCACTCTCTGCAACCCAAAGCAGTACGAACCCTATAAGCCCCAAATAACTACCCTAAACCCAAATCAGAGAGATCCTGAGCCCGAAAAAATCCATACGCCTAAGCGCTACACCCTGCCTTCTTAAGGCAAAGCTCTGGATAGGTTTCGGACCAAGATCAACTTCATCCGAATCCGAGTCAGACATGGCTCCGGGCACTTACCCTAAGAGCCCATTTAGCAACATCGTACTTAAAGGATCATGGAACTTAGTAACTAGGGTTATAATTAGGGTAACTATACTTATAACCCCAATTAGGGTACTTATAACCTTACTTACTAAGTCCCATGATCCTCCAAGTAGGCTACTGGGTGGTTTTAAGTGTACGGAATGAACTGGTGCACGGGTCCTATAAAGATTATATAATATAGGGTTTAAGGAACAGTGACCTGCCATGGAGGTGACCTCCAGGCAATAACGTAAAGCACGGGGGCATTTTCTAAAGTTGTATAATCGATCTTATAAGGGCCTTTTAGTGATTAGACTAGGTAGGGCTTCGAGGCTAAAAGAAACTATGAACAGACTGATAAGGGACCGAAAGAAATTGAAGTACTAACTATTCAGGCGTCTGTATTCCTGCTTTTTGGCTCTTTATTCTTCACGGCCTTCATAAGGCTTTTCAGAGCTTTGTAAGACTTTATCATGGCTTTTGTCGGGTTTATAAGCCTGCTTACCAATTCCCCGGATCCTGGCACATCTTTGTGAGGTTTGGTCGTTGGATTTGGGGCTTTGGGGTCTATGCGCCTGTTATGCGGATTTGGCTCCTGGTGATATGCATCCTACCTACTAGTTACCAGACATGCCACACCTTCTGTGACTCCGCCATAGCGATTGAGATGGGCGATGGCTTCGCATGTTTCAGGGCGTGGTGTTTCGGCTTTCAGACTGCTTCAGGGCTGACGATTTTGGCTTTTCGGGAATGTGCTGGTCTAGGTTCCTGAGTAACCTTTTAATAATAAGGCTACCCTTTAGCCTAATATCTAGGTTCAAGAAGGGAACCGAAAAAGAAAAAGGGCAAAAGGGTACTACTCAGGAACCTTGTGGTTCACAATACGAGACTTCATGCGTGTGAACCCGAAACGTGCGGAGCTCTAGGGGAGGTTTCAGGGCCATCAGAACCCCAGGAGCCCTAGCTGCTTAATTATGGGTTTAGGGTTTAGGGAATTATGGCGTATATTATACCGAACCCCAGAAAGTTGGAAGATGGACTTAGGAGGATTAGTGATGGAAGCCCCTGTGCTTTACCTTGAGGACATGAGGATACTAATGTTCCAAATCTCTGGCTTCTACTATATATACTAAGTAATGGGTTAAGGGTACAGCAACCCTGCACTATGTACTTATCTGAGACTATTCGTCGGACGATGCAAGACTCCTTACTCAGTTGAGTTATGGGCACGAAGCAAAGCAGCTGTCTTTTGCGGATGTGCCTTGCCCTTTGGTTTCTCGGGCGTAGGGTAGGGGGCCGCAGGACTTGGGGTTATGTTGCGCGGTGAGTAGATTCTCCAACACTGCAGATTTGGGACGGATCCGAATCCACTCAGAGGCTGAATTTCTGGGTGCTCTCTATTTCCAAATTTGCCCTCAGACGAGCACCGCGGACCCGAATCTACACCTTGAACGCAGGACCCTTTTCGTGAGGACCCCATGCAATCTTGCACGAAACTGCAGGCCCCCTAAGACCTCAAAACCCGAAACCCAACTCCTCCTCCCCCTCCACGCACAAAGAACAAGCGCTACTAACAGTACATACAGTATAGCATAATGTAGTAGGGTATCGTATACTATAGTGCGGTATAGCATTGTTTAGAGTTGCATCCTACAGCGTATATAGTATGGTATACTGCATTACTCACTGGTCCAAATCCCAAGGAAACAAACCTTGAAACGTTCAGAACCGACTACCTTATAAGAACCCTCAGAAGTTGAAAAGTTGAGTTTACAGCCAATAAATAATATGCCGAGCACGAGTGCAGTGCCTGGAGCTTCTCCAGGTCTTGAAGACCAGGGAAGATGGGGTTGATGCAGTTGTGCTGCCTGCGACATTACTTACTACAGAACCTTAATTTTGCTTACTATAGAACCCTATTATTACTTACTATAAATGACTGTCATTACATATTAAAGATCCCTAATCTTATAATGGGAACTGATGTTGTGCTGCCTGCGACTTCTGTCTTTTTTTGTCGAAGGCTTTAGGGTTTAAGGTTTGGGGGGTTTGATTTTATGGCTTAGGACTTAGGGTTGGGCCGCCCAGGGTCTTCTATGATTCTTTATTGCTTAAGATTTCGTGACAGGCTTAGAGGATTTAATATAAGGCAGCACGCATTGTACAACAAGTATCGCCCAAAAAGATCTTGGGGATTCCATCTGAGGCCAGTGCCACAGGGGTTAACATTTGCAAGACTCCTGTCAAGCCTTAGGTGCTATCTGGTGCGCTTCGTTTCGGATCATCTAAATTCGCGTCACGCACGTGAGGGGTTTCACCGCCAAAGCATTCAGAACTTTCACAGAATTGCTTTTGTCATAGAAACCTTGTATGGCATTCTATAGAGGTTTTTCTTACAGTCCTCTCAGCATGGCGGACGATCTCCAAGTCCAGGGTGGACGCGGGCAGGTCGATGGTCTGCTGCATGGATGCGACATCAAGTCACGGAACATCAACATGCACATGCAAAGCTTGGAACATGTGGTCTAATGAACAAGCTACCACTGCGTCTACGACCACTAGCAACACAAACACCACCACTGCAATGCAGCCGCAGGTATGGCTGCTACGACTGAAGCAGCTGCTGCAGCAAGCACTACATACGCGACCAACAACATCAGCTTGCAACAACGGGGTTGCAAGAAGCCAAAGCCAAAGCTAACAACAGTCGTACTGAAAGCGAGAGCGTCGCAGGCGATCCTTGCAAAGGTGCCCACGCCCGTGTCAACCGAGCCGGAGAACCAAATGTCGCCAGCGCGAATGGCAGGCGGCTCGCAAGCTGCAGCCAGGTGAGCCCTCGTTTGAAGACATGCTGAACGCTGTCGCAGCGCTAAAACTCTTGATCCCCAAGCTCCAACCAAGGTCTTAAGTGCAACCCGGAACTCACAACCCGAGAATCGAAAACCCGGAGGATCAATTCCTATGTCTTCGAACTCCTGGACCATACTTAAAGGATCATGGGACTTAGTAACTAGGGCTATTATGAAGGCAATTCTATACTTATTCCCCGTATTAAGGGACTTATAACCCTACTTATTACTACCCATGACCCTCGAAGTACCGCCCTCCTTCAACCCCAACTAGACCCAAGAGTAGCATAGGAATAAAAAGGGTGCCCTTTTTGGCTTTAAGGGGCTTATATAGGAACCTGAACCCTACAAAAAGGGAATAAGGGCCTACTCTAGGTCCTAGCCAAAACGAACAGCAGACCCAAGGCATCCCTAAATCGGTCCAGGCCCTGAGAACGCTAAGAGCCCTGAAACTCCGAAACTTTGGAAAGTTCATGAGTAGTTATAAGGGTTCCTTTAAGGGTCCCTTTACAGGGATCTATAGGGATTCGATACGGGTATAGGGTTTAGGGCCTACTTGAAGGTTCATGGGTAGTTACAAGTGGCTAACTTGGGTTATAATTATGGTTACCCTGCTTATATTCCCTCTTCGAACTACCTATAAACCTCCAAGTAAGACCCGACGCCGCGGCCTGCAAATGGCGTTCGTAGAGAATCGATCGACCACTGCCTACAGCAGGAGACAAATCTCAAGGGGGACAAGGAGGGACCCTTAATGGGAACCCCTACCCTATAATGGGCTATATAATAGCTATATCAAGGGTATATAATAAGGGTCCCTCTCAAACTTTGAATCCTTCCTTCCCGCCCCGGTTTACCCTAAGGGTCCCAAGAACCCAATAATAAGGCTTACGGTTTGGGGTTTAGGGGTTTAGGGGCTTAGGGGATCGGGCTTAGGTCTCGGATTGTAGCTACGTAGGTTTCTATTCATTTGGGAAAGAGTATATGATTCTTAGGTACTTGGACCCTTAGGTCTAGGGTAACAAACAGGTTCTAAAGGCGGTTTACACGATTATTACAACGCTGTAAATTGTAGGGGCCTATATAGATACTTACCAATACCTTTTTGAACTTATCGTATATTACACCCGGAAACCCTGTTCTAATTATTTATGCTCCTGTTGGCACCAGGGGAAGATGAGCTTCCAGGGAGTGCCACTTTTGGGGGCTTCGGGTTCGGGGTTTAGTGTTCAGGGTGCAAGGGGTTAGGGCTGATAGGCTTAGGGCTTGGGGGAGGTAAGGCCTCGAGCAGCTTGGTGGAAGACTTGTGTTTCTTGGGGTACTTCTTGGAGGATCATGGGACTTAGTAAGTAAGGTTATAAGTCCCCTAAGATGGGTTATAAGTATAGTTACCCTAATTATAACCCTAGTTACTAAGTCCCATGATCCTTTAAGTTCAGGCTGTAGAGGTTTGTCCAGGTCTGTTGTGGGTTTAGAAGTTATGCACCAAAGGGCTTGATCGGAGTTATAGGCTGAGGTTTTATGAGGCTTTATTCAGGCCACCAACGAACCTGTAAAGCGTGGAGACAAAAAGACTGAAGTTTATATACATAATGTTGGGGCCTGAGGAAACATATTTTGCGGTTTTGCTGGCATAAGGGAAGAGTCCCGGAGACTGTGTTTAATTACTAACTGTACATGCTTCCAAAAACCCATCCAGTGGGATTCCAGAAACATGACTATACCTTCCTTAAAACCATAACAAGAATGCAATTCTAAATATTCTCTTGGGTTTTGTATGAACAAAGATCAAAAGTAGTTCCTAAGCTCAAACTTGGGAGTTTGCAAACAAAACAAACACCTCCTCTGTAGAGGTTCTTGTATTCAGGGGCTCCTTTCGCAAGACTTCCAGTAGTATAAGGGTGGATGTTAGGACCACACCGAGAGCCAGCCTCCGAGGTGGACAGCGCAGTGGCCAAGAAGAGAACCTGGAACAGCACATCGTCTTGAGTTTGTAACTGTCGTGTAAGTGTTTCGCGTGTTTATCGGGCTCTAGAGGGTGTTACTGTACGGAGTTAATGGCAAGACTCTAATCTATGGTCCTAGAAAAAGACACTGTAAAACCCATTGAAACATAGAGTGACCCGGCAAAACTCTTGCAACAAGTTGTGTTGATGCCCGTTTGGTTGCCCGGGGGAGACCGGTGTAGGGTCACTAGCTTTGGACAAGGTCTTGAGGCGACTAAAGAGATGAGGATGACAACCGGCTACCATACTTGCAACAGCGCCAGTCAGAGACAATGGTTGTCACTATTCCTGCCCTTGTTTTCATAGTCGCAAGAAGGATGCGACTGGAATGCACGCCATTAACTTGAAAACAAAAGCTGCCAATATAGTGGCAGTATCACAGGTGGTGTAGACATGGCAGTAACAAGGCATGCCACCTTCATGGTACGTGTGGAAAGTACATTTAAACAGTGGGACTGGTATGCAGCAATCAGCACCCAGCATGTTGACTCTCCAAAACCCTAAACCCTAAACCCCAAACCCTAAACGCTACACCCCAAACCGTCACAAATGAAAGCTTTTACTTGTTCAGCCGATCTCCGGAACCTTCTCTAGGTGCTCAAACGTAATGCCCTCGTCTTATAGCAACCGAAAGCATCTAAAGCCCGATGAAACCCTCCGGCACACTGGAAAGCCCGTACAAATCTTACATATAATATAGGGGCCTTAATAATTAGAATAGGATTTCGGAGCCAGAACCCCTATGCTAAACCCTTATAATGGCCCCTACAGTAGCCTTTGCAGACCCTTTCTAAGAACCCTTTAAAGGGAACCCTACTGTAATTATTAGGGCCCCTAAACCCTAAAGCCTAGTGCAACAACTGAAAGACGAGCCAAAGAGCCGAAGACGGCATCTTGAATGGATGTGGACGAGTTTTCCTGCGGCGCCAGAACCCGCTTCTGTCAGGTTTTAGTTTACAGGGCTATTGCCTTTTTTGAGCCTTGTAGGGTGTCTCTTGGGTTTTTACAGGGCTCTCATGAGATTTCTTTTGGATTCCAAGGCGCGGCAAGAGTTTTGAACAGGGCTTCCTAGGGTTGACAAGGTTTTCAAGGGTCCGTATGGAGCTTTATGGTTTTATAGGGTCAATATATAGGGTCTTTAGGTTAAGTTTAAGGGCGCAGGCGTTTAGGGTCGGGGCGCAGGTCAGTTGAGGCTTTACTTAACGAGCGAGTCCGAATGAGGCAACTTATACGAAGTAGGTAGGGCGGGGGGCGCGGGTCTGGATTTGGGGCATCTATCGGGAACGCGTTGTATGCTTCTACGCTTCTTGAAGCACAACTTTGAAGGACGAAAATCTGAGTCATCGCTGCTGGAGTGTCAGGTTTAACAAGATGACATACGTTTCTCTACGTGCGGTCGGTGTTACCGCTCCTGCCACTACTAGGAGCCCAAAAGGCACCTTTGACATGGACTTCTGCAAGTTGCATCCCCTATCAAGAGGGTAGGCTCGACTCTCCGTATTTGGCTGCCCTTCTGGTCCCTGGAAAACCCAAGACCTAACCCCACAAACCTGAAAACAAAAACCTTGTCGAACAATACTGCCAGCATTCCGAACCCTAATCCATATCCGTATATATATATATATATATATATATATATATAAACACATTTATACATTTGTGTATGTATGTATATATATATATATATATATGTATATATATATATATATATGTGTTCATTGGTTTACTCTTAGTACTATTCTTAAAATATTTCTAGCTATTACAGTATGTTCAGGTAGGGACTATATGGCGGGATATTCTTACATACCGGCCAAGTCAAGCCCATATATTCTCAGCAGCCACAAGCTCTCATGAGGTCCTTTTCAATACCGGGTAAATGGATGCCAGCCTGACTCAGCACGGCCAAGGACAGAGCTTGCTACAGAAGCAGGAGAAATTCAGAAATTTACGGCTCCGGGGCTGAACGTTTTACAATATAGGGAGGTTTAGTTTTAGAACAGGGCAGCTTCAGGAATATAGCTGCTAGCATCTGTTCGTTCAGGCTTCTAGTTTACACATCTGCATACCAATGCAACATTGGCTTCAAGCACATTGAGCTTAGTTTTGGGACTCAGCGTACTTAGCATGTCGGTAGTTCTCTGAAGCAGGGTCCCTTTTTAGATCCCGTCCAACGGCACCCGTACAAAGCGGACCCTGCTGCAGAGAACTACCCATGTGGGCGAAATGCGGCCACGAAAGCAGAACTTTATGGCCCCCGAGCTGCAGGCTTGTCATGAACATGAAGCGGTGTACACCGCACATCTCGGTTTCGCTGCTTCTGGTGGGTCGTGGCAGGGCAAAGCACAGAATTGTAGGCTGTAAATCGTAGGAAATCTTGGCAAACACCCCCTGAAGCCTCCTCTTGTCATCACATGCAAGAAAGCAACGGGTGAGGCCTCCAACCTATACCCCCTTGCAACGATAACAAAAACAACAGGTTTAATGTTTTCGAACAAAAAACAATGCCTAACGGGAGTACAGCAACAACGCAAACAGCCTGAATCGACTAAATCACACTGATACCTGAGAAAAAACCCTGAAGAGTTGCCTGCACACAAAACATCCGAAACCCACGCGTAAACTCACTAAGCCCCCCTCAAAGAGGAGGGTTATGAGCTATCGCAGCTACAGCTTTCTTACCTCCCGCCTTGCTTACTACCAGTAAGTCCCCTGAGCTTAGAAGCACCCCAAAACCCGGAACCAGCATGCCTAGTAAGGGGATACGAAGGGCTCAATATGGGCTTAATCTGGGTATACTGTATAAGAAGGGCTTAGCTTAATACCAACCCCTTAATATGGGTATAAGAAGGGCTTAAGAGACCAGCCTTGAACCCTAAGCCTTTAACTTAATATGCGTATAAGGCAGGCTTAATACCTAAACTCCTAAACCCTAAACCCTTGATATGGGTATAAGAAGGGCTTACCACCGCCCCTGAACCCTCAACCTTCAATTCAAGATGGTAGACCCTTATTCTGGGTATAAGAAGGGTTTACTACCGCTCTCCAGCCATGGCCTCCCAACACCGGTGCAAAGAACGCCACGCGGTGGGGGGGTTGGTGCATTGGTCAGCGGGCCAATGAGCTGCGGAATGCTGCGCTGTTACAAGGCTTTGAGCTTAGATGGGTTTAGGATTTAGGGCAGTTCATTCCTCTGCAGAACTGAGAAAGAGTACTATGATGGCTGGGATACTTCTATAGTAACCTTGGTCATAATGTGATATTGATGACTGCTTGTCAGGTCATCTGGTGAATGTCTGGGGTTCACGCCTCACGCATGTCTGCCTGGTCTGTGTTTGTTGTTTTCTCCCACAGAGCTATCGTGGGGGGCGATGGTATTGGGGTCATAATTATGTTATGACCGTTAGCCGATGCCTAATATGTATAGGAGAAAAGACGGTCAGAGTATTGGGTGTGCTTAGTTAGGGGCGATGCAGGGATTTGAGGATGTGACGTTTGGCCGGGGGGCTTAAAGAGGGAATCGGAGACAAGCTGCGCTTTCATGCAAGGTGCACAGGCTCTAAGAAATCCAAAGCTGTGCCTTTTTAGGGGTTTGGAGGCCTCGGCCCTGGCCCGAAAACCCCGTAAACACCCTAAGCTCTCAACTTGACAAGGTTGTTGGTTCGTGTCTTACGCGTAGGTTTTGGGCTGCGAGATTCGGCGGTCGGTGGTGTCGGATTCTGTGCAGTTGAGGGCCTGGGGCTTGGATAGGGGAGTTTCCGAAAACATGGGACCCTAACATAGTCCCTTGAATAGTAGGATCCTTGGTATAAGGACCTCAAAGCAAGGTATCCCCGATTTTCGGAAACTCCCAAACGGGGGTCGGGGGTAACATTGGATTTAGGGTTCCGGCTTAGGATTGGTTTAAGGCTTTGGCATTGCTTCTGAAACCCTTCACAGGCAGGCCTCAAAGCTCTGAATACCTCTTCAAGTAGGGTTCGGTTCTAAAGCTTAGCACACGGGGTCCGGAGGGACAGGGATAAGAAGTGCGACTATGCTCGGTGGAGAAACGTCGCGCGAGCGACTCCCAAAACGTGTCGTTAGCTCTTAAACAGCGTGCGAGAGTTGACAGGTCGCCAAAAACTACTGCTGCTGCCGAACGAAATCATGCACCATCCATATTTCCGGAATCTACCATTTCCAGGGTACCTAAGGCAACTTAGGACGTTGTTCACCAAAACCATCTATGCGTAGAGTTTTCATGTACAATGAATGAAACAGCCTCCGATTAATAAGCGAGAGCTATCAGATTTTGAGCCTCAGGGAACTCTCTTGATCCGATGTGAGTCAAGATTCGTCACAGGTCCTGGTGACCGATATGTTAGAAGCTGCCCCCACCCTGTAATAGTGGTATATATAATAGGAATATAATAGGGGCCCTGATATAGTCCTTATAGTCACTATTACAGGGTGGGGGCAGCTTCCAACCGATATGGCTTTCCTCGACAAGCATTTGCGAATTATGGGATCGGACAAGCGGCCCTCAAAACTCTGAGCCCTAGACCCCTAAACCCTACACACTAAACCTTAAACCCTACCTGGACCCCAAGATACCTTCCGTTTTAGGGTTCCTTCATATGATTTCTTGCTATATATAAGTCCTTAAAAAGATACGATGTTAAGGGTTGTTGGAGACCCTAAACGGCATAGTTCCAGCCCAGCTCGCTGTGCTTGGATAGGTGAGAACCTGCCGCTTGTCTCCTCCAGGTATTCGTAGACAAAAAACTAGACGGGCGTGCAAGAACTAACGAATTTCAAGCATAAGCAGCAGGTACTTCGACGGATTTGTTCTTCTATCGAGCTCCTGCCAAGGCATGAGGGTCAGGGCCCAGGGCGTCTTCGGGGCTTACCTGTGTTTGCCTCTTTTGAGTTGTAGCTTAAGGCAACAACAACAAAAGCACCCAGGCACCGAGACCTTGTGCCGAAACCCCAAACCCTGGAACCATCAGACAGAGTCCAAACCTACGAAGCGTCCAATGCTCTCCGCCTGACATTTAAAGTTTAGAGCTTGCCGTTTAGGTGGCGAAAGCAGAGCCTCAAGAACTCCTACGTGTGCCTGAATGTCGTCTTTACCCACCTGAAACACTTCTGCGGATAAACCATGAAAAATACTAGAGATACTTACCAACTCACTAAGACGGAGAGTCAGGAAATGCAGCCGGCAAACCTTTGGAACTTCAACGCTCCATTAACTCCTAAATAGCAACCCAAAAATCCCGAAACACCCGGAACTCCGAAGTGTCAAGAGCAGACTCTGCCAGCGTTGAAACCACCCTGAACAGTTCCTTTTCAATTCATTTGAGAACCCCCGTGAAGGCTGACAAAGGCTGGAAGAACATCTGGTTGAAACGAACATACTAACTAAAACCGAACCCACCCTTGAGCCGTAATCCCTTTTGCCGAAAACATTCTAAGACACTAACTCAACACGCCAGAAACCCTGTAGAACCCTGCCAAACGATATGAGCAATCTCTATAGATCTTTCCATATTATTTGTTAAAAGCAACCCCATGCCTCTAATTACTTAAACAGCTTCAACGCTGAACATACCGGTGAGTCGGCAACGCCTCGGTCAATCTGCGCGACAGAAGCGCGCACCTGGCACTTGGTTGTGGCGTTGGCTGCGTAAGGGTTAAAATATCTTCTTCGTGTTGAAAGTTAAACAGGGTTCATGTTGGCCTGATTTTCATGAACTCTCTCTGTGTGTAGATAATTACATGTTTCTCTCCTTCTCTCTGTATACATATGCCTATATGTGTATATACATATCTACATATATACAGTCTACTTACTGTAAGGGCAACTCAAAGGTCAAATCTCCAGAGCTTGTCGGATTTGGCGTGGCAGGTGCACCCTTGCGCAAACCCGGACTGGCCTAGGTCTTCCCGTACAGCAGTTCTGATACTGCTAGGGGAAAGTTTCCCAAATTGCTGCCAAATTCGAAACTAGGCAAATGTTGCAACCCAGGTTGAGCATTGCCTTAACGATAATAAAGGCTACCCTTGTCCTATGATTCAGCAAGAACAGCTACACATCATAATCTGAAAAACCTAGGCGACGGGAAACTCAACATTTTAGACTGCCAGGTGTTTGGTTCAAGAGTCGAGAGTGAAGACTTCTTATTGTCCCTCTCTCTGTCTCCCCTGTAAACATATATATATATACAAATGTAAACATAGCACACCCCTACATACATACATACATACATATATATACATACATACATACATACATACATACATGCATACACACACAGACACACACATACGGACACCATACGTGCATGCATACAAACATATGTACATGCACATACGTACATACATACATACGTACATACATACACATATATACATATGTACGCACATACATACACGGTTATGGCTTGTAAATCTAGCTGACGGGTTCCATGGCCGCTTCAAACTTTGTTAGGACGATGCCTCAAAAGCTGAAGGCTAATTACTGTCCTGCTCAGACACTAACATGTGTACAATTAAGAAAAGCATATATATATATATATATGTATACATACATATCATGTAAATGGGTATATATGAACGAATGAACACATGAAATAATGAGAGAATGAGTGGACGAAGGAATGCATGTACGAATGTATGTATGTACAGATACATAGAGGTGTATGAATGTGTATATGTATATATATATATACATATATATATATATATATACATATATACACATGTAAATACATATATATATATATATATACAAATACACACATATATATATATATATATATATATATATATACATACCTACGTACACATATACATACACATTACATACACATACTGCGCACATCTATATACATATATATATGTGAAAATCCATGGATGCGTGTGCAAATCTTGGAATATGTGTTATTCAATGCTTTCATTCGGCTCCAGAGGCTCAAGTGGCTCAAGTGTGTCAAACCCACAGGTCTGTCCGCACTGCTTGATGGGAGTTTCGGAAAATCGGGGGGGTTACCTTATTTCGGGACGCTTATGGTAAGGATCCTACTATTTAAGGTACTATATTAGGGTCCCCTGTTTTCGGAAACTCCCTAATGTGCCGGCTTCACCCTTCCGGCGGTGACCTGCGGCTAGCAAGTTGGTGGGTACTTCAAGGATCATGGGACTTAGTAGCTAGGGTTATGATTAGGGTAACTATACTTATAACCCCAATTAAGGTACTGAAAACATAACATACTAAGTCCCATGATCCTCCAAGTAGCCGAGAAGAGGAGGCATAACCCTTAACCCTGCAACCCGGAAGCACTGAAAACAAGCCTAATTACACACACTAAAAGTCACCGAAATCCGGAAACTCGGAACACGCCCCAAACCCTATCCACTGTAGCCCTAAACAACCCCTAATCCTGTACCCCAAAACCCGCAAACTTGAAGACCTAAACTTGGACTTGTAGGGTAGGCCAGGTAAGACATCGGGACTTGGGGTCTGATGGCCGAAACAGAGTGGCGAAGTACAACTCACACTGCAGGGCCCAGGGATTCGCTACTTTCTAAGCTTGCAGTTGGTTGAACTATTGACATGTGCTTGCGTGGTAAAATTTTCAAACGTTGCAACGCAGGCTTGGGGAGGACGTACGGTTGCGGTTGGGTCATTGTCCATGTCAAGGGTTTCCACAGGAGTTGATGCTCCAAATGTGCATCTTCCCATAGGAAAAAGCACATCTCCAGGCATCTTACTCTGAATCGAAGGAGAGACGTCTGTTTGATTGCAAATCGCGACACCCGGTTTTTGCTCCAGAAAGCTCTCTTTCACTGTTGTGGACCCACAAGAAATGGATGCTCTCTTCTCAGAACGAATGAGACGAAGGACATTGTCATGATTGAGCCATGGATGCCATTAACGGTAATACTGCAAACTACGTGTCCAGCCAAGGGATTCGCTACTTCGGAATCTTGCAGTTGGTTGAGGTTTCCACGGACCTGAATGTGGGGCATATTGAAGTTGTCCCACGCATGTTTTGTGAGCAAGTAGGGTTGGGCCAGTGTCCAAATCATACAAGAAGAACGTCACTACCAGGAAGCACGAAACAAAGACGTCGTTGCCCTCCCCCCTCCGCCCCCTCGCCCGGCGAAGGGCGTAATAATTAGACCCAGGTCTTGGAGCATCTGATACTATAAATAAGGACTATAATAAGTTGACTATAAGGGGACGTTCTGAGCAATCTCCCCTAGATTAGATATCGCGCCCCTAAACCTACCGCAGACCCTTGTAGTAGCCCCGTATGGGCGGTTGTCGAAATCATGGTCCTTTTGGGGTCCTTATTATAAAACGGCACCTACTATTTAGGGTACCCAAAAAGGGACCCTAATTTTCACAACCACCCGTACAGAGAGCTTTTGTCATTTAGTCAAACCCCGGACCTCGAGTGACTTCCGCGGAGGCCGGGCCTGCCAAATTAGAGCGGCCCCACTTGGAGGATCATGGGACTTAGTAAGTAAGGTTATAAGTACCTTAATTGGGGGTATAAGTATAGTTGCCCTAATTTTAACCCTAGTTACTAAGTCCTGTGATCCTTTAATTTAAGCAAAGTAGTTCCTTTTTGGGGCTCATATATAGACTCCCTATAAGGTCATCCCAAAAAGGGACTACTATGGGGCCTCTGGTGTTCATTTGTAGACTCCTACAAGGTAATCCCAAAAAGGGACTACTATGGGGCCTCTGGTGTTCATAATTATATAGACTCCTATAAGGTGGTCCCAAAAAGGGACTACTATGGGGCCTCTGGGTGTAGGGAAGAGAAGAGGGTATACAGGGGTTGCATTCGGCTAGAAAGCTTTAGGGTTCAGCTTGGCGTTAGCCAGGTTCTAGGGTTCAGGGTTTCAGGATTACGGGGCTGTAGGTTTAGGGTTTAGGGGGAGGCCTTCAGGTTTAGGTCGTGTTTTAGGTGGAAACTCAAAGATTCCGGGTATGGTACTTTGGGTTCTGGTTCGGCCATAAGTTTAGGGTTTAGGGTTTAGGGTAAGGGGCCCAAGTCTTAGTTAGGTGTGTCTAAGGTCTGTACCGTACGACGTAGACGTATACATGAACGTACTATGATGTTGTACAGTCTACTTGAAGGCTTCGCGAGTAAGTCCAGAGGTATAACTCAGCTTGTGCTCCAAACGATATAGTTATAACTATAGTGACTTTCCATAGCCTGCGTAATCGCTTTCCCCCTCATTTATTGAACACACCCCTGACAATAAAATCACCTTGGACCCAGTCCTCCCGAATCATCCCCGTTTGTTTGCAAACCTTTTCCGACTTAGTGTGGAGGGTTCCAAGACGCGGCTTAGAGATGAGGATTTAGGGTACCCTAAACCCTAAACCCTAAACCCTAAACCCTAAACCCTAAGCCCTAAACCCTAAACCCTAAACCCTAAACCCTAAACCCCTAAACCCTAAACCCTAAACCCTAAACCCTAAGCCCTAAACCCTAAACCCTAAACCCTAAACCCTAAACCCCTAAACCCTAAACCCTAAACCCTAAGCCCTAAACCCTAAACCCTAAACCCTAAACCCTAAACCCTAAACCCCTAAACCCTCAACCCTCCCAGTTGTCTCTCAGCCGTAGAGCTGCGACGACAGCGAAGATCCCGTACTCTCTTTCTCCTTGCCTGTCTTTGTCTCTCTTTCTGGTACCTTTGGTTAGTAGGGAATGGAAGAATGGTAGCAATAGTAGTTATAATTGTACCCCATTCCTCCATTCCCTACTAACCAAAGGTAAGTTCTGGTATTGCTGCTTCTGTCAGTCAAAAGTACTATTACTGTTCCTATGGTTCTTACGATTATAACAGCTATTCTGATTATCCAAGTATTATAACTAACACAGATACGACATACGAATACACCCCAAATTTGAACACACTTTCCGAGGTTTTATAGGGGGGGGAAGAGGTTACTCAGTCCCCAGGCCCTGTGATCCTCCAAGTGGGTCCTTGAGGTATTTTCGGTACTGACGAGCAACATGGCTCTTCCAATGGCCGCAAGCAAACCACCCATTACTGTAGGTGCACTGCTGATGCCAAACAGTCAAGCAGAGACAGCCCTCTACACAGAAACGACAAGACCGTCAAGAAACCCTTAATACAAAAACACGCGCAAAAAAAAACGAGTATGTCAAGCTCCACAAAATACAAAGGAACCATACAACACCTTAAACTATGGGAACCCTTAACGGAACTCTTTGGGTACCCTGCAAACTCCTATAAACCCTGCAAGCAACCTATACGCAACCCTGGTACACTTTTCAAGGCACTGAAAACCGATCAAAGCTTGTGAGACCACTCCCTAAACCCTAAAACCCTCAGCCCTAAACCCAAAACCCTAAATCCCAAACCCTAAGCCCCGAAACCCCTATAGAACCCTTGAAGGAACACTTATAGCACCCTTGAAAACAACCCTAAACCCTAAGCCCCGAAACCCCTATAGATCCCTTGAATGGACCCCTTATAATACCCTCTGCTTGGAGGATCATGGGACTTAGTAAGTTATGTTTTCAGTACCTTAATTGGGGTTATAAGTATAGTTACCCTAATTGTAACCCTACTTACTAAATCCCATAATCCTTTAAGTACCCGAAACCCTCAAACCTAAACCCTTATAGTACCCTTTAAAGCAACGCGCTTATAGTACCCTTTAAAGGAACCCTTACAGGACCCTTTAACGGAACCCTAAATAAACCCTAGTGGCCCTTGCGATCTTCGGAGCTTCGCGCCTTGGCGCGCAGCGGGCGCGGCGTGGCGCGGATGGCGGCCTCCAAGGCTTCGCCTCATGGGGGAATAAAGGCGGGCTCCTTCAGAGGGTACTACAAGGGCTCCTTTAGGGATCTATAGAGTTGAGGGTTTAGGGTTGAGGGTGGGTTCCTACAGAGGTTCCTACAAGGTCTCCTATTCGGTTCCTACAAAGGCTCCTCCTGTTATAAGGGTTCCAAAAAGGGTTCGTGGTAGGACTCAGGGTGTAGGGCTTGTAGGATGTAGAGCTATACTACTGTTGATGATAGAAATCCTGCATTACCCATAATAAGGAATATACCAGAATTCCCATAGCTTAGGGTCCTTAAGGTAATGCAGGATTTATATCATCAACCGTATGGTTTAGGGTTCGAGTGGAAGGCTTCTTTAGGGGCCGGTCGACAAGGGCTGTGGGTTTTTGGCTTCGGACTTTAAGGGTTTGGGGTTTAGGATTTTTGGGTGTTTGTGTTTTTGGGCTTTGACCACTTAATATGTACATGTGTATATATGTATATATATCCGTCGATCATTATACCGAAGGAGGCAAGAGACTCGACCAGCCTGATCTTGAAGGGTGTCGAGTTTAGAGCTTACAGGGGTCTTATATTTGACCGTGAACTCTACTTTGCTGTGATGGGGCTACATGTTTTGCACTGCAGGGTAGCAGCCTCGATCAACATACTAGTTTAATATAACCGAGCTCGGAAAATCATTCAGGGAAATCATGTGTGTGTGTGTTAAGGCTTTATGACTGCATGTTGCCGTGGCGACACTGGAATCATTGGAACGCCTTGCACCAAAGACGCCGAAGTGGCGGAAGCCGGCGATGATGAGTCCGACGACTACTCGGCAAAGGTCAAGAGAGTCTGACCCGCGATGAGGAGGACTTCAAGCAAGTCTTTCTCCGGGCCCTCGACTGATTGCACCAGTTCTTCTAAGGCCTGAGGCTTCCAGTTTGCAACCTGAAGAGCCAGAGGAGATGATTGCAGAACTCGCGGCAACTCGCGGAGGAGGAGTATGACGTCTGATATGCAAAGTTTCAAGGCCTGTAGGGGTTCTGTGGCGGCTCCATACAGGGTTCTCTAGGGGTTCAATACGGGTTCTGCCTGGTTCTACGGGAGTTCTATGAGGACTCAGTTCTTATCGCTTTTTCTGAAGGGTGGCTTAGGTAAAATTAGGCGTGCAGGGTGTGTCAGGGTTTTCTAGAAGTGAGTTTTACTCATGCAGGCTTTCATAAAGTGTGACATGGGCCTCGAAATTTATAGAGTTTTACGCGGGGTGATAAGGATTTGTGTGCAGGAGTATGCGTCTTTGTGGATTCAGGTTGGTGTTCTGCGGCCTGAGTTTGAAAGTCGGGTTGGGGGTTTAGGATCAGTGGCCGTCACTGCTTGTGACAGAGTTGTACTGGGATGGATGTTCTTTGTGAGCTTTCATCAGCTCGGGACTTTATCGGGATACAAATGGTCTTGTGGGGCATTGGGTTTAGCGTTGCAGTCACCCTCAACGCTCACATACGGTGACTTCAGCGTAGGATAAGCGGGGTGTGTCGCGAGCAGTTTACTTATACAGGTGTGGACTTTAAGGGAAACACTTAATTTCAACTCATAACTAGTTCAGACATCTAAAGTATTGAAGACATCTAGCTAAATGGAGGCCGCATGGCACAGCCTTCGACGAATCGACTTCGAGACAAAAACGACCACTCCGCGTACTTATTGCCTTCCCGAAAAGTTTAGGGGCTGCTACAAGGGCTCCTGTCCTATACCGGCTGCTATAAGATGTAGGCTTACGGCCTGGCATGTAGGGTTTAGGAACTTAGCCAGAGGGTTTGGTGGAATTTCGGACTTAGGGTTTAGGGCTGATTTCCTAGCCCCTAAACCCCAAACCTTGAACAAACCTCAAAGCCCTCTAGATCCCTTAAACGGAACCCTTAAAGGAGCCACCTAAACCCTGCCTAAACCCCAAACCTTAAAAACAAATGGCCCTCTCGCCATAAACCCTACACCCTAAACCCTCAAACGCCCAAGCTTAAACCCATAAACCCTTAACCTGAAACCCCCTGGCCATGAACCCTCAGAAGAGACCTTCCAGGATCCTACAGCCATCGGCCTCTCGGGGAAAGGCGAGCTCGCAGCACCTCTCAGTTTAGGGTTTAGGGTTTAGGGTTTAGGGCTTAGGGTTTAGGGTTTAGGGTTTAGGGTCAACGTGACGAGTTAGCTTGCAGCCTTTGGGGTTCAGGGTTCCTGCAACCGGGTTTAGGGTTTAGGGTTTGGGGCTTAGGCTTTGGGGTTTACGGTCTTGGGTTTAGGGCTTTCGTAGCGGCTTGATAAATTTGGGAAGGCCTTCATGACGGGCTGCAGGGCATTCATAGAGGCTTGAGACCAGTCTTATTCTGTTATAGGGGTTTCAGCAGGATTTTCATAAGGGCTCGAAGGGGCTTATAAGTTCAACATACAGCGGCCGAAACCATTAATAATTAGAACAGAAACAACCTCGGGGTGATGCAAGGTCTTGCAAGGCACGCCAACCCAACAACTCTGGTTCAAGACTGTGTAATTTAAATGCACTAGAACATTGCATTTCCTACACACCCTTGCAAGAGGCTAAACCTCAACCCCAACTCTTAACAACAGAATAACAACCGTCATGTGCTCTACACCCTCAACACGGACTCTGCATCTGAAAACTTTCGAGTCGTCGAAACCTTATAAAACCTGTTATAAATGCCCTAAAAACCCTGAATGCAGAACTGTGGCCACCGACAAGTTCTCCCCTCAGCTCAGCTTGTCCGTGTCGTGGAGAGCCTGTCAATCATCCCGGCGGAGCTAATCTCGGAGGAGCCGTAGCCGGAGGAGTTGCAGCCGCAAATGCAGCTGTCTCGTTTTGATTTGGCTGGCTCCAGATTGACACAGTCACTGGTTGGCCAGCAGCAAAGCTGAACTTCCGGATGGGCTCGTGGCGCAGATACAGACGCTTAAGTGTTGGAAGCTGAGCCATACCCTCGCGCACATTCACGCTGGGCTGCTGCAGCGCGATACATCCCACTTCAAGGATCAAAGACTAGTAGGCAGGGCTACAAGTCTGTTGTTCGGCGCCACGGACAGTTATAACCTTAAAATGAAATTACCTAACAGTAGAACAAGTTATAACCTTACTGACTTCAAAACCGGCCACAGCCAAACTTCCAGAATGAGACCACCTTACAAGAGGCCAGAAGTTGAAAAGTTAGGTTTTCAACCACTAGAATAGGGCCCCAAAAAGGCACATGAGCAAAAATTAGGATAGGGATATCCCATATAAATCCCCTTATAATGAAGCCCAATAAAGTACGGACACCCCCCTTGCAATGCTTATGCTTATGTGCTTTTTGGGTCCCTAATAGAAACTCGCAAGAAATGCCTTGACCAGCTCCTCTTTCGCGGAAGCGCCCGAGGAGGTGCAGGCGGCTGGGATGTCATCTTTGCCTGTTCAGGTTTAATGATTTAGGGATGTGGCTTAGGGTTTAGAATTTATGGGGTTTAGGGTGTAGGTTTATAGGGTTTAGGGTTTATAGGACTTTTTCTTAAAGTTGAGGTGACGTTTACCTCTCCCTGCAGTCGGCTCTCAACTACATCCATGAAGGCCCTCACATCTTCACGAGGGTCTAGGGTTTAGGGTCTAGGGTTTAAGGGTATATAGGGTTTAGGGTGAGGGTTTAGGCTTTAGGATTTATAGGGTTTAGGGTGTAGGTTTAGGGTCGAGGGTTTAGGGCTTATAGGGTTTAGGGTGCAGTGGTTTAGGGTTTAGGCTTTAGGATTTATAGGGTTTAGGGTGTAGGTTTAGGGTCTAGGGTTTAGGGTTTATAGGGTTTAGGGTGTAGGTTTTTTTTTAGGGTCTATAGGGTCTATGGTGTAGGTTTAGGGTTTAGGGTTCAGGCTTGTAGGGTTTAAGCGTATAGCGTCTTACGAAACCCTAAACCCTAAACCCGATTCAATCGCTGCCTGCCGTTGCAGGGAATAGCTCCGCACCGCGACGATCGCACGACCAGAACAAAGAACAAGGGTGCGTGCAAGACATGAATGAGTCTTCCAGCAGTGCAACTTGTTTCCTCCCGCTCTGCGGAGGCTGACGCTCGGTCCGCTGTTGTATTTAGCGCGTTTGCGCAGGATGTTACAGAATCCCGCGATGGTCCCTTGCACCGGAGCACCCGCCCAACAGGTCTCGCGCCAGGCTTCCGAGCAGGCATGGGGAGGACTGAGTAACCCAAAGGGTCCTAGGTACTGTTATGGGGGATACTTCCCTAAATCATAACAGTAATTCCTAATATCGAAACCCTACATTCCACTAGATTGGTACTTTGGACCCCTTGGGTAATTGCTCATAAGATTCGCCTTACAGGCCCCATACAATTTTTAGACTACACCATAATATACCTAAGAACTTGATTCAAAATTAGGGCCCCTTTTTGGCGGCCCTAAAGTGCCGTACTATAAAAGGAACCCCAAAATGGACAATAATTTTGAAAAAATACCCATACAATTATTGGACTACGCTATACCTAAGTTAAGAACCTGATTCAAACTCTTAAGGCCTAAGGCCTCTATACATCAGTTCGCCATGAACATTAGCAGCATCATAACGGTTCTGTCAATAAGGACGTAGAGTGGGGCTATCTTCGAGGGAATCCCCGTCTCACAGGAAAACTGGGCTGAATCCTTGGGTTTAGGGTTTAGCCAAACCCTACATCCTAAAGCCCTCACGGACCCATCTGAAATCCTGGAGCCCTAACCTTAAACCATACACCCCTAACTCTAACCCTAAACCCCAACCATTGAAACTCCAAAACGCTCTCTGAATTTGAGAAGCTCACCACAAAGTTCTCCAAACCTTGTTCTGATTCTTCAGGCCCCTAGACTACACCCTTACTTGCAGTACAACCTTAATCAGCCCTTCACAGCGAAACCCTTAAAGAAACCCAAGTAATGTGGGGGCCTTAATAATTCGAACAAGGTTTTGGGGGCCATTATACTTAAAATCATAATAAGGAACCACCAAAATGGTCATAGGTAATCATTGAACCCCTATACTATACCCTGAACCCTATAGACCCATTAAAGGAACCCTTGTAGTACCCTTCAAAGGGACCCTTGTTGTTGAGGCCCCTATACTAGACCCCTATAATACCCCTTATAGTAAGTAATCCTTATGGACCCCTTTAAACGGAACCCTTAAAAAGGAAATCTTAGGCAATTTGTAGAAGCCTGGGTATGCTACCTGCCATCATCAAGCTTAGTGCCGCACATGGGTCCAAACCAGCGATCTCCCACTGGAACCTGAAGGCTTTCGGGCAGCAAGAAGGGCTCTTTTAAGGGCTCCCTTTAAGGGTTCCTTGAAGGGCTCCCTTTAAGGGCTCCCTTTAAGGGATTCCTTAAGGGCTCCCTTTGGGGGCTCCCTTTAAGGGCTCCGAACCCGTATAGAGGCCATTTTGAAGGCAACCCTTAAGGGGTCCGCTGCAAGGAACCTAGCGGTCTAAACGTGAAACCTAGAGAGACCTTAATAACTAGAGTAGGGTTTCTTGAGGATTCCGTTCAAGGGCTTCTGAATGTTCCTTATAGGAGAATTGCTCAACGCTGCAAGGATAAAGGGCTTTGGGATGTTAGGTTTTATGGACTTGGGTCTTAGGGTCTTAGGGCTATAGATGTTCTAGAATGGCTTTGTAAGACTATTTTGGGGGGCTCCTTATTATGATTCTAGTATAACGTGCCCAAAAACCTTATTCCAATTAAAAAGGCCCCTATGCTATTGAGGGCAGTGAAGGTCTTAGGCTTGTCCAATCCTTGCCAAGCAGTGCTCCAAAGGTTCACCTCCTGCCGTCCTCATTCTGGACAATATGGAAAGACCAAAACACGAACCAACCCACAATCATCCGCAATAGAATGACTGAGGCCTCCAGGGACACGAACGCAAGCTTGCCTGGATGCCGCTCTTCTCGCTCGTGAGATCAGATCTGCAGATTCACTTGTTCATGTCTAGGGTGATACTCGGTTTTGGCGCTCCCCCAAAACGGTTTTCAGGAAGACCCCACCGGCAGGAAGGTCCACTTTGAGTCGCGACACCCGTCGTGATTTTCTGGATCTCTTGTGGGTCGCAGTGCGAGCCCCCCCTGAAAGATGTCGTGGAACGTGATGTCGCAGACCTCAAGCTGGGAAAGTACACTGCAGCTAATGCCACATGTCTCGCACAGTTTCTGCCGAAAAGCTACTGTACTCTGCTGCCCGGTTGTTTCAGGGTTTAGGGTTAAAGGTCATAAGGGATAAGGGCTTCTAGAGGAGTTCGGTGAGGTTTTGTACAACTTCTTACAGCCTCTCGTAACCCAAAGCCCTATTCCATTACAAAAACACCTATACCAGGCCTCCGCAAAATGCTATAGATCAACAAACATGCCCCTAGATTGTCGAATCATGTTTCTACCAAGCCTGCTCTAAGCTTCTTATAATCATGGGATGCTTAACGGAGAGGGTCCAAAGAGGGATGTATGATCCAATGCTGCCTAACTTATTCCCCCACTCCCCAGAATTCCCTAAGGATGCCTAGTACCCTACCCTCTTGGATCACCCTCCCTTGAGGATCCTACGAAGGGCTAGCTACCTACTGAAGGCTCCAACGAGCCCTTTGGGCCCAAAGCGAAAGCTTGCTTTAAAATAACCTCCTCGGTTTGGACTGTATTTAATAAAATCGAAACGAATTTCGTAAGCAGAACCCAGAACCGAATGTCACCAAGGCCAGCAACTAAGAGGCCTGAAGCCCAAACTTCTTTATGTCACCAGCCACAAGAGACGAATGATTCAGTGGATTTTTTTAAAGGGGCCTAATGCTTCGGGGGACTCCCTAGCCCTAAAAGCTACTGAAGACTTGCTGTTGAGCCCCGTTGAACCATCTGAAACTCTCTAAACTAACAGCCCCTCACCTCTGAAACCCCCATGCAAGCCGTGACGCACACCCTGAACCCAATAAGTGGGCCTTCGACCACACCCAGCGCCCGCGCTGCTTTCGCTCACGACGGCGACCTGGCGGCAGTGCACTCTTCCGTCTTGCTCGACGGTCTCTTATCCGGATGATATGATGGCTTCTGCTTTTTTTTGATGGCCCTTTTCCTTCTTGCTACAGTCGGAATACCTAGTAGGTATGATGGCTTCAGGGTTTAGGCTCTAATTCGGGGGTCTTGGGCTCTTTGGGGGTCTTGGGCTCTATAGGGCTCTATGGCTCTAGGGACATGCGTTCGGGCTTTGCGGGGTAAAGTTTAGGGCTCAGGAACATGCCTTGCTGTGGCGGCAGTTGAGGGCTGTAGTACCTAAAGGCCTAATCCTGCACGGCAGCGGCATGGCAAGCACTTTTCTCAACTCCTCCAGCACCCAGACCTGTACAGTGCTGACGACACTCTCTGAGCGTTCGAGCATCGCCTCGTCGCACATATCCGGCACACGGGAGATCACAGGGCTTGCAAGTCAGACGCTGGTGGCTCCGTCTCTGGCAACCGAAACCTTCTAAGACCAAAGCGCTTGGTTACTATGCCGTCACACGGCTGGTTATGTTGCCTGATGAAGCCACCGACGTCTGAGGAAACTAATATCCTCTCTGGACGAGCCTCTGGTGGATGATATCGTGAGTCGCATCCATAAAACTGTTAGCCAACATCAGCGTGACCATCCTCGTCATCCTCTGAACAAACATCAACCCGATCGCCAACATCATGAGCGGCGCGTGGTCGTCATCATCGTTGTCTTCAAAGTCGTTGACACCAGATCGACATCATCGAAATGGATGGTCCTAGTGATGGTGGTAATGGTGGCAGTGTGCTAGTTGTGTTGGTAGCTAGCATGCTATCAGTTTTAGTAGTAGAAGTGTGGTGGTGGTAGTAGTAGAACTAGCAGTAGCAGCAGTAGTAGTAGTAGTAGTAGTAGTAGTAGTAGCAGTAGCAGTAGCACTAGCACTAGCAGTAGTAGTAGTAGTAGTAGTAGTAGTAGTAGTAGTAGTAGTAGTAGTAGTAGTAGTAGTAGTAGTAGTAGTAGTAGTCGTAGTAGTAGTAGTAGTAGTAGTAGTAGTAGTAGTAGTAGTAGTAGTAGTAGTAGTAGTAGTAGTAGTAAGTAGTAGTAGTAGTAGTAGTAGTAATAATAATGATAGCAGCAGCAGCAGCAGAAGCAGCAGCAGGAGGAGCAGCAGCAGCAGTAGTAGCGGTAGCAGTAGCAGCAGCAGCAGCAGTAGCAGCAGCAGCAGCAGCAGCAGCAGCAGGAGCAGCAGCAGTAGCAGTAGCAGTAGCAGTAGCAGTAGCAGTAGCAGTAGCAGTAGCAGTAGCAGTAGCAGTAGCAGTAGCAGTAGCAGTAGCAGTAGCAGTAGGAGTAGGAGTAGGAGTAGTAGTAGTAGTAGTAGTAGTAGTAGTAGTAGGAGTAGGAGTAGGAGTAGTAGTAGTAGTAGTAGTAGTAGTAGTAGTAGTAGTAGTAGTAGTAGTTACTAGTCATAACTGTAGCAGTCGTCATCGCCGTAGAATTAGTACGTTGTACTAGCAGGAACCAAGCAATCATGTCCTCACTTCGGTCATCCACCAGCCTCACCCACTATATGATTCGACCTGCTTGGGAGAAAAAAGGAGCAAATTTGGAATGCACCGCGACGTCACGTTCACGCGAGCGTGGGGTTTCCTCCCCAACACTGCTGGGCTTGCTTCCCGTACATTGAAAGTGGGCTCGTTCAAGATTCAAGATAGGATTTGCAACTCAAAACGCTGAGGGAACATGCACTGGACCTGCCGCCCGAGTACTGTGCTGGGACTCGAAGGCATAGCATGCTAACGTTGGGAGCGCCCAGAGGCACAAAATTGCGCTTGCGGCACCGAACAGACTCAAGTTCACACTGTCCGAAACCTTAAACCCAACACCCTCATGGTGACCCTGTATATATGTTCCTTATAGCAACCTTACATCGTGGTAGCATCCTTCGGCCAAGCACATCTTATATTGAGGCCCAAAGCCCCGAGTTGACCCCGTCTAACCATAAGCAACCCAAGCTTTACTTGGTAGGGTTTAGGGTTTAGGGTTTGGGGTTTAGGGTTGAGAGGTTGATTGGTTTAGGGGTTTACGGGTTTAGGGTTTAGGATGTAGGGTTTGAAGTCGAGATTCCCACCCAAACATCTTCATGCACTGTGGCACCTCAGCGTCCCAGAACTGATTTCTAATTCAAGTGCGTATTACAGCGGGCTTGGTCTAAAGTGGCAGGCTTGGGAATCGAGGCTTACTTAGGATGCGCGCCTCGGACTCGGATGTGTGGTTGTGCATGTGTACGGTAGGGTATTCGGGCTTTGGGACTCAAGCCAGAATTACTTGTGACTCCGATTACCTACCATGTTGACCCGATATGAAGGGGTCATAGCCTGCAAAAGAGCAGCAACAACATCAAAGAAGAACAGGC
Source organism: Symbiodinium sp. CCMP2592 (assembly GCA_905221615.1). NCBI lineage: Eukaryota > Dinophyceae > Suessiales > Symbiodiniaceae > Symbiodinium > Symbiodinium sp. CCMP2592. The sequence continues at coordinate 153,028 of CAJNDT010003201.1, forward strand.
CAACAAGACCCTAAGCCCGAAAACCCGAAACCCTAACCCCAAAGCCCTAAACTCTACAACCCCAAAACCCTAAACACCTAATGTAGGAACCTGATTAAGAAACCCTGGCCCTATAACCCCAAATCTATTAGGGCTCATACAAGGCACCCCAATAAAGACCCAAGGTTTCGTAAACAGGTTCCTACATTAAACTCAGTCGACCCTAAACCCTAAACCCTAAACCCTAATCTCCGTCCTCTGGGGCTCCCTCTCACTGCATTGCCGTCACAGGCTTCGGGAGATCTCCTCAGCGAGTTCTGTTCTTTTTGAAGGGTTTGCTATTCATCTGACTTTTAAGGGGTGTCTCCTTGATTCTTAGGGTTTAGGGTTTAAAGTCTCAATTTTGAGGGGCTTGCTATTCATCTGACTTTTAAGGGGTGTCTCCTTGATTTTAGGGCTTGAGGTCTCAATTTTGAGGGGTTTTCTATTCATTTGACTTTTAAGCTTAAGGGTTTGGGCTTTGGGGTGTCGCCTTGATGCTAAGTGGTTTCTAATGAGCAGAAGATTCAACGGTGTTGATTTTTCTAATTGTTTTCCACGTAGTAGCGCTTCTATGTGATTTTGGTGCAAGTGTTTACGGCTTCTGCAAGGTGTGTTGGTAGAGTTCTGGCATGTAGGGTCAAGGGTCTAAGTGCTTAGAGTCCAAGACCTTCAACCCAACAAACCCCCGAAACCATCAAGGGCGTATAGCCAAGTCATCCCCAATACTCACTAGTTCTCCCAAAGGTCCATGAAGGTCACTATGCAACCTATCAACTAACCTACTTGTCGAGTATCTTGGAGAACCAACAGTTAACGTCTGCGAGTATATTGGAGGAAAAAAGTGATTATAGTGCCCCATAAGAGGTTAAAGCACCATCTCTACTAGGTTAAGGTGAGCTCGGGATGCAGAGGTTGGCAGTTTGCAGGGTGGAGGGTTGGAAACACCGTAGGTCCTGACGAACTGGCAGCTGACTTTAGCAAGTAGGCTTATAGATAAGGTTACCGAAAAATAACAACACACCAGCGAATCCAACTTTCTATATAAAGCTCCGATAAAGTCCTTGCAAAAACCCTCTGAACACCAAGTTACCTAATTTCCAGTAAGCCCCTTGTCCAAGCATCCGCTCTCGCTCATGCTGCTCTGCTGCATGGACCTCTGCTGCCGCGGCATCCACGTTCAGACTCAATAAGTAGTCCGTCTCTGAGTTTAAGGGTTCCTCTAAAAAGTATTACTATATGGGCTCCTATGAGCAAGGCTAGACTCCACGGTTAAGGCTTCAGGGCTCTTAGACCATGTTTTGGGTTTACATCTTGACCTGTCACCACGACGACGATTGCTAACACAGAGACCTTGATAAATAGAATAGGAGCTTGGGGTATGATAGAGTATAGCCATGCATGGGCCACAAGGGAATACTATTGCTATGTACTACTGTACGACCTCCATATTACCTCAAAATGCTGTATGAACAGCCGGACCACTGGACCGTACTTAACAACCCCAGGCCCTAACACGAGCCTGAGTCCAGAATGCCAGAAGCTGAAACAATCGCAGGAAAAACAAACACCACAACCCGATAAACAACAACCCCCGAAAAAACAGACACAGCAGCAAAACATACACAAACAAATAAAGAGAAAGACCTAACTAAACGAAGAAGAAAGAAAAAATGTATTTATATATATATATATATATACACATATACATATACATATATATATATATAGAGAGAGAGAGAGAGAGAGAGAGAGAGAGAGAAGAGAGAGAGAGAGAGAGGGAGAGATAGGGAGAGAGAGGGAGGGAGTCAACGAAACACTGTCCCCTCTCCGGGCATCCGGGCTGGTCCTCTTGGCGGAACTCCTCGGGCACCTCGAACTCGAACCTGGCAGAATTTCTCTGTCGAGCTGCGCGCCTACTTGGAGGGTCGAGGGGGACTTAGTAACTGGTTATTAATTATTTTAGGGACTTATAACTACCATAACCCCAATTCTCTGTCGAACTGCGTGCCTGTTTTGTGTTGATTTAGGGTTTAGGGGTTTTGGGGTTTATAGGGTTTAAGGGTTTAGGGTTTAAGGGCTTAGGGGTTTAGTTGGGAAGACTAATTAATGAAAGGTTTAAGGCCTGAGGGGGATTGGTGTCTCCCTCGATTTTGCGGGTTCGGAAGCAGCTAGCTTGGATTGTGGCGGCTTGATCGGGTGTCTCCCCTGTTGCTTTGCGGTTAAGGGTTGAGAGGTTCGGGATTTATGGGAGTTTGAGAGCTTCGTAGGATGTGAGGTTGAAGATCGTGCACTTCGAGTTTGCGATTGCAGTTTTGATGATCGGAGACTTGGGCTGCACAAAACCCTCGATGATAGGGTTCCCTGAATGCTGAACCCTACACTCTACACCCTAAACCCTACACTCCAAGACGAAGACTCTAAGTCCTCTGTAGCAAGGCTCCCCATTCATTGTATATGGCCGAGATTCACTCGGATGCCCTCATCCAGTGCCGGCGCAAACCATAAACCCTAAAACTCTTGCGCCCTAAACTTATATACTCCGCCCGAAAGAACACTCCACACAACACAACCTGGAACAGAAAGAACTATGACAACAGCTGCATAAGAAGCATCAAAACCTTAATTAGACCAAACTTTAAACAGCTTCCTGCAACACCTAAAACTCTTGAAACCAATTTCAAATCCTTTAAAAAAGCCTCCTGCTACACCACCCCAACTTCGAATCCTTGCAGCCGCCGACAGAGTCGTAATAAGAAACGTGGAAGCAACCCTTACAACACCAGGCCTTAAACATCTTTCCCCTAAACTAAAGGCAAACCCCAAACCCGAACCCCCCCCCCCATTCCAACCGCCCTGAAACAACCTGCAGAAGGCCGTGCAATGCCCCGTAAAGCATGCCCCTAACAAACCCAAACATGAAGCCCCGAAGCGCTTAACCGGACTCCAGCCGCAAAAACTCTTGAGGGGGCCCCTCTAGGGACCCTTAGAGTCCCCCCCAACTCTAAACCCCAAACCCCCAAACCCAGAAAAGCATCCGACAACTCTTGGCCGGGCTGCTCAAAAGCTTCGGCCACCCGCCTGGTTTTGGGGAAGCATAGGAAAGTTTCCGAAACTAAGGGTACCTTGAGGTTCCTTTAAAGGATTACTATAAGGGTTCCTTTATATAACTGGCCTTACAGGGATTTCGAGTTTCCGAAAACTAGGGGGTACCTTAGTTTGAAATCCTTACTATACTAGGGTCCCCTATTTCCGGAAACTCCCACATAGGAAAGCTGGGAAGGTGTGTTAGGGCTTAAATTAGGGGACTTGATAAGTCAAGTAGAGTAGGGTTCGGGGCTCCTCTATAGTATATAGTATTATGTACAGGAACCCCAAGGAATAATGCTTGTAATTGTTTTAAGCTTCTATATTACTAGGTTTAGGATGGCTTAAAGTAGGTGATAGGGTTTTGTAAGGGTGGCTTGTCAAATGAAGCCTGCAAGGAGTTTAGTAGGGTTCGATAGGGTTTCACCTGGTTAAATCTCGGGTTTAAGAAGCACCCCCCAAACCTGAACCCAAAACCCTGTTCCTAAATCCCAAGCCCTAAGAGACCCAAGAACTGAGAGCTCCCAGCCCCAAAATCCCACACCTGAATTGCTTGGTATGAGCAACCCAAAGCTCAACCCATCGTATCCCCAGGCTCGTGGGCTGAGGTCTTGCCGGAAGCCCCAATCCCAGGCACTCTCATGTTGCCTATTATCCTATCAAAAGCCGCTAGTCTAGCTCCACAAATAAAACCATTACAAAACACCTTCGCAAACCTTAAGCCCTACTGTGAATGTGAAGTTATCTCTGCTGCTACTGAGCCGCATGTGTCATGAGCGTTTTGCGAAGCCTTCCAAAGTTGCCCTCAGCCAAACTTTCTGTGACCCGCGCCGCCTCAAGGCGCATGAGCTTTCTTGTAGCTGCTGCAGAAAAAGGCAGTGCTTCGTGTGCACAGGGTCGGACTGCCAGTGACAGCCGACCCTCTTGAGGCTGTCACTGGTAGCGGAGCCTGCTCGGCCATGGCAGGTGGTGATGCTGCCGACCCGTGGTCGGCGCCCGGATCAGATCCCTGGCAGGGAAACCGTGAGTGGAGTGCTGGAGAGACCACCGGCACCGAAGCAGCTGTGAATGAGCCCAATGAGACGAAGAAGAACGATGACGAGGACGCCCGTGACCAGTCTACGGGAGGCCAGGATGGTGGGGAGCCCGCGGCATCTGCCGCAGATTCCTGGCGCAGGGATGAGTGGAAAGAGCGACCTCGTGATCACTGGCAGCATGCGAAAGATGGAAGCAGCGATGGCGGTGGCTCCGCCGACGCAACTACGTCGGGGTCAGACCGCCGTGCGTCTGACGGCTCCGGCCACGGATGGTCGTCCTGGAACGCTTGGTGGCCTGCCGGCCACAAGGAATGGGACGACTGGAAAGCGGACCGTTGGCAGTCCTACGCCTGGGACGGATGGATGCCATGGGGCGATGGAAGCCAGCGATACGCCGCCTGGCAAGGCGGGACTACAAGCGGGACTACCACGAGCCCCGGGGCACCACCGCCGAGCGGACCTACGAGCTGGAATACCACGGGCCCCGGGACAGCCCCGCCGAGCACTGTGATGATGCCTACGAGCTGGAATACGACGGGCCCCTGGACGACCCCGCCGAGCACTGCGGGAGCGACTTCTACTACACGATCCGGCGCTACGTCTACACGAGATGGAGGCCCCAGTGAGTTCGATCGGGGCAGTGGCGGCGGCCCAAAAGGCCCCTCGGAGAGGCTACTGATTCCGAGCTTCAGTGGCGATGCGGAGGGCTCCGGCGACTTGGGGACCTCGGCAAGGAGTTACCTACGACAGGTCGCGGCCTGGGAGAAGATGACAAAGTTGAGTCCTTCGCAGAGAGCCCTTGTGTTGTATCAGAACCTTCAGGGGTCGGCCTGGGTGAACTCAGAGTCCTTGTGCGTCGAGGACCTCGCTCAGGACAACGGGGTGCAGACGCTAAAGGACTGGATCACTCAGCACTACCTGGATGTGGAGGTGACCCAGGTGGGCCGATCGCTGAGCGACTTGTTCAGGAAACTGAAGCGACGCCCGGCGCAGTCTTTTCGGGATTACACGTCGGAGTTCAACAGGTTGCTGGCCCGGGTCACGGAGTGCGGTTGCACTTTGCCCGACATGGCGACGGCATGGTTATATGTGGACCGGGCAAGTTTAGACGAGTCCACCGAGGTGTCACTCCTGGCCTCGGTCGGGAACCGCTATGCTCTTCGCGAACTCCAGCAGGCGGCGATCATCCTCGACCGCTCCATCCGGAAGCCGTGGGAAAAGACTTCGAGGCCCGAGGGCGGCGGAAACAAGCGGTTCAACTCCGTGAACCACACCGAGGGTGTAGAGGGCGCGGAGGATGAGGGCACCGACGGCGAGTTCGACCTGATCGACCGTGTGGGCGAGGACACGGGCGACTTGTATGTGACTTATATGACCGCTAAGGCCAGATACCGTGATGCTACAAAGGCCAGGGGGATCGACAACGGCAATGCCTCTTCCAAGCGCGACTACGACCCTGGCTCCGTTCGCAAAGCTGCTGAAGCCAAGGTCCAGCTGGCCAAGTCGAAGAGCTTCTGTGCGGCCTGTGGCCAACGCGGCCATTGGCACCGGGACCCGATCTGCCCTCAGCGGGGAAATGCGAGCAAGCCGCAAACGGTGCACGTGACGAATGAGATCATGGAACTCTCTACCAAGGGTCACTCCGAGCTCTTCGCTATCCTTGACTCCGCCTGCTCGAAGTCCGTCGTCGGAACCGGATGGCTGGACCGGTACCTCACCCTGACTCGGGGAAAGGGGTACGACATCGGGTTCATCTATGAGCGGGAAGCGTTCAAGTTTGGCGCCGCGAGCAAGATCTACGAGTCCTCCTATGCGGCGGTGATCCTGGTCCCGATCTACGACAAGTGCGTGGCAGTGAAATGCGCTGTGATCCACGGGGATATTCCCCTCCTGATGTCGAGGCCGGCCTTAGCCGAACTTGGCCTCGTCCTCGACCTGGGCACGAGCTCAGCGAGCTTCAAGCGCCTCGGCTCTGAATTCCTCAAGCTGCAGGAGACGTCGAGTGGCCACCCGGCGATTCGTATAGACCATAGCAGCCTTAGCAGGCCGGATGTTTCGTGCCTCCCGAAGAACTGGGAGGGACATGGAGTTGCAGTCGTCAGCCCGTGCGAGGTGTACATGGTTGCATGCGGGGGTGATTGGGGATGTGCAGAGCGAGCTGGAGAGGCGTCTACAAGTACTACCCCAAAGATATTTTATGACAAGAAGATTAACCCCGCAATCCGTGACATGCTGGTTGCTGATTCGTTGAGTGACTCCGTGTTCCTTGAGTGGTGGTCCCAAACCGAGTTGTCGAATGATTTCTGGATAGAAACCGAAACCAAACTAGTCCGTGTCCACATCACTCCCAGAAAGAACTTCTTCGTTCCATCAAGCTGGCAAACTTCACATGTCTGGCAACGAGAAAGGCTTTTGGAACAGATCGGCAGCCTGAGAGAGACCTGGGGGATTGGGTGCATGTCACGAAGGGTTCTGAGCACTGTCACTGATGTTTGGCGAAGTGAAGCAGCGAGTGGCTATCCTACTCTATGGGTCGGCCGAAGCGTTTTCAACAGAGCTCGAACGCCCTGTGTCCTCGTCTCCGACCCGCGACATGAGCTCGTCGGGCCGCCCGGCGATATGGAAGATGACGAAGGCCCAGCTTCTCGAGGAGTGCCTCCACCGCGGCATGGCAGTGAGCGAGAAGTGGACATGTCCGGAACTGAGAGCTGTGCTGGTGGCAGACCGGGATCACAACGAGGTGACCGAGAAGCCACCGAAGGGGCTGTCAGCTATGAGCCTGGCCGAGCTCCGTGTGGAGGCGGATCGGATGGGAATGGATGTGGGACCGCGAGAGACCCGCGGGAGCTTGATGTTGCGGATCCGCGATGCAGCCTGTCCGGACGAGACCGTCATGGCCATCGGCCGCTTCAAGGGGAGCTCGTTCATGGACATCCCCGAGAACTACGGTGCGTGGGCCTCGGAGGAGGAGAGAGCCAATGGACATGAGCCCCGACTTGAAGAGGTTTGTCCAGTGGAGACGACACCGCCGCGATCAGAAGGCCACAGCACCGAGCTCCTCGACGAGACGCAAGGACCCGGAGGGCGACGCCTTGATTCCACCTCCACCTCTGAGCGAGACGGGGTCCTCGGCGGCCTGGTCCATGGTATAGGGAAGCGAGGGCGGTTACATGAAGGATGCGCCGTACCCGCCCAAGGTGTCCACCCGGACGGGCTTGGTGGCGAAGGCCAAGGCAGTGCGGAGGGACCGGTCTCCCGACGGGAGCGAGCGCACCTACATGGACCAGGACATCGCGAAGGAGACGCAGGAGGAGAACGAGATGCTGGAAGCACGATTGGCGGCCTTGAAGGACAAGTGCGGCATGAAGCCGCGCCGCTGAGCGGCGCAGCCGATCGGGGGTCGGCCCTCACCCCAGAAGAGGGGGCACACGACATGCACCACGATGCTTTCTTATCGTGTTCGTCTGGTTCGGACGACTCGTGCCAGGAGGCGCTAATCTCCAGCAAGGCTCTCGGGCGCCTGGGTGATGAGCTTGTTGGCGTAAGACCATCTGCTGGACACCCCGGCGAAGAGCGAGCCGCGACCGCTTTGGAAGCAGGCGACTACGACTTCAAGACCGCCGGCGAGATCCTCGACCTCTACGACTTCCGAAGCTGCCCCAAAAGGCGACCAGGAATTCATGCTGATGCTGAAGGAGAACGGGTGGCACTCGGCTACTATGCGTACGGCAACTTCAGGGGAGTGTGCAAGAAGTCTGTACGTTGGCCTCAGCTCACCAAGTACCTCAACGCCTTCCTTGCCGATCATGCTGGAACTAGTGATGAGAACGGAAGGCCCGCTTTCTGGTCCTCCCTGACCTTGCTCAAGGACTGCCCCGCCGCCATCCACACCGACAAGAACAACCTCAAGGGCAGCCCCAACTACGTGATCAGCTTTGGTCCCGGAGCCGGCGGAGGCCTTTGGATTGAGCAACCTGGGGGCCACACTTGGCGACGAAGCCGCAATGGAGAGGAGGTCGAGGGCATCGTCGCGGACACAGACCGCCAGGTCTGGGAGTTTGATCCCCGCCTACGCCATGGATCCGAACCGAGCGAAGCTGGCCGCTGGTTTCTGGCCAGCTACACCGCCCGCACGTTCCCGGAGGCCACCAGACTCGAGAAGAAACTCCTACGGGGTCTGGGTTTTCCTCTTGGCTCCAAGGGGGACATGAAGGCCTTGAAAGACAATGTGTTCCACGGCCCCATGGAGAACGACAACGACAAGGCGAAGAGGAGTGCACCCCGCCGGAGCACGCGAAGGTCTGTTTGGAAGAACGCGGCCTTCCTCAGTGTGATGTTCACCACGGTCCTTTCCGCCATGGGTGACGCTGTACGTGATCTACTACCAGAACGCCCTACGTCTACGACGGCACTACTCGAGGTGGGGGGCGTCTCGGCAACTTGTTGGCTCGCCGAATTCAGCGGAGACTACATCAACCTCGCCGAGCCCATTGTCATGGAAGACGTGATCTGTAACGACCACCCTGCTGACCTCGGGATCGGATATTTGGAGGCGGCCGTCATGAGACATCGTCCCGGGCAACTATGGCTTCATGTACTACCAGACTGGGGAGATTCGCGACTTCATGGTGATCTGACGGAAGCGATCGCCCTGCAACTTGGAGAAGGGCGAGCCGTTGTCTTCGAGAGGCAAATCGAAGAGGACACCCTGTGGGAGGACCTGACGGGAGGATGGGGCGAAGCCGACTACGCTGTGCACCGCGATGTGAGCGAAGATGGGAACGAACTGGTGCGGGTCCGCTACGAGGAGTACGAGAGCTATGTGAACGAGGTCTTCATTGGGGACAGCGAGGACCACAACACCAGAGTCCGAGTCGGGCATCGTGCGGTACCTCCTGGCCATGGACCAGTTGGGGCCGAGATCTTCGCCGGAGAGAACGTAGGCCCCGGCAGTGAGGCACGAGGCGAACATCGTGCAGTACCTCCTGGTCCTGGAGCTGCGGAAGCTGAGCCGCAGGAACGTGGAGCCAAGGCTATAAGGTTTCCGCCCTCAGTCCCAGGACGGATCGCGTCGAGCCTACGTCGGCTACACCAGAATTTGGGACACCCCAGTGCCGCAGATTTCGTGCGACATCTACGTCTTGCAGGAGCCGGAAGGGACGTTCTCAAAGCAGCCCGCGGACTAGAGTGCCAAGTTTGTCAACGTTGTAAACTACCTGGAGTACCCAAGCCTGCCAAAATCGCCCCATGTCTCAGGTTCAACCAGATGGTTGGAGTCGACCTCTTCTACGTCCACGACTCCGAGGACCATCGGCACCAGCTCTTGTCAATGGTGGACTTCTCCTCCGGGTACCACGTGGTCGTGCCAGTGGCAAGAAAGGACTCCAGCCATCTCGAGCGAGCGTTTTGCGAGAACTGGCTGAACATATTTGGAGCACCAGATGTGATCGCCGTGGACATGGAGAACGGTCTGGAGAAATCGTTCGCCAAGGTGAGCGATTGGACGGGGTCCCACATCCGGAGCGCCGCCGGACAGGCCCATTTCCAGGCCGGATACACTGAGCGCCAGGGCGCCATCTGGAAGTCGCTGTTTTCGCGGGTGTGCGAGGAGATGTCTGTGTGCAAGTCCGAGATCCACCTCGCGATCGGCGCGGTGTCCAGCGCCAAGAACAACCTGATGAAGAGCAGCGGGTTCAGCCCCGTGCAACATGTTTTTGGTTCCTCGCCGACCCTTCCTGAGGATCTGCTCAATGGCCCGCACGCCAACTCACCGAACGAGGACCTGATCATTGACGACAGCCATGCCAGACAAGTCGCCATCAGGACCGCAGCCCGTGCCGCCTACTACCACGTCCAGACCGACGAGAGGGTGAGGAGAGCCTTGGCGAGCAGGACTCGCGTCACCGCACGCCGCCCCGAAGTAGGAGAAAGGATCTTCTACTTCAGAAAGACAAAGAACGCCAAGCGCGGAATGTGGGTGGGGCCAGGAACCGTGATAGGTGAGGAGGGAGTGAACATCTGGGTCACTCGTGGCGGCCGGTGTGTCCTATGTGCCCCCGAACATGTTCGATTGGCCACGGCAGAAGAACTCGGGGAAGCTTTCAGTCTCCGGGCGGCCCGTGACGATTTAGATAAGCTACTACACGCCGACTTAAGACGAGGAGGAGATCTTTGCCGACGAGGAGGACATCGACATGGACGATGGAAGGGGTGCGGGTCCCGTCGAGGAGGGCGGCGAGCCACCGGACGACGAGGAGATGCCCCTAGATCTCGAAGGGGAAGGCGGAGACCCTCCGCAGCAAGGCCGCCGGAGGGAACTCGAGCGTCGACCGCCCGTTGTGCTAAAACGACAGCGCCGAAAGGGGCGCCCTACTGAACCTGGCGATGCTGACGGCGCCCACCAAGTCAACATGCTCAAGAGGGCGAAGACGGAACGGTCCCGCGAGAAACAGCTCGAGAAGGAGATCCCGTGGTCCATGATACCCGAGCACATGAGGGATGTGTTCCAGGCCGCCGAGGCCAAACAGTGGGCTGAGCATGTGGACAGTGGGGCCTTAGAAGTCCTGGACTTGGCCGAGAGTGAGCGCATCCGCGCCGAAGTGCCAGCCGAGCGCATCCTGGGTTCGAGATACGCTTACCGCGATAAGAACATGGGGCTTCGGAGGATCAACCCGGAGACCGCCTGGAAAGCTAAGGCGAGGCTGGTAGTCGCCGGACACCAAGATCCGGACGTGGGCGTGAAGGAGATTGTTGTGGACTCCCCCACGGTTGCCAGGTCCTCGCTGCTCGCCGTGCTACAAATCTGTGCCTCAAAGCGGTGGACCACGGCCGCTGGAGATATCCAAGCAGCTTTTCTTCAAGGAGTTGAGCTACAGCGAGAATTGTGGCTCTCCCTCCCTCGAGGTGGAGTCAAGGGCCTACATCCTCGACAACTGGCGAGGATACGCAAAGAGGTCTTCGGACTCTCGGAGAGCCCGAGGATGTGGTATGACCGGCTGTCGAGCGTCCTACTTGGGGAGGTCTTCGAGATCAACGGCGACAAGTACCGCTTGTGTCCAAGTCCACTGGACCCCTGCGTTCTGATGCTGCTGAAGAACGGAGAAGAAGGAGAACCAGCGGCCTACCTGACGATCCATGTCGACGACATCCTTGTGGGCGCGCCACCGGAAGTCAACCGGTACCTACGTGAGCGGATCAGTGCACTCTTCCCTGTCGACGATTGGATCCTCGACAACTTTGAGTACACTGGTTCCCTCATCCGGAACGATGACGACGGCATCTACATCAACCAGGCGAACTTCGTTGAAGGCCGACTCTTCAAGGTGGACGTGCCTCGACAGCAAGCCGGGCTAGAGCCGGCCACCCTCGAACAGGAGATCGACAACCGGTCCCTCATAGGGGCCCTGAGCTGGTTGGGAAGCCAAAGCCGCCCAGATCTACAGTGCGGCGTGGCGCTTTCGCAACAACTACAGCGGGCACCCCTCACGCAGGACGTCCGCTTCGTGAACGGCCTGACCGTCAAGGCCGAGGAACACAAGGACGAGGGCATTTACCTGCGACGCATCAACCTCCAAGAGGCGATCTTCGTCGCCTTCCACGACGCAGCATGGGCCAACGCCGAGTTGGAGGAGGCCGAAGAAGGCTTCAGATTGACGGCCCAGGAGATCCGCGACCGCACCTTCGACGAGCTCTACACCGACCAGAGGCCACGGAAGGCCAAGCGATCCGGCTCGAAGCTCGCATCTCAGATCGGGCACCTGGTGATGCTGTTCGACGACAAGCTCCTAGATGGCGAGAGGAGCCGAGGGAGCATCCTCGAATGGAGGAGCCAGAGTTGCAAGCGGGTGTGCCGCTCGACATTTGGAGCCGAGACCATGGCCGCGATCGAAGGGATGGAAGGTGCCCAGTATGTCAGGGCGCTTCTGGCCTCACTACTGGCCGGAAGGTTAGTTCGGCATGAGGAGGCGAGGAAGCGGTGGCCACTACTCTGCGCCACCGACTGCAAGTCCCTCTACGACCACCTCCACAAGACCGGGATGGCAAAGATACCAACGGACCGACGCCTAGCCATCGACCTCGTTGCCATGAGACAGGAACTCGCGGCCGAGTGTTGGAACCGAAGGTTCCCGATTCAGTGGATCCCCACGTCGCTTCAGTTGGCAGACCCGCTCACCAAGCCCATGCGGGTGAACCAATGGTGGGAATATGTAAAGAACGGTTTTTGCCTGCCATTAAAGAAGGGGATCTTTTCTAGGAGGGAGAAGGAAGGTTTTAACCAATGTGAATGTGAAGTTATCTCTGCTGCTACTGAGCCGCATGTGTCATGAGCGTTTTGCGAAGCCTTCCAAAGTTGCCCTCAGCCAAACTTTCTGTGACCCGCGCCGCCTCAAGGCGCATGAGCTTTCTTGTAGCTGCTGCAGAAAAAGGCAGTGCTTCGTGTGCACAGGGTCGGACTGCCAGTGACAGCCGACCCTCTTGAGGCTGTCACCTACACCCGAAGCCCTGAAGTATGGCGCCCTTAAAACCTGGCCCTAATCCCTAAACCAGCACTTCAAAAAATGGCTCACAGCTTTTCCCTAGAACGTAACCCCCACGGAACCTGCCGAAGGCCGAGCTCACAAGCGTCGGCAGCTCTGCTTCCAGAGTACGGCCTCAGAGTTCTCTTCTAGGAGCCACGGTTTAAGGTATAAGGTTTGAGGTTTAGAGTTTAGGGGAGTCCGGCCCAATAGTTCTCTTCTAGGAGCCACGGTTTGAGGTTTAAGGTCTAAAATTTAGGGGAGTGCGGCCTATTTCGCTCTCTTCTGGTTTTGAGGGTTTAAGGTTCAGGGCGTTGGGATTAGAGTTTGGGGTTAGGGTTTCAGGGCTGTTTGGCTTGATACGGCTTTTTGTGGGATTTGTAAGCGAGGGGCTGTTACATCAAAACCTTGGCTGCCAGGGTGATTGAGATGAGGATCGATCCTGCTATCTGGGATTTCTAAAGTTGCTGATGTCTCGGGTTTGATTTTGGGCTAAACCCTAAACCCTAAACCCTAAACCGTACAGCAAACCCCGGAACTCTAGGAGGGATTCTGCATGTTGACAGTGCATTTCCAACTTTTGAAGCACTCAGTGATCAAGGCTTCGGCCTAATTTGGAGCCCTATACTACTACGGGTACTTTATAGGAACCCCCAATAAGGGATCTACTTTTGGATCCTTTAGACCGAAGAGGTGCAGGGGTTTAGGGCGTTTAGGGTTCAAAAGCGCTTGACTATTCTAGGGTTCAGGATTCTCGGCTTCAGGTGCTGACAAGGATTTCCTGCGTTTTGTCTTCGTTGCCGCGCTCCTGTCAAGATTGCCTCTGCAGACTTAGGTTTGGACTCTAATCCTTGATCCTCCTTAAATCCTAAACCCCAAAACGGCTCTGCCTGAATCCCGGGTTTAGGATTCAATGTATATAGGTGCCTTAATAGTTAGCTGTACTAATGTTTTTTTTTTGGGGGGGGTCCTTTTTAATCATAAGTGTAGTATACACCAAAGCCCTATTCTAATCATTAAGGCCCCTATATTATGCCGGTGAGCTCCAGAGAAAAAACGAATGCTTCGTACTCAGCAAGATACATTCATATGAAGCATGCCAGCATCAGCTGACACATTGAAAGCAACAACGATCCAAGTATACCAAACTGGCTTGACTTGGTGAATGTAACCAACAACAGCGGCCACTGCCAGGGGTGCTGCTATGTAAACCTGAATATTTGGAACAGCTACTTTCTTGGCGGTAGGCCGAGGGCGTGGGATGCTGCACAAAGACGCCACAAGGGAATAGCATTACGATTGTTCCGAAACCAACGGTATTCAACGTTCAGGCAACTACACTAAGGCTTGAAAAAACAGATAGAGATCTGAGAGACAAGAATCCCTGACAGTGACAAGTTTAAGAACAAGACTTGACAAGAACCACACCCTGCACAAGGCACCCCTAGTTGAAACAACAAGTAGTTCATCAAGCTTGTGCTACGAGGCACCCCTAATTTCAAGTTAACCTGTATAAATGTATCTAGAGAAGAACCTCCACACCCTCTCTCCAGGCTTCCGCACGCACGGGTGCCACGAGATTTGGGGGAAGTTGGGCCAACTGCTCCTGAGCCACTCGGGTGGCAGAGACTTCGGGCCAAGACAAGATTCGGGACCGCCCCCTAAACCCAAAGCAAAGCTTCTTCAACCTAAACCCGAAGCCCTGAGCCCAAAAGCCGAAACCCCCCAAAACAGCCCTGAAGGGATACAAGAACCCTTCTAACACCTTTGTTGTCGCGGGGCCCCCGACCCTCACCTCTAAACTCTCAACTAACCAATGCCAGCCGGAGTCAATGACGAAGCTGCCGTACCTGCCAAGGGCGACGTTGACCAACGAAGCCTCATCTCGCCCTTGAAGAAGTGCCTGGTGGGCTTTGGGCTTAGGGCTTTACAGCTTTGGGGTCGAGGGCTTAGGGTTTTCGGGTTATAGGGTTTTCGGGCTTAGGGTTTAGGCTTGTGCTTAAGGGTTTAGGGTGACAGAAGGTCGTCTAGGGTTTGATAAAGAGTGTCAAGAACCAGAACACATCTGTAACGCTTTACGGCCTTAGGGGTTCTACTGCCTTATCTAGGGACTGCAAGGAGGGCTTTTTTATTCAGGAATCTATAGCAACTTAGATCCCGAATCCTACCGTGAATATAGACCCTGCACACTCCCGCACCTATACCACAAAAAAAGAGCTGAACTTTAGTACAAGAGACTCTTGAGGGAGCCCCGAATCTTAAGAACCGCCCCGCCGTTTAAACGCCTACAAATCTCTTGTCAACGCCCAAACATCGTCTTGAAACGCCGAACGGCTTGCATAACAAGCCCTACAAATGCTCTTAGTGTAGGTCCTTCATATTTGGAATCCACTTTCGGGTATATGACACTATCCTTGTATGAAAGAACCTTAAGGAATAACATTGATCTTATTTCAGGCTTCTATATTGACAAAGACGTAATTAAAACTGTTAGAAATCCTTGTAGGGCATCTTTAATTTAAAAGAAATACCTAAAGGAATATTACGAACGATAATCATTGACAAAAACCCATGTAGGCAGCTGGCCTAAACCCCAACCCCGCCCCCCCCACCCCAGAGCCTTAAACACCCAAACCCTGAAAGCATTGAATACCCAAATCCCTACAAGAGCCCCTAACGCCGTCCTTGCAGGAACACGGATAATAGCTTTTGTAATTATAGTAGACCCCTACCCCAAAAAAAGCCCAAAAAACCTGAACCCTTAAAATGGACGCCACGACTTAAAAGGAAGCCCTAAGCCCTAAGCCCTAAAACCCTAATTCCTAAAACACTAAACCCTAAACCCACTAAACCCTTATCGTGCTCTGATAGAGCCCTTTAAAGCAATCCTTATAATCCCCTTCACCCCCCCCGTAGAGACCTATGGTAGAGGCTAGAAAGTTGGAACATCATTATCCTCATGCCCTTAAGGTAAAGTATAAGGGATCCTAGCACTAATCCTCCTAAACCCATGTTCCAACTTTCTGGCTTCCACTGTAAGAGCAGCAACCCCCGGCCTGCACCACAGCAGCCTGACCTCGCTCGTCCGAGTAGGTCAGGGACCGCCTTGGCTCCAGAGGTCGACAGGGCTCTATGGGTTTAGGGGTTACTCTTTTTTTTTTTGGGGGGGGGGGGGGGGGGATCCATCTGCAGAACTCCACAGGGGTTAGGTTTTTAGAGTTTAGAGTTTTAGAATTTGGGGCTTGGAGTTTAGAGTTTAGGGCAGGGGGCTACCTATACGAGCTCCATTAGGGGCTCTTTTAGGGATTTCGGGGTAAGGGCTCTGTGGGTTTAGGGGTTACGGCTTTGGGGGTAGGGTTTAGAGTTTAGGATCAAGGTGTTAGGATTTAGGTTAGGGTTCAGCTATTGGTCTTCCAAAGCTCGGGATAACTCCAGCGCCGTAGGGTCTTACAAGGAAACTGCGTAAGGGGTCGAAACTGCGCGAGGGATACTTCCAAGGGGGCGAATTGCACATGGACTTCACCAGGCTCCCAAACTACGGCCCACACCTCAGTAACGTAAGGCCCTTAACAAGTAGAATAGGGTTTTGGGGGTTCCTTATTCTACTTATAGTATCATATACCCCCCATACGTATTCTATTCTAACTATTAAGGCCCCCACCTCAGTACCCCCAATCCGGGCTTAGGGTTTATAAGGCTTTATGGTTAGGTTGGCCTTCAAAGCCTCTGAAAAATATTCGTAAATAGGATCCTATTAAGCCCAACAAGGGAACATATAAAATGTCCCAAAGGCCTACCTAGTTTAGGGTTTGGGGTTTAGAGGGCTTTACTAGGCTGTGTGGGGCTGCAGAAGTACGGTGATGGGAACCCAAAGCTCCAAGAGTTGGGTTCTACGGGCTTGGGAGTTTACCCCTGAATACTTGGAGGTTCCTGCAAGGGTCCCTTTAAAGGGATCTATAGGGATTCTATACGGGTATACGGTATACGGTTTAGGGTGTATACTTGTTACAGGTGCTGGAGGCTTTAACATAGGGGTCGGTTTAGGGTTTAGGGGTTTAGGGTTGTTTTTGGGTTTAGGGTTTAAAGGTTTAGGGTTTGGGGTTGTTTTTGCGGGGGTATACGACAGCAGCAGTATATGTGGACGATAACGGCTGGCCTTGCCAAAAAAACATGGGGGGCTTCATAAAGCTACTGCTGATGGACGAAATCCTGCACGGCCATCCCTTCCAAACCCTGAAGCATAGTATTGATGTCAAACAGGTCTAAAACAGGCACGTCTGCGAATGGATGAAATCCTGCACCACGTAACTACGCCCTCAACATTGGCATTACAGGGGTGCGCGGAGTGAGTCTGTCAACATGTCATGCTCTATTTCTTTGGGTCATGCACGATATTGTCTACCCTCCGTATCACACAAGGCATCATATAAGTCTAATTTCAGGCCCTAAGCCCTAAAGCCCTGCATCCTTCCAACAACTTCTTAAAGCGCTTTGAACTTCCCCTTCATGCCAAGCAGATGACATGAACGTTTTCAGACTTGCTAGAGCAGCAAAACCATGAAACCCTCAAAGATTCGAAAAAAGGCCAGGAGGATTGGCAGTGACATTCCTTCCTTAGTTTTTCAGTATACTATGATATACCACCCTCCTCCCCCACCCCCACCCCCTAAAGCCTTTTTCGAAATACTCAGCACCCAAACCGGAAGCCCAAAAACGAAGCCAGTACGAACCCTGTTTAACCCAACCAAAAACCCCTAAACCCTAAACCCTACGACCTTACTGCTCTTTCATATATAGGCCTTAACAATTAGAACAGGGTTCTCCGGCCCATTGCACTATACGTATGATAAGGAACCCCCAAAATCTTCTTGGTAATTACTTAAGCCCCTAGATTACAAAACCTTACCGCTCTTCAACCCCTTGTTTGGCTAGACCTAAGCGTAACCCAGGTAGAAAAAGGGTGCCCTTTTCGGGTTAAAGGGGCTTATAAGAGAACCTGAACCCTACAAAAAGGGAATAAGGGCCTACTCTGGGTCCTAAACCCTAAACCCTAAACTCTACAACCCCTTGTTTGGCGGCCAAAGGCTGGATGACGTGGCTGGCCGTGCGGTGGTTCGCCAGCTGCGGGATCTGTGGCTCAGAGCTTTCGGGTGACAGGGCTTTAGGGTTTAGGGTTTAGGCTTTAGGGTTTAGGGTTTAGGCTTTAGGGTTTAGGGTTTAGGGTTTAGGCTTTAGGGTTTAGGGTTTAGGCTTTAGGGTTTAGGGTTTAGGGTTTAGGACTCCATACCCTGGAGCCTACACCTATAGGGTTCCTTAAAGGGCTCCTTTCAAGGGATCTATAGGGGTTTCTATGATAAGAGGGGCTTTTAGGGTCTACTTAAAGGACCATGGGACTTAGTAAGGGTTATAAATAGGGTAGCTATACTTACAACCCCAATTCATGTACTTGTAACCTTACTCACTAAGCCCCATGATCCTCGAGGTAGTCTCGAATCTGATCTACTAGATTGAGACTTCCATGGGTTTCAACCCGTCCGAAGAGGCGGTAATCGGCGATGTTCTGTATGGCTTGATTTTTGCGTGTACAGCTGCTACCGCTACATCCATAAATCCATCAAGGAGTTGTACAAGAAAAACCGTTACATACATACATTTCGTCTATCTATCTATGTACCTATCTAGCTATCGAACTACCCATCTGTCTATACATATACAGCGACCTATTCGCCTAAGTTCGAATGTCCTTAGTTCAGCCTCTAAATTTGTGCTCAAGGCTTTTCAGGTTCCTCCTGTAGGGTTGAGGGCTCTGAGGGCTTCAGGGTCTTCAGAACCCTTCATCTCTTCAAAACCCTTACGCACTGCATTACAAACTAGTTAGCCCCCTATTCCCAGTGGTATGCTTTAACCAAAGCCCAGCAGAACCCAATAAACAACCTAATCTAAGGGTCTGAACCATACAACGGTATTACTTATGAGTTAGTTAGCCGCCTGTCACGATCTTCCCGAGACCCGGAGGACTAGTATTCGCAAAAAAAAACATTAGCCCCTAATTACCCAAAGACTCCAATATCCCTTACTTGAGGGATATACCTTAAATTATAGTAGGATCCCTAATATGATTTCGGGTATATTCCTTAATTAAGGGATATTGGAGTCTCCGGGTAACCCCAACCCTTAACCCTGAACCCTTAATCCTAATGTTTCAAAGTCTAGGGCCTAGGGCTTTAGCTCCCCGAGCCTGGGCGAGGAGAGCTTTGAGGATGTCGGCTCGCGCAGCAGGTGCATGCTCGTAGAGGTGCTGGACCACGAAGTTTCCATACTGGTGCTTGCCTGGGTTTTTTGCTAAGGTGCAATGGCCTAGGGTTTAGGGTTTAGGGACCACGAAGTTGCCATACTGATGCTTGCCTAGGGTTTAGGGTGTAGGGCTTAGGGACCACGAAGTTTCCATGCTGGTGCTTGCCTAGGTCTCGTGTTACTCTGTGTTTAGGGGCTTTACGGTTGTAAAGGGTGCCTGCCAAAGGACTTAGGGTTTTGCAAGTTTCAGGGTTTGGGAAGTTTAGGGTCTAGGCCTTTTGTAAGTCCCGCGTTTGGCTTTGAACCACACTTTCGAGCCCAACCGCGAAATCGCAAAGTGCTACTCCCTAGCAAAACCAACCTTACGGGCACCCAAACCGCCGAGAGCCTAGACTCCGAACTCGAGACCCTGAACCCCTAAACCCTAAACCCGTAGACCCTGAACCCCGTAAACCCCTGAAGGCAACCCTAAAGGTCCACCAACAAACATCGCAAGCGCCGCGGCTTCTAAATCAGGCGAGTCTCTCAGAGTTTCGGCCTCCGTAGGCAGGAGCTTGTCGGAAGGTTTTCTACAGGGGCTTCGGGGATTTTGGAGTTTAGGGCGTTTAGGGTTTAGGGTTCAGGGGTTCAGAAGAAGTTTAGGGGTTTAGGGTTGAGGGTTTAGAAGTTCAGGGTTTAGGGGGTTTAGGGTTTAGAGTTTTATGTGGCCTCTGGCAGGGTTTAGATTGTTTAAATATGACTTGTTGGGTTTCAGGATGGTTTCAGGATGAGGGGTTGTTTTGGCGCTCCTTCTGTCTCGCTCTCTCTCCCTCCCTCGCTCCTAGCTCTCGTTGCCTGTGCGTTTGCCTTTGCTTTTACATACATGCATGCATGCGTAGGCACATAATTGCAGACACACTTACATACTTAATTACATACACACATATGAGCGTACATACCGTTACATACCCACAGCCTGCATGCATACATACATACATACATACATACCTACATACTTACATACATATATACATATTTACATATATACATATATACATACATACATACATACATACATGCATACATACATACCTACATCCATCCATCCATCCATACATACATACATACATACATATATACATATACACGTATATACATATATACACACACATCATATACATATTCATATGACATACATACATACTTGCGGCAGTTTACCATCTGAAGTCAATTCCTGCTGCGATTGACGTGAGCTCTGTCTGGTGTGTGCGGGGCCCATCTGCACCCACCAGACGCCTCCCACGCTTGCAGCCCTCGGCAGTTAGCATGCCTGCGGGGATGAGTGCCGCCCACGCGTCCTCCAGCTGGTCGTTCGAGAAACCCCAGAGGCCCCACTTTCACACACGGTTCCCACCTCCGTGTGAAAGGGTCCCGACTCCAAGCAGAGGTGCGTACGCGTCGGCGCGTCTGTAGCGGCAAGCCCAATCGAGCTTGCTGGCTTCGGCAGCTCCTGCGTACATGCGACCTGTCGCGGCAGCTCTTGTCAGGTCATGCCACCTCAACTGCTGGCGATCGGGCTCCGATGGGTAATTAGCCTTAAACCCCACAAGACGTAGCTTTCGACAGGGTCTTGCAAGCAGCTTTTGAAGATGCTCGCGTCGTGCTGAAGGGTGCTCGGGGTCTAAACTCATGAGAAGAGTGATAAACCTAAACAGGATTTAAACAGGTGCTTGCTGTGAGCAACCAGAAATTATCATCATCCTAATTGCCATCGGTCAAGCAGAAATGGCTTTAGAACACGATCAGACTCATAATAACTAGGTCTACTTATCCCTTGAAAGCACGCTTGATGACATTACAATCCGTGACCCGAAAAGCCTTGAGTCCTATGAAGCCTGAACCCCAAAAGCTGAAAGAGGTGCTGTGCTTGAGATTTGTTCTTCCTGTAACCCTGAATCCAAAATTGCCCTAAATAGAGTGCCGTGCCTGTTTTTGTTGTTACTTTCACGTTCCCCTTGCAGACCCGGTGGCTCAGTCCAAAACGGGAAACGATTGCTGCGGGGGGGAGGGTCCTTTACGGGCTCTGTCTAAGGGTGTCCTTAAGGGTTACTATAAGGTTAGTAAGGGCTTTGGGGTTTAGGGGGCCCAGACAGTGATACTGAATGTTGATGGGTAGAGAAGGGTGGAATACTCATCTGATTCTCTGGGTTAAGGTTTCAGGCTCAGGTGTATGAATTGAGGCTTCTGTGAATTAGTCTTTCGGGTTTCGGGGTTTCTGCTTTATACTAGGGTGGATGGCCCAGGTCTTGAGAGATCTTGGGATGCTCAGACTATCTCTGTCAAAATTGGGCCTAGGGAGTTCTGAAACTCTCGGCCGTGACCCTACACAGCTCCACTCAAAAAATACATGATCCGGTAGCTTTCGAAACTGCAAGAAACAGGTACACTTTGGCTCTGAATCCTTGCTGGTGTGCCTGATGCGATTGAAGTGGTCATTACAGCCTCAAGCCCGCCTCTAAACCATAAACCCCTAAACCCCCACTGAAAATATTTCTGGCCATAGCTTCCATTGCAATGGATACCCATACAAATCTAATTACATCGAAAATGCTACCGGAATTCGTCCCCAAGAGCTTTGAACCCCAAGCCCTTCAACTCAAGCCCCAAGCCCGGACCCAAAGCCTCCAACCCTTCAGCGCTAACCGGAAAGCTCCTTAACCCCGAACATAACATAGGGGCCTCACTAATTACGTAGAATAGGGGTTCCTTTGAAGGGGCCCTGTCAGGGTTTCTGTCAGGGATCTATAGGGGTACTATAATATAGGGGCCTCAATAATTAGAACGGGGTTTTGGAACCCAATATACCATATAGCTACAATAAGGAACCCAACCCCCATGACATAGTACTGGTACCTATATTATGGCCCCTCTATTACCCAAAACCCTGATCCCTTCAACCATTGGACCTGAGCGCGCAAACCCTAAACCCTTCAGTTCTAAACCGCCCAAAAACCCAGAGCCTTAGGCACAATCGCAGCGATGAGCAATCTTTGGTCCGCCTCCAGCTCTGGGAGTTCATGTGCTGCTTCTTTGTTTGACTTGGCTGACTTCTGAACCCCTCCTAAAAGTTAAACTTTTGGCCTCCTTATTATGGTTCATATAGAAACCCTAAACCCTAAACCCTAAACCCTAAACCCTAAAAGTTAAAGTCGTAACAGCCAACCAGAAGAACGCCAAGTTAAGGGACCGTCCAAGAGCTTAGGGTTTCGTGTCTTGGGGGGTTTAGGGTTTAGGGTTTAGGGTTTAGGGTTTAGGGTTTAGGGTTTAGGGTTTAGGGTTTAGCTTGGAGGTTCATGGGTAGCTACAAGTGGGCTTATAAGTCATAAGTCCCCTAATATTGGTTATGGTTATGGTTACCCTACTTGTAACCCCACTTATAACTACCCATGAACCTCCAAGTTTGGATGCAAGGTCGAGAGATGAGGGGATGTTGGCGTCTGGTTGTGGACGTGGGAGGGTAAAGCTGGAGGTTTGCTTCAGAAATTGCTATACATGCGTTACTTTTGAAAAGCTTGCGACCCAGAGGAGCTCAGGCAGGGTGAAGAAATACGGCGGCTCCAGGATGTCTCATGGTCTAGAGATGGGGGGGAAGTCTTCCATGATGCTCTATCTTACTTTAAGCCCTAGCCAACCTATCCTCTAAACCCGGATCAAAATGCTGTATGACACCACGAGCTTGCACACAGAAAGGTTCGCTGTGGGGTCTGGCTTTCGCACGGATAGTCCTTTAGCGGTGCTTAACGTGTAATTCAAGCGATTTCTAGCGCGGTGCGTTCTATGATATGTTGCAGTTTACTGAACTTTTTATTGGTCCACACGATCTGCAATAGCCAGACGAAAGACTGGAACATGACGCAGAAAGGTCTGCTGCGGGGTTTGGCAGCATGCGGGGGTAGAGGAGAACCTGGGAATGCTGGCCGCCAGATACATACGGTTTCCTCGTGTGGCGAAACGTGCCACCGCTGCAGAACTTATCTGATCCGAGGCAGGTGTCCTGCACAAACCTCGCTCAAACTCCTGAACCTCACGAAATGTAAAACCGGATAATTCCTGAAGCTTGTTAGTTTGCGTAGGGTGTTCCTGATCATCAACACTTAAGTCGAAACCACCATAACTTGTGTTGCTCACGAGAACAAAGGCACGCATGGGCACACTAATAGCGAAATTATGGCTGAGCTCCCATGGGACTCAACTTGAGCGATAGTGTCGACACGGGGTAAAACCTTGGAAGACCCTATAAAAACTACCGTCCTAGAACCCTTGTAAATGCCACGTATCCGGAACCAAAAACCATCGGAACCCAGACGCTACAACCCTAAACCCTAAACCCTAAACCCTAAACCCTACATCTGCAACCCCCGAACCCCGGTGCCCCCGCCCCCCCTAGACCCTAAACCTAATCCGCCCTAAACCCTAAATTACTGGACCGCTAACCCCAAATTGCTGCACCCTATAAACCCTAAAAGCCCTCAAATACGAAATCCTAAACCCCAAAATTGCTAGACCCTAAACCCCAAATTACTACACCCTAAACCCTACATTACCAAACCCTCAACATCCTACACCCTAAATCCGATTCTCAACAAAAAAACACACGCATCCCGTGTCCCCCAAGTCCTCAGTGATGTGCTCAATCAGACGCTCCATCAGGCGGCCTTCATTTACTTGGCTTTAAGTAACCATGGAGAGACAAGTATAAACTCAAATTTTATTACGGTTCCTTAACAAAAAAAGTATTAAGGTATGGTCCTCCAAAGGCCAGTTTAGAGCCACGTGGGCTTTGACATGAGCCCTACTTGGCCGATCATGGGACTTAGTAAGTAAGGTTAGGTTATAAGTACCTTAATTGGGGTAACTATACTATAGTTACCCTAATTGTAACCCTGTTACTAAGTCCGATGATCCTTTAAGTAGGGTGTCGGTTTTTTTGAACACCCTTTTTCCGTCTGCAGTGTCGGAAATTAAAGCTCCTCAGAGCAGGGTGTAGGGTTCAGGGTTTAGAGTGTAGGGTTACCTATACAGTGGGCTACTTAGGTACCTAGCCCTAAATCCTAAACCCTAAGCCGATATGTGGGTAGTCACCTACGCGTGAATAAACCGGAGCCCTACGGTCCGCCGTCGCGCTTCTTGGAGGAACCGAAACCCTAAATAAATCCTGAAACCCAAATGCTAAACCCTGAACCCCAGAACGCACGCACGTTCCAAAAAGGCAAACACATCGAGCCCCCGCCACCTCATGCCCCATACTCTAGCGGCCTTAAGAATTTGAAGAGGGTTGCTCTGAGGGTTCCTGTAAAGGGGTCTAGGAGGGTTTGTTTAAGGGTTTCGTATTAGGGGCCTTATGACTAGAATGCTTTTTGTTGGGCGGGATGTGAAAATAGAGTTACAGCAAGGAGCCCTAAGGAATGATTGGACTCCTGCGAGTATATTAGGAAAGCGCGAACGACCATGGATTCTGATTAATCTGTGAGAATCATCGCCAGGACCTCGTGGCATCAACCATATGTCGACGTGTGCTCTCCAAACAAACTGACGGATTCTCCAACAGTGTTGGCCATGAGCCATGCAAAGACCCCTCGTAAACCCGGCATGCGTGTTCTAAACCCCGAAAACCCTACAGGAACTCAGAAAGCCTTAGAACAACCTTGCGCCAGCCCTGTAAAAATACACCACAAGAACCCTGAACGAGCGCTTTAACCAAAACGCCACAAAATATCCACCTATTTTCACTGTTGCGGAAGTTCTAAAAAAATCTGAAAACAGGTTATGTCATGTGTGTATACATATGTAGATACATATACAGCAACCTAAGACTGTTTCTAAGTAAAACATCCCCGGCCCCAGGCCCCAGAGACTGAGACCCAAATGCCCCTGAGATCCCGCGCATCCGAACTTGTGCTTCGACACCTCCTCGAAACCTCGCTCCTGGAGGTCTCTAAACCACCGAAATCCCTAAAAGAGCCCCTAAGGACCTAAGGAAGTCCTTACAGGAACCCTGGTATTAACTCAAAGCCGATTTTGGTTTGGGGTTTATAGGGCTTAGGGGAGATTTCGCAGGGTTTAGGGTTTAGGGTTTTGATGGTTTAGAGGGGTTTGGGGTTTTCAGCTTAAGGGCTATGTTGTTTTGGCTGCTTCTTTGCTAAAGGTGGTCTCTTCTGTGCCTTTTCAACGGTTTTCTAGGATCTTAAGATCTTGGCAAGGAATTAGTTTATGGAAACCAATTTTGGGGGTTCGGACTGGCTTTGAAATCGGGTCTTTTTGGGTTGGGGTTTCCTGGATTGGAATTTAATGTGATTTAGGATTTAGGCTGTAGAATGTTGAGGATTTAGTACCATTTAGGGACCGGGTCCGGCAGGAAGCAAGGGGGTTGGGGTTGAGCTTAGGGATCAGGTTTGAGCTTGGGGTTCGACCTAAAAGGAAATCATCGAGGAAACCGGCATTACAAGCATAACTATACACCACCCCATAAGACCCCATACATGCCCTCAAACCAACAACAAAACACAAAAGGCACAACCCAACAAAAACAACAAACGCTGGACCTGCGCCTGGAAAACAGCAAAGAACGTACAAAATCTCTCGTAGAATTCCACGTTTGTTCCTTGCAAGCCCCCCTCAATTTACTACTCAGCCCGCCTTTCAAGCAGTATAGCAACCATACAACCCCTACGCGCTAAACCCTAAAGCCTACAACCCCAAACACCTAAGTCCAAAACCCCAGCTAGACCCCTTAACTACCTTCTTTCATGTTCTAAGTTGCCCACTATAAATTTCACCCTAAGAGCTCAATTAAAAGGTACATCATAGGTCCTGGTAAAACCTTAAGGAGGATCCTAAACCCCCTCATCCCAAACCCCACGCCCAACAGCCTAAAGCCCTAAGCCCCCAAGCCCTTTTAGAGCCCTTTACAGGCACCCTCATAATCCCTTTAAAGGATCCCCGTAGAGCCCGAAGAAAGACCCCAAACCCACATGCCCTAAACCCTAAAACCCTAAAGCTCTTTTAAAGGCTCCGTAGAGCCCTAGGGAAGACCCTAACCACTATAGATCCCTTACAGGAACCCGTAATACTACCCTCGAAAGGAACCCTAAACCCTACGCCCTACGCCTTAAACCCTCAGCCCTCAACACTGCACCTGAAACTCTAAACCCTAAACGAAGCCCTGAGCCTCGCCCTAAGAAAGACCCTTTCTTCTCCACCCTTGTCCTAGTAGACAGAGCTCTATACCTATACACCTTAGCAGGAATTATTCAAGAAGGTCTACTAGCCGGTCTGTTTATTCTTTTGGGGGAACCATGAAAAAGGCTGTTCTTCTCTCCTGGAGCTTCTCGACGATGCCCGAGAGGCGCTCTGAGGGGAGGACCTCCACGGCCTGAGCTCTCTAAAGGGCACCGGTAAGGGTTCCTATAAGGCCCCGTTAAGGGGTCCTATAAAGGTTACTATAAAGGTACTAAGGGTTCCTATAAGGGTTCCTATAAAGGTTACTATAAGGGTTCCTATAAGGTCCCGTTAAGGGTTCCTATAAAGGTTACTAGAAGGGTTCCCTTAAGGGGTACTTGAAGAGTCCTATACCAATATAGGTCTGTTTGAAGAGGTCAGACGTCGTACGTAAGGGTAGCAGTCGGGGTATCACAACGTCACAACTTCTACGTCTGACCCCCCAAAGAAGCTATTGCGAAGGCTTTGCCTTTGGAAATCCGAAAAAAAACCCTCCTACAGTAGAAGGGTTTAAGCTTCGGGGCTTAGGGTTTAGGCACAGAAGTTGGAAACCCAACAGCCTCAATGCTTAGGAGTAATGTATAGGCAATCCCAGCACGAATTGTCCTTAAACCGGAGTTCAACTTTTTGGGGTCTACTGTACAGGGCACCGATAAGGTGACTTCAAGAGTTCTTTTTGAGGAGTCTTTACGGGGACCGTGAAGGGGCCTTGGGGTTTAGGGTGTAGGGGCATAGAGAAGTTTAGAGTTTAGTACACTTTAGGGCTTAGGGAAGAAGTTTAGGGCTTAGGATTATGGAAGGGGCCCTAGCAACGGTACTACAAGGGCTCCTATAGAAGGCACCATAATCACTATTCATCAGGGTTCCAGCCAGGGTTGCTGGTAGGGTTCCTGGTGGGGTTTTAAGGTCGAGGTTCTAGCGATTAGGTGCTTAGATGTTCGGGATGTCGTGTTTTAAAGTTTTAGGTTACAGGCTTTTCGTGTTCAGGGTTTTAGGCCTCAGGGTTCAGGATTTAGGACCTTGGCTTCTGTGGCGAAGCATGCTCCAAAGTCAACCTCCCGACAAGCTAGACAACTCTGAACCTTGGACCCAATCCCAAATCCCAAAATGCGGGTGCAGGGATGCTTGTGGTGTGGTACATGTTGGTTTAAGGCTCATCGGGCTGAACCTCATAAGAACCCCTTATGGATCTGCTCACCTAGTCTCCCGATACCTGAAATACACCTGGAAGGATAGAAAGCCCGATGAAGCCCGGTGAGCCCTAGGAAGCCGCAACAAGCCTATTTGAAGCGAACTGTAAAGGCGGTCGGCCTTGGAGAGGGTGTAGTTCCCATGCGGTGACTCATAGAGCCTCGGCTTCGCGTTTTGCAGCTGACGGCCTTACGAGGGTATACCTACTAAGTTCCCTGCTCCTTTAAGTAGGGCTTGGGGATGAAAAGAGCATGAACCCTGAACCCGTAAGGCTTTGAGGCTTGTGCATGTTGTGTTAAGGTTGGCGTTCTAGGAGTATGGGGTTCAGTGCAGCCTTAGTGCTCGGGGCTTTAGGGCTTCAGGCGTTGCGGGTTAGGCTAGTGGGGTTTAGGGTGTCGGGGTATACATGATTATGGACATGGCTACAGCCTCAAGATGTCAGGGTTCGCAGCAACATGCCGAGCCTGCTTCGAAAAACAAGCTATATAACATGCCCTGGCAGCAGGAAACCACAAAGGCCCAGGCAAGAAGCCTGGAAGAACGCTATGAGGTCTCTACAAAATTCCTGCACGCCCCACTTCATGAACAAGAAACCTAGCAACAACCATAAAACTCGTGATACAAAACCTTATACAGGCCCTTTGGAACCAAATCAAACGCTGAAAAAAAACAGTAGCAGCACTTCCCTGATTTATAAAGCCCCCTACACCCAGAACCGACTAGAACCGCCATAAACTGTAGAAGCCGCTTCCGAGCACCTCTCTGAAAAAGCTCCAAGGCACTCCACCGCTTTTGAGGCCAGCTGCAGGAGTAGCCGACCTCGAAAGGTTCCAAGGGTTTAGGGCTTAGGGCTCCATTACAGGACTTCTTTTGCGGTCGCTGTTTGAGTAGGGAGTATTAAGTGTTTCTAGCCTCAACTGCATGCAGCATTTTTTGGGGTGTCTGGGCTGTAGGGGTTCAAGAAAATGTTCTAAACAAAAATCGACAGGCATCCGCGCAAGGCACAGGTGAGCAAGCCGGCTCATACTACTGTAGGGGCCTTAAAAATCAGAATAGGGGTTCCTTTCAAGGGTTTCTTAACAGGGTTCTATAAGGGATCTATAGCAGGGATCTATGATGTAGGGGCCTTAATAAGTAGATTATGGTATTGTGCTCATTATAGTATACTCATGATAAGGAACCCCCAAAATAGCATTAGGAATTCTTAAGCCACCGATATTGCCCGGCGCTCCAAAGCGCTCAGCCGAGGAGGATCAGGGGCAGAAGGCGCTGTAACGGACCAACATCAAAAAATTAAGGGTTCGGGGCCCTAAACCCTAAACCCTGAACCCTAACCCTTAAACCCTATAAATCCTAAACCCTTGAAACCCTAAACCCCTAAACCCCCTAAGCCCTAAATCCTACACCCCTTTAAGCCTCTAAACCCCCAAAACCCCTAAACCCCGGAACCCCCAAACCCTAAACCCCTAAAGAACGTCCGACGACATCTTGCGTAAACCCCTGAAGGCCTAAACCTCTTAGGGGTTTCGAGGGCTTCGTTACATCCAAGCGACCGCGGAACTCCGCATCGGCGACTTCTAGGGCGCGCTGTACCTGGCTGAGGGCTTCAGTTTAGGGGCTCTATAAGATTCCCTTTAAAGGATCTATAGATTTTAGGGTTAGGGTTGAGGGGTTTAGGATATAGGGGCTAAGGGAAGTAAGGGGTTGAGGTGTTTAGGGTTTGGGGGTCTACTTAGAGCTTCATGGGTAGTTATAAGTGGGGTTACAAGTAGGGTCACCATAGTCATAACCCATGTTTGGGGACTTCTAGCCCCAAAAAGAACTACCCATGAACCTTCAAGTAGGGTTTAGGGGCTTTATAAGGGTTCCTTTAAGTGATCTATAGGGTTAATTTAGGGTTTAGGGTTTAGGCGTTAGGGTTCAGGGGTTGAGGGCTTTCACTGTCTGGGGTTAATTCGGGGTTAGAGTTTAGGGTTTAGAGTTCAGGGGTTTAGGGTTTGGGATTTACGGGTTAAGAGATTTAGCGGTTAGGGTTTATGGTTGAGTGTTTTCAACGATGCCTTGAAAGGCCTTTACCTTAGGGTTTAGGGTTTAGTATAGAAGCCCTTCCATGTAGAAGCCTTATCAATACCTATCGAAATCCCAAAAGCCTGAGGCAGAAATCCTTGCGTCTTCCCCCAAATTTCGAAGATCTCCTATGACTCGAACTATACCAGAAACTGCCCCAAAACTCTGGGGCACAATTTCGGTGCCAAACTTAGAAGATGTTGCCAAGAAGAACGCGGCATCCACCCTGAGCATGGGTTTCGGGCTTGGGGTGTACAGAGTTTGGGCATCTAGGGCAATATTATCTTTATGGCATATAACGATGAAACACTCGCGGTTTGATGTTTCTCTCTGTCTGTCTCTGCTGTCTAAGCCAGACACATACACACACATAGATATAGACATACGCATATATATATATATATATATATTAACACATAACTACATGTGTATATATATATATATATATGTGTGTGCTCATATATCTTTCAGTCGAGTCTTTGGCCTTCTAGGGCCTTCGGTGGTAGGATACCCGCAGCGTTTAGGGGCTGTTGGGTGACGCTCGAGGGCAGCGGCAAGCGGCGGTGCAGTGTCAGGTTCTTGCTGGGCCCAAGTCTCAGATAAAGCCTCAGGCGCCACGACGCCCCAAACACCCGAAACCACACATGCTCAACATCCTCCGAACGTGAACTCTGCAAAAACCAACCCTCCTGATCCCTCCTGCCGGAAGTCGTTTTTGCTTCAGTTACCGTCACGGCACTATAGGTATAGCAAAGTAGTAGGGGAAATTAAAAAGGATCCCAAAGGACAACCCAGTTATTGAATCCTACTATTTTGGCGGTTACAGGCCCAAGGTTTCTTAATCAGGTTCCACATTAGGGCTTGACGTAAATGCATTTGCAAAGTCTGAGGATGCTGCATCCACGACAGCGTCTCCTGCCTGGTGCAAGGTCGGGCTTTTCTTGGATATTGGGTTGCAGTTAAGGGGTTTAGGGCTTCAGGGGTTTAAGGGTTTAGGGGTTTAGGGTTATTAAGGGGTTTAGGGTTGAGCGGTTTAGGGCTTCAGAGCACAGGGTTTGGCGAAGTCTTCTGTTCAAGGGTTTAGGGCCCAGGACTTCATTCAATCGATAACAGGGAGGCTCTGAGTCCGGGTCTACAGGGCAGCTGCTTTGGGCCTCAGAAAATTTGCATCCCGTAGTTTGCAAGGTTTAAGCAATGAAGACTGGGGCTACGAAGAGTGTACCTCATTCTTGCTGCTTTAACATTGCACCCACAGACATCTAAATCAGTTCAAGTCGCACAACCTGTAGAGTAACCCCTATATGGCCCTACATACGCCCCATGACTGGAAGCCTCAATGCAGCCCCCAGGGCAAACCCTGGCTCCTAGTTCCACAAGTCAAGAAAGAACCACAGGCTGCAAGCAAATTGTAAGAATGAAACCAGATGAGTGCAAACAACTATGCCCACACATATATATATATATATACATATATATATATATATATATATATATATGTATGTATGTATGTATGTATGTATGTATGTATATATGTATGTGTGCACAGAACATACTTACTCTCTCCTCTTGCTGTCTCTCTCCCTCTCCCTCCCTCTCTCTCTCTCTCTCTCTCTCTCTCTCTCTCTCTCTCTCTCTCTCTCTCTCTCTCTCTCTCTCTCTCTCTCTCTCACGCACTACATACATACATACATATATATATATATATATATACAGCTATATATTTTCTAAACATATGTGTACACAAATATATATATATATATATATATATATATGCAACACACCGGGACCATAACGAGGACTAAAGTGTGCAAGATAAGCCAACACTCGGAGGTTGCGCGCCTGGTCTCAAGGGAGTCGAGCTTGGCCATGACTCTGGCCTTGCCCTCCTTTGGCTTTAAAGCCGGTTTAGAGCCAAGTTTAGGGTCTAGGGGTTTAGGGTTTAGGGGTTCAGGGGTTTAGGGTTGGAGGGCTTGGGGTAAAGCTCTCTTGTGTGTTTATGTTGAAGGGCTTTAGGATGCTTTAGGCTTCCAGGGCTGGGCTTTTACGGGTTGGGATTCGAAGCTCGGGGCTTCAGGGTTCTGGCTGTTATGTGCATTTGCAGGCTTTCATAGGGCTTTACGTCAGACGTCGTCTTGATGAGGTCGTAAGGAGATTTGGCATGACTTTATTACTTTATCAGGTGTTGTAGACTCTGTCCGGAAATTTAGTTCTTAAAGCCACTGGGGTTTAGGACTTTGGAGCGGGGGTTTACCAAACAAAATCTCGGGATGCTGTGAAGCGACTACATACTGTAGGAGCCTGAAAAACATTATAGTATAGTTTTGATAAGGAGCCCTATGGAACCATGTTAGTAATTCTTTAGGCTTCAATACGACTCACAGAGTGGAATCGATGGAGCGATCCAGAAACAGGGAGTTTTGCCTTGGCGTCTTCTCTGTGGTTTATAAGGAGTACTCCCCAAGTATAGAGTAAAGCGTCTGAGCAAGAATTCGTGCGAGAGACTTGTCTTTCAGTGCAAAGGCTTCGACACGCAGTGCAATTGTGTGACAACCCAGTGACAAAATGAATACTCCTACTAGTTGTGGGGGCTCCTTATTATGATTATGACGGGCCCCAACACCCTATTCGAACTGCTAAGGCCCCTATACCAACCTCGAAAAGCAGCCAAGACAACAGGCACTTGCGTAAACCCCTCCCCCTTCATGGGTCCAGCCTCTGTTTCTACTTGTCGCAGAACTTCTGCAACAGCCTCTTCCAGCAGGTTTAGGTGGTATAGGGGCGTGCGTTTAGGGTTAATGGTTTAGGTATGAAGGAATTAGCGCCTTAGGAGTAGGATTCAGGGTTCATAGCTCAAGCGGATGGAGTTTAGGGTGTTGGGTTCAGGGCTTTGAGGTCAAGTCCCCATCGGATGCGGGATAAGTCGATTAATTATAAGGGCCCCTAATGACATGAAATGGGCTTCGGGATATGACACAGCAAAGTTACAAAAAGGAACCCCCAGGATTCGTTACCTGACTTTTCAGGCTTCCATATTAGTCTGGTGCTGCGGCTAAGAACGCCGCCAAAAGCAGGTTCCGTTCGACGACACTCAATTCTGCGCGGCGCCCTGGACCACTCCTCCACCCAAAATGTAACCCCAATCCCTCACTAATGCTTACTGCCGATGAAATTGCCGGACCAATGTTGTCAGTATGATGCTGACTACTGCTAGCTAGCAGTCTTTTGCATTGCAGCTGTCACCTGTTGTGACTACAACTATGACATAAGTGCAGCATGCAGTACTGTCCTGTTGCTATGCGTAACCTTGCGACTACGATTGTGATCAGAAGTAAGAAATACGGTAATGTGACAATGTCAACTACTCCTACTTGTTCAATATGATGAAGTGTAAAAACCATGATACCACTATGAACCCTAAGCCACTACACCCTGACCTCCAAGACTGAGGTGAGGTGCGACCACAAGCCCCCGAAAGTCGGAGCGCGAGGTCTTTGAGGGTGGGGGCCGGGATTCTTGGGTCTCTGGATCGCGTGCTTGGGTTTGACTGTCCGGTTCTTAGTAGGGAATGCGGGATTGGATTATGGAGATTATCATTGGGGATTGTACAGGGACTACTATTGGGATCTATTCCCCCATTGCCTACTAAGCAGCAGACAGTTGAGGGACCTGTGCATAGTAGGCACACAGGAACTTTCTGGACTGTGGCTCGCAGCGATATGAGGTTTCGGCATGCTGTCGAGCTTTGGGGCTAAGTCACTGGCAGATGGATGCTGAAACCTTCCTGGCATGCTGTTTTAGGAATGTCCACCCCTAGCGGTTGAGTGCTTCGATGGGCGCTGGGGCTTGAAAGCTGGAAATGGGTTTGGGGTTGAGGCTTGAGCTGGGGCCCTGAATAGAACCGAAACACGCATCTTCGCAAGAACCTGAAGCACGTGTCACCGTGCGACACCACTAGGAGAAAGACAGCACCGTAGAACACGAAGAGCCAGAGCAACGATGCCCTAAGTCTAAACCCTAACCCCCAACCCCACACCCTCAAACTTGAACCCTAAGCAATAATAGACTACGCAGACCCCCCCCAACCCTAAACCCTGAACCCCTAACGGAACCCAAACCCTTCATCCGAAACCCCACAGTCTAAACTCGTCACCCTAAACTTAAACCTGAAACCCCAAGCCCTAAACCCTCAAAAGGGGCATCGGCCTCCGATTCCACAGAAGCCTTCAGGGGGCAAGGAGAATCCCGCTTCGCTCGCAACTAAAGCTCCCAAGCGTTTCGGGTCTAGGGATTTAAGGTTTAGGGTTAACTCGGGACCCTACTATTGATTCCTTGGTATGTAATGTTTGAAGTACGTTTGTTCTGATTGTTTGGAGATACCAGCAGGTATGACTTATATAGAAGCATGGCAGTGTTTCTCAAACTAGCTAACTAGCACGTCGGGAGAGACAAGATAGCTTAACCTAGCTTGTAGCTGGGTGAGGGCTTCGGGCGCAAAACTTGAGGGTTTAGGGTTGACCTAAAACTCAACCTGCCTGAAACCCCGATGCATCCGTAAAACGCAAGCGCGCCCCTCACCTGGTCTCTGGGCTCTGAAACAAACCCTAAACCCTAAACCCTAAACCCCTAAACCCTAAACCCTAAACCGACAACCTTTGTCTGTTGATGTGTTCGCTATTGTTTCCTATACAGGCAGGACTAGGAAGGCATCCCATTGGCTGAGATCTACTGGAGATCCAGGGATGTACACTATAAAGCCTCAACATACAAAGCTGTACATACATATACATATACATATACATATACATATACATATACATATACATATACATATACATATACACATACATATACATATACATATACATATACATATACATATACATATACATATGCATATGCATATACATATGTATATACATATGCATATACATCTACATTTACATCTACATCTACATGTACATGTACATATACATATACATGTACATGTACATGTACATATACATACGTAGACTAATATGTATATGGACTATAAACATCTTGCTGAAGGGCGTGTTCATGTTTGGTTCCCAGAAACATCAGAGCTTCTCAGTTGAAACCACCAAACCAGAAAGCGTCAACAAACAACCTTAGGAAACCTTGCTAGAAGTCATACAGTATCCTTGAACAAACCTGTAAAGAATCTCATAGATTCCGGATAACTTGAACATGGATCGAAACCTGAGAACTTCGAGTTAGAACACGTGTAGCAGAAAAAACAGCGAGACTAAATGTAACAGTCAAGGATTGCTGTAGTAGTGCCAGCAACACTGATTCAAGCACTGGTGCAATGCTCGTTCCGCGGGTCGTTACACCCTGAGCCCGTAAACCAAAAGCTAAACCCTAAATCCCAGACCAACGACTAAACTTGAAATCCCAAACCCGCATACCCAATCAATCCTTGTACAACCCATGCAAAACCCTTCCTTCCAAAACCCACAAGAACCCGCAAGAAATCGCTGTAGAATGCTTATAAGCAACCCCCTCTGAAACCCATAGAAGAACCCTCAAAGAATCCCTGCAGAATCCTTGTAGAAACCCTAAAACCCAATTTTAGAAACTCTGATTCTGATAACGAAACCCTACGAAACCCAATAAAACCATAGAAAACTCTGCAAAACCCTCTTAAAACGACACACACACACACACACACACACACACATCATTCGACAGATTCCGCCTGGGCCACTTCTGCTTGTGAACGTGCGCGGGACTGCAGGCCAACCTCGCCGCATGTTTGAGCGATGGAACAGTCTACCATGGCGTTTCAACATAGGTTCCCTTAAGAGAACACTTATAGAGCCCTTAAAAGAACACTCATAATTAGATCCCTTCAAGAAACCATTATAGATCCCTAAAAGGAGCCCTTATAGATCCCGTAAAGGAACCCTTATAGATCCCTTGAGGGTTCCTCTTGGGTCTCCTTCAAGAGACTCTCAGCTGTAGGGGGATACAAAAGGTGCAATACTGTATAGACTTGTTTACTTGGAGGGTCATGGGACTTAGTAAGTAAGGTTATAAGTACCTGAATTGGGGTTATAAGTATAGTTACCCTAATTATAACCTTAGTTACTAAGTCCCATGATCCTCTAGGTAGGGTTAGGCTTTTGGCGGATTGTATGCAGGTTCTCTGCCGGGGAGGGGCTCTCCCACGGATTTCGTACTGGAGCCCGGCCCGGTGAACTACCTAGAGGTTCATGGGTAGTTATGGGGTTCATGGGTAGCTACAAGTGGAGAGCTACATGGGTGGTTGTCAAAATTAGGGTCCCTTTTTCGGCACCCTAAATATGAGGTGCCGTACTATATTAGGGACCCAAAAAAGGACCATAATTTTGACAACCACCCACATGTGCCCAAATGAGGATTTTGATAATTGTGGGTTACCCGACTTATAACCCCACCTTACCTACCCATGAACCTCCAAGTACCAACTACTGTACGGGCTGCCCAAACAATGAGTTGGAGGCTGCTCAGAAACCCATAGCCTTGAAACCGCCCCACATGCCCGAGAAGCTCAGTCCCAAAACCCCCAAACCCCGAACGCTAGGCCCAAACTCCACAAATACTTAGCCAGGCACCCCGCACCCAAAAAGCACAACAAAAATCCCCGAACCCCTGCACTCCTACACCTTCCAGCAGCCCGTCTTGTAGCCCTGAAGACTAGCACGCAACGAACGCTGGACCCTAAGCGCTGAACCTCTAAACCCTAAACTCGAAGAACCCTTACCTTAAAGTTTTTAAAGAGCCGCAAGCACCCAAACACCCCCATAAACCCCCATATTTGGAGGTTCATGGGTAGTTATGAGTAGGGTTGTAAGTCTCCTAATATGGGTTATAAGTATATAGTTTCCCTAATGATAACCCTAGTTACTAAGTCCCATGATCCTTTAAGTAGACCCTTAAAGGCACGCTTATAGGAACTCGCGGCCTGCACTGGGGCGCTAGTGCCCGAGGTTGGCGTGGAGGCGCTGCTTGCCAGCGACCCCTGGGGCTTAGACTTTAGTAGGTTTAAGATTCAGGGTTTAAGGTTCTGGATTCGGATCTCAAGTTTAAGTTTTGGGGTTTAGGGCTTGAGGTTTGGGGCTTAGGTTTTAAGGTGCTTTGTCTCACTGCTACGCGTGTGAACTCCCCCAGAATGGAAGAGCCAGTGCGCTGGGGCCCCGAGAAGAAAACGATATTATGATTAGTGAACCCCAGAAAGTTGGAACATGGTTTAGGATGATAAGTGCTAGGATTCCCTTATAGTTGACCTCAAAGCCATGAGGATAATGATGTTCCAACTTTCTGGTGTCTACTAGAGGAATAGACCCCCGAGTTTGGGGCTTGGGGATTCGAGAACCTCTGAACCGGTTTAGGGTTTAGGATTTAGAGTTTAAGCTTAGGGCTTAGGGTTTAGGGTTTAGGACTTAGAGTTGAAGTTTAGGGTTGAGGGTTTAGGGTTCCACCAGCGCCTGTGTAGGGCCTTGAAGCAGGGTTTTAGAAAACGCGAAACTGTCATTTTCGGAGGTTTGGTAGGGTCTTTTGATAGGGCCACCCTTCAAACCCTAACCCCAAAACCCCAAAACCCCTAGAAACAAATTCCCAGAACCCCCTGACGAGGTTTACAGCTAACGGAGCCTGTTCCGGACCGACTTGTTTTCAAGAAATCGGATCTTCCGTCCCCGGAAAAAATTAGAGTAGGGTTTTGGATTTGGGCTCTCTGTAACGGCAACTAATAAGGGGTACTATGCGGGCTTCGTCTAGGGCCTAGGGGTCTTCATTAGGATAGCTAGGGCTGGGGTTTTGGTAGAACTATTTGAGTATTACACGCACCCTAAAGAATAGAACCACTAAGTTGGTAATTATTCAGTCCCGTATGTTTCCTGGTATGGGAGACTTGAAAATTCGAACGGGGTTCCTTTCACGGATGGTCTCTTGTGGCTGGATTTTTTGAGATTTCGAGTTTTAGGAGAGTGATGGTTCTGGGTTTATAAGGTTTGCGGGCTGAATCGTTTAAGGCTTGAGGGTGTGGCCAGGTGCTTTTGAGGGCTTCTACGGAGATGTCTATAAACTTTGAACAGAGGCTTCTGGAGTGGAGCAATGTAACAAACGTAACAGTTGGAATAGGGCTCCTTTACGATTGAATCAGGGTTTATCTAAGCGGTTCATGCGGATTTTCAGAAGCCTTTCGAAGGGAGACTTCGTTTGAACAGGGTATATTAGTATGGGACTATGACTGGGCGTTGGTGCAACCAGGGAGAAAACAACATACATAATGGTTCCTTTGAAGTAACAGGTCCCGAAACAAGTATTAAAGTATGGTACTCCAAATCCCTAAATCCTAAACCCTACAAAGCCCAAATGGAGTAGAATCCTTGGACCCTTCACTGATTGAGGGGCGGGCCGCGCAAGGGTTTCATAGTGTTTGGGGGGGGGGGGTATTATACTATAATTACGAAAAGGAACCCCCGGAATAGTACAGGTAATTATAGATTTAGGCCCCTACATTATATAGACCAGAAGCCCTTGAAAGAACCCTAATATCGGCCTTAAAACTTAGACTAGGGTCTTGGGGACCATTATACCATACTTGTAGTAAGGAACCCCCACAATGGTATTGGTAATTATTCAGGCCCCTACTTGGAGGATCATGGGACTTATTAAGTAGGGCTATAAGTACCTTAATTGGGGTTATAAGTATAGTTACCCTAATTATCACCCTAGTTACAAAGTCCCATGATCCTTTAAGTATATTACCGAGGGGATGACCTGCGTGGCGGTCTTGGTCTTTCTTCGTCGGCCCCCACGTCGGCGCGGCCGCCGTCCCTGGCGGGAACCAGGGGACTTTAGGATTGAGACGTCAACCTTAAATCCGAAAGTCTAAACTCTACACCTTACTGTAAACCTAGTACATCTCATAGCCTAAAACTGCCTAAAACCCTTCCCGGACTCTGAACCTTCAAACCCTACGGCCTAAATCCGAAAAATGGAAGTAATCCCAAAGCTTGCGAAGCCCCAGCCCTACACCTTACAGCAAAAGAGTTGATCCTGCCAATTGAGTACAGGGCCTCCATGTTCATTCAATGCTCAGGGTTCGAAAATGTCAGAGGTTTTTACTCCTAAGATTGAGTTCAGCTTGCAGCGCTTAGAGTGTAGAGTCTAGGCGTGGTTTCGTTGTGAGTAACTCAGCACGAGAACCTTACTAGATCTCAAGTAGTCACGGTAATCTTCGAGCTTTTGGTATTTGCAAGACTACTGGTGGATGGGTGTTACTCGAAGTACGGGTAGCACAGTACAAAAGCAGTAGCAATTTTAGTAGCAATTCCTGCCGTAGCAGTAGTAGCAATAGTGGCAGTAGTAGCGGTGGTAGTAGTAGCCGTCGTCGTAGTCGTAGTCGAAGTAGTCGTAGTAGTAGCAGCAGCAGCAGTAGTCGTAGTAGTAGTAGTAGTAGTAGTAGTAGTAGTAGTAGTAGTAGTAGTAGTTAGTAGTAGTAGTAGTAGTAATAGTAGTAGTAGTAGTAGTAGTAGTAGTAGTAGTAGTAGTAGTAGTAGTAGTAGTAGTTAGTAGTAGTAGTAGTAGTAGTAGTAGTAGTAGTAGTAGTAGTAGTAGTAGTAGTAGTAGTAGTAGTAGTAGTAGTAGTGGTAGTGGTAGTGGTAGCAGTAGTGGTAGTAGTAGTGGTAGTAGTGGTAGTAGTAGTGGCAGTGGTAGTAGTAGTAGTAGTAGTAGTAGTAGTAGTAGTAGTAGTAGTAGTAGTAGTAGTAATAGTAGTAGTAGTAGTAGTAGTAGTAGTAGTAGTAGTAGTAGTAGTAGTAGTAGTAGTAGTAGTAGTATAGTAGTGGCAGTGGCAGTAGCAGTAGCAGTAGTCGTCATCGTGGTGGCAGTACAGTAGTGGTAGTAGTGGTGATGGTGGTGGTCGTGCTGGTAGTAGTAGTAGTAGTAGTAGTAGTAGTAGTAGTAGTAGTAGTAGTAGTAGTAGTAGTAGTAGTAGAGTCAGAAGTGGAAGTGGAAGTCGAAGTAGTAGCCGTAGTAGTACATACCGATAGCACCACCCACAACACCTACGAACTACTTTATTCCGCTGCCACAACAGTGTACGTGTGTATTCGTGTGCAGTACTGCTACTGCTACTGCTGCTGCTACTACGATGACGACGACAGCTACGAATACAAGTCCTGCTACCACCACTTGTGTAGGGGTCTTAATAATTATTAGAATAGGGTTTTGGGGGTTCCTTATTATAATATGGCATAATATACCCCCGAACCCCTGTTCTAATTACCCCCCGATAATACTTCCGTTTACATGCCTGCTGACGCGCACCCGCGCGCCTCGGTGTCTGCGGGCTCCTTTCCAGAGGGGTCCGGGGTCTGGTTGACTAGGAACCCGCACACCGCGACAGTGCTACTGGTGAGGGTCTAGGTCGAAGCCCAAACCCAGGACCCCGCAAACCCTTAAAAACCAATTTAAAGATGTATCAAAGCCTTTCCAAAGGTCGATCGAACCTGGTGAACGCGGCAATAAAGCCGGCTTGGACAACCCTGCTGAAGAACCCTGTAATCATCCTGCTTAACCCTGGCACCCAAACCTTAAATCCTAAACCCCTAAACCTCCACCCCCCTCCCCCTCCCCCCCCCCATGGTATCCCCCCCTTCCCTCCCCTGGGGTGTGAGCCCCCCGCCCCGCCTGTGCTGTGGTGCTTTTCCCCCCCGCCGCCCCTGCAGTATCCCCCCCCTCCCCTCCCCTGTGGTGTGGGGTCCCCCCGCCCCCCCCCTGTGGTGTGGGCCCTGTGGTGCGGTATCCGGTGGTGCTCTGCATGATCATCATCATGAACATGAACATGATGGTCCCCCTGCCCCACCGTGGTGTGGTGTGGTGTGGTTCGGGGTTTGGGATGTCTGCGTGGGGTGCCTCCCCCCCCTGTGGTGTGGTGTGGTTCGGGGTTTCGGTCTGCTTGGGGTGCTTTGTATAATCATCAGCATCACCATCATCATCATCATGATCATCATCATGCAAATGATGGTCCCCCTGCTCCCCCCCTGTGATGTGGCGTGGTTCGGGGTTTTGGTCTGCGTGGGGTGCCTCCCCCTGGGTCTGCGTGGGGTGCCTCCCTCCCGGTGTGGCGTGCTTCGGGGTTTGGGCCTGCTTGGGCTGTTTGGTATAATAATCATCATCGCCATCATCACCATCATCACCATCACCATCATCACCATCATCAAGATCATGAACATGATCATCATGATCATCATCATGTCGTTCCTTTCTGTTTATTTATCTTGTGTCACACTGGCAATCTTCCTGACAATTGGGCACAGAGATCGGGCCTGTCAGGGACGCGGTCCTGTTCACAGTTGCCTGGGTTCGGACGGAAGGTGTCCACTGTCACAAGGATCGGGCGTGTTTGGAACGCGATCCTCGTGACGGTTACCGGTTGTGGTGCCTTCATGTGGGAGACGTGCACGGTGAGGGGCGCCATCCTCGTGACAGTTGACGGTTTTGGAGCCTTTACGTGGGATCACACAAAAGGGCTCCGAGGGGGGGGGGGGGTACCATGGGGGGGGGGGGGGGGGGGGGGGGGGGGGACCCGAGAGCATAAATCCCTGAAAGGAAGCCTTATAGCACCCTTTACAGGAATCCTTAAAGTAACCTTTCAAGGAGTCAACTAAAACCCCTAGAGCTAAGCCAGGTCCTCCGCATCACCGTAGTCGCAGTGCCCCGCTGCGTTCCATTCAGACCCGCCCTGGCCATAGCCTCACGGCGCTTGGAGGATTTTTCTACGATTGGTCACGGCGGCAGCTTGAGGATATTTCTACGATTTTGTAGTTCTATGCAGGTTTAAGGGATTGGGGATTGAAGTTTAAGGTTGTAGGTTTAGGTTTTGAGGTCTGGGGTGTCCAGTCCGACATCAATAAACACTGAACCGGAAGGGTCGAAGAACTCCGTATTCTACGATTTTTGTAGCTGGTCAGATATGCAGCACCACTGAACCTGAAACATTCTGGATCCTAAGCCCTGCAGGGCTATGATAATAGCAGCAGGCATAGTGGAGGTCGTCGCTAATAGCAGTGGTGCTTGGGCTTCGTCGTCGCTGGCGACATCGTCGTCGTCGTAGCAGCAGCAGCAAGAGTAGAAGCAGCAGTAGCAATAGAAGTAGCAGCAGCAGTAACAGTGGCAGTGGCAGTGGAAGTAGCAGTAGCAGTCGCAGTTGCAGTCGGGGTCGTCGCAGTCGCAGCAGAAGTGGTAGTAGTAGTAGTAGTAGTAGTAGTAGTAGTAGTAGTAGTAGTAGTAGTAGTAGTAGTAGTAGTAGTAGCCGCCACAAGTGCTCAAGCGGCCGCGCTGAATGAGAGGTTTCGAACAGGCTTGGGGCGCAACTGCTGTGCTAGAGGTTCCAACCGGGCCCTTTTCTGAACAGTAAAGGTTTGTGCCTCCTTCTACGCCATGGTCCTCTCCCTTTTCTCACAGGAGCTGCTTTGAGCCGCCAGGTCCCAATTCCTGGGCCCAGACTCTGTTTAAAACATTGCAACACTGGGTAGGCGGTAGGGTTTCCACTTCCGCGCAGTGGAGGGAGTCATTAGGCTTCTGTCTCTTGACGAAATTAGCGGATGGCGCAACTACCAGTGCACTCACAAAACTTTGCATCTCTTCGCAAGAATTCGTTCAAGACAGCATGTAGACGGACAATCAGAAGTGACGGACCCGTACCATACCGCGGACAGGTTCTGACACCGACCCTAGTCAACCAGTTGGGGGTGCGGCCCCCACCGACTCGAAGAGAGCTTCAGTCACAGACTGCTGACTCCCCTGCACATGGCACAGCCTCCCGCAGGGCAGGACGACTAGAAAGATCCATTCGGGTAGTCTCTTGGAACGCGGGGCACCTAGGTCAACAGCAATGGGGAGAACTAAAAACGTGGCTGGCAGCTGAAGCCTCCCACCACTGCGACGTCCTTATCCTGCAGGAGACGCACTGGACGGAGACTAGCGAGTTCAGTGTTTCAGGTTGGCATTGCATCTCTTCGGCCTCGGAGTCTGCCAAACGTAGCACCCAGCAGAAGCAGGGCGCGAAGCGCAAGACTAGGCAGGAACCGAAAGCGGCTCCATCCACGACCCGGGCGGATGGCGTCATGATTCTCTTCTCACCCAAGTTTACAGCCAAGAGCCTTCGCTGGAAGGAGTGGAGTCCAGGCAGGGTCCTTGAAGCTCGTGCAGACATGGCAGGTACTAGGCTGGTCATTGTGGCTGTGTATCAACATGCTTGGTCCTCGGCCAAGTCCATCCAGTCTAACAAGGACGACCGTGCTCATGTACTATCAGTCATGTCTAAGGTGGTCAAGCAGGTGCCCAAGCGGGATTCTCTAGTCGTGGCAGGCGACTTTAATACCTCCCTGCGCTCGTGTCCTCCATTGGTGGGTACACACGTGAAGCAGCCCACGGAGGATCGTCCTGACGAATCCCACTTGTCCAACCTGCTGCTAAGGTTGCGATTGGTGGCCCTTAATACCTGGCACTGTGACAACATTGCCACCTTTGCTCAAGGTGGCGTGGAGTCGCAAATCGATTTTGTCCTTACTAAGGAATCCACTGCAGGAGGCAAGGCCAAAAGGTCAGCCCCTTGGACGGACTGCCCGTTGGGTAGCTGGAAGAAGGGAGGGCACTACCCAATTAAGGCCGAAATCCCCCTCCAGCACCACTGGTTACTCCCACCGCACAAGGGAAGCACACGCCGTTATGATTCCCTAGCTCTTCAGGCCGCAGTCCGTGAGGAGGACGACACAGCCAAGGCACTGCATAGTTGGGTGAAATCCAGAATGGAGTCCTGTCAGGACCCTTCAGATTGGAATGCACTGCTGCTGGAGGGTGCAGAACGTTTCTTCCCCAAGCTCCCCAAAAGACGACTGATCCCGCTTGAATCCGAGACTCGACCTATGTGGAGGGCCAGGACCCCTTGCAGGGCAGACAACACAGCTCCCTCAGCACAGCTGATCGAGCCTCATCAACCAATGGCACAGCCTCCTGGGTTGAAC
Source organism: Symbiodinium sp. CCMP2592 (assembly GCA_905221615.1). NCBI lineage: Eukaryota > Dinophyceae > Suessiales > Symbiodiniaceae > Symbiodinium > Symbiodinium sp. CCMP2592. The sequence goes on from CAJNDT010003201.1 coordinate 196,531, forward strand.
ACACTCCCCAAACCGGAAACTGAGGTGGAGCTGGCGCAAGTTGCGCACAGACAAGCTGTGAAGCAAGCAAAAAAGGACAGAATAGCGGGTTTCATAGCTGAAGTTGACGCCAGCATAGCGGAGGGCGACCAACATATTTCGTTTCAAACCCTTAAAAAGCTGCGGCCTTGGCAGCCGGCGCGTCGGGCTCAGCTCAAGGACAGCACAGGACATCTTCTAGGCCCAGCGCAGGAGCTTGCGGCACTCAGGGAGTACGCGAACCAGGTTTTCGCGGCTCACCCCCCGCTGAGGCCAATGACTGGAGCTTTTCCGGTTTTGGAGTCATCCAAATTAGCCGCTCACATTCATTCCATCAAGCCTAATAAAGCTGTGCCTGACGGAGCTGCACCTGCTGCCATTTGGAGACTTTGCAGTGACGTCATTGCACCGGTCCTTTCCCGACATGTGGCTGCTAAACAAGTAGAGGATGGACTAGAATCTGATCTCATCGACGCAGATCTGTGTCTAATCCCCAAACCGGGCAAGCCTTCGGACAAGCCAGCAAACTTGCGTCCTTTGGGCATTTTGAGACCGGATGCTAAAGGACTGGCTGGAGCGGCAAGAGAGGCGCTACAACCCCTGACCCTCTCGTTCCTAAAACATATGCCACAGTTTGCCTACCTTCCTGGTCGTGGGCTTTCAGATGCGCTGGAAAGAGTCGTGTGCCATCTGCGGGAGGCTCGGTCTTTGTTGGAGCAGGCTCATCCTACGAGACATGCTATACAGCAAGGCACACAGGTGCCATCACTAGTAGGCGGTCTGACCTTTGCTTTAGACCTAAGCCAGGCGTTTGACACAGTCTCTCGCCAAGAGATTATCGGTCTCCTTCAGCGCGAGGGGGCCGATCAGGACACAGTCCACCTCGTTCAAGCTCTCCATGACGGATCCAGATACGTCTTACATGCCCAAGGCGATTCCACTTCTATCGAAACCACAGCAGGCATTAAACAAGGATGTAAGCTCGCTCCCACCCTATTCTCGTTCCTCACAGGTGACCTCTTCCGGTCTCTGGTTGATCTGTTCGGTGCTGAACAGGTTCTGAAGTTTTTAACGGGCTACGCCGATGACCTGACGCTTCATAGGACTATTCGTTCTGAGAAGGACCTCAAGGCCATCCATGCACTTATAGCTGCCCTGTTGGAGGAGGTCCGCAAACATCGACTCAGAGTCAACATCGGCAAGTGCGTCATTTTGGTAAAGCTGGCAGGTAGAGAAGCACAAAATGTGATGAACAAACACAGCTGCTGGATTACCAACCCCAAAGGAGAGCCAGTCAGAGGGTGGCGCATCGGGCCCAACAAGTCGTTCCCTGCCTTCCAGTGGGTCTCCTCAAGCAAGTACTTAGGAGTTATGATCTCCTACAACCACTTCGAGTTGCAGACCCTGCATTTTCGGATGGGGGAGGCGAAGCAAAAGTTGCATCAAGTTCGCCAATTCGTCTACAACCGCAGGTATGCAAGTACCATGTCGCGCCTTAAGGTGTGGCAGAGTACTGTCCTGGGCACCTTGACGACTGGCCTATCTGACGTCGGTTTAAGCGAAGAGTCGGCCAAACAGCTTCGCAGCTGGCACGCCTACAAGGTACGATCGGTGCTGAACCTGCCGGCTCACACCACTCGGATCACCACTAAGGATCTTTTCCAGCTCTACAACATCCAGGACCCTGTCCACGCACTGCAGTCCAAGCTAAGGAAGCGGCTTCGCAAACTGGAGCGACGAGCAGTGCAAAGCCCGGACATCACGACAGACCCCTCGGTTCTGCAGGTTATCCGAGATAAGCTGTTGGTCCTGTCACAACTCCCTGAGCCCGAGGAACATCCGGTAACCTCATACGAGTGCACGCTCTGCGCGGCTTCATTTCAGACGTCAAATGGACTACATTTGCATAAGTCGAGGGTTCATCCGGCGAGCATTGACCGCTTTGTGCCTTCAAGCTTCGATAGAAAGCTCCACGCTGTGGATGGGATGCCGCAATGTGCGGCATGTAAGCGTAAATTCCATCAATGGAAAGGCCTACGTGACCACTTGCTTTCGGGGGCATGTCCGGAACCTCAGAAGCTCCGTTCACTAAAAGAAGCAGACAAACAGTCCAACCATCCCGATATTAGGACTCTCTTCCAGCTGAGACAGGACATTGCTCTGCTCCCACAACACCGCATCGCGGAGCTCTCGAGGACTGCGGATTCCAAGGTCCTTAATCATCGGTGCTTAACGTGTGACTTCTGGACTTTTGACCACACCAAAGTCAAGTCGCACTTTCGTCAGGCGCATCCTAAGGACTGGTCACGCCTACACAGGCGGGCTGTTAATATCTGTCAGGGCTACTCGCCCCAGTTAGCCAAGGGCCACTCATGTCCCTTCTGTGGCTACAAGGTCTATGACCGCAGACTGCATCCGGAGCAGTGTCCGGTGCTCTATCAGGTAAGCACGCAGTGGCTGCGAGGGCAGCCTGACGCGGACGTCGATCCCGTCGCCCCGCCTCCCAAGCCTCAGACAAAGTCGTTGGCCAGCTTTTTTAGACCTAGGTCGAATGGCACAGCCTCCAACTCGTCGAGCACAGCTCGTCATCCTACAACAGACTCGAACCAGGAGTCTGTGGCGCAGGCCCCCAGGAACACAGAGCCACAGCCTACAGGCTTACACAAACGCGTACTGTCTAACACGGCAAACTCCTGCTACGCTAACGCTCTCTTCCAGGCCTTGCATCAAGTATCGAGCTTTGGGTATGATCTGGGTGCTTTTCAATCTGTCTTAACCCATCTCGGGGATGAGAGTGCCCCTAGACTTCTGAACTTGTTCGGCCTGTTTGAATTTCGCCATGCCATTGCCGGTTGGCGACTAGATGGCAGGCAACACGATGTCTCAGAATTTCTTCACCATCTGCAGCAAAAGCCCATGGGATCCCTTCAGCACACTCAGTGGCAGGGTCGTACTGGGGGAATCGTTGAGGAGTCGGATGTGGGAGTCAGTCCTCTTCTCCTTCCCCTTCCGACGGGACCTCTGTCTCTCCAAGCCTGCCTAAGATTCTGGGAATCGCAAACTTTTAGTCGAGCGCTGGTATGGGCCCCAGAACTCCTAGCTGTTGTGATTTGCAGATGGCAAGACGGTGTCAAGAATACCCAGCCGTGCGCCTGGACCGGCCGTGCCATGGTGTCCGTGTGGACATCCAGCGAGCACACTGCCCAACGATCCTACCAAGTCCTGGCAGGAGTTGCCCACTTTGGGGACTCCCTAGCGTCCGGGCACTACCGAGCCTTCTGGCCAGAGGACCCCGCGGATGCGAGATCTCAGGTGTGGATTTGCGACGACTACAAGCTTCCGGAGAGGGCCTCAGCGGCCTTGGTTCAATCACTTTCCCGAAACGTCTACATGCTTTTCTTGCAACGAACTCGTTAGCATCATCGCTTAAGGCGATGCATGCCGGCCCAACCTCGGCCCTCAGGCTAAGCAGGGCGCCCGTGCGTGAGAAGCCCGTCGTCAATTTCATGTTGACGCAGGCCGCCTCACGTCAAGGCCAAGTGTGTCATGAGCGCACGCGGACATGCACACTCTGACACTCTGTAATTTCCTTACTCTCAATCAGCTCTTTTTATTTAGTCAGCTTCCCCCCAGCTCCCTTTGGCCGTCATGACTGCCTCGCCTGCTACTGCCACGAGCCCGGAGCACAAGCATCTGTCGCAGCCGGGTTGAAATGACAACAGAAGGCAAAAGTTGCCATCGTTGTCAACCCTTCCGCCTCAAGCTTCGCGATGCTCTCATCCGACACCCCAGTGTCTTTGGCTCGCGCTTTGAAGGCTGCCGCGCTCTCCCCAAAGGACATGGCTCCTAGTGCTAGGTTCACTCAAGATCAGTCTAGGGCCCAGCACGCCTTGCAATCACTTTTAGCGTCGGCGAGAATGCCGCTCCCTAGTGCGCCACTTTTTAGTCCAGCTTAGTGCTGATTTGCTCTTGCCCCAATATGGGCGCTTCGGCTAAGCACCCATTTTAGTACGGGAGCAATTAGTAAATGTCACAGACTCCTCAAATCCCGTATGGCACAGCCTCTGGGAATTCGGTGCTCTTCCGACGCTTTTGCAAATCTCTTCGGGAGCTGTAGAGCAGCGCGCTAGCCACGGCAAAATGCAGGACACTGCACTTCGCCTGGGCCGATATGGTCAATCAGCTGTCGGCTGTTTGACTCACGCAGCTCTACAGGAAACCTACCCAGAATAACGGAAGCAGTCCGAGGAAAGCCAAGAGCATGAGCGTCGCTTATTGGGGGGTAGTCACGACAAGCACTCCGAGTCGTATGTAGGTTTACGCACATGTGACCCTTACGGCCTTCTGTCTCCAGCATGAGTAATCCGTGTGGGACGCCACACGACGGATACTCTAGGCGCCGGCTTCGCCCGAAGTACGACCTAATTGCTGGGACAGGTGCACAGACGGACGCGTCTGTTCACAACAAGGTGGCGGAGGAGGAAGCCATAGATGTACAGTCTTACTCAACTGAGCAGTTTGAGAGGAATAAGAGCGATGAATGCTAGCAGATAACCAGTTTCACGAGTGCACGGGACCAAAGGCGCCCGCAAAGCGCAGAGCACGCTCGCGCAGCGTTCAATTGAAAATAGTAGTAGTAGTAGTAGTAGTAGTAGTAGTAGTAGTAGTAGTAGTAGTAGTAGTAGTAGTAGTAGTAGTAGTAGTAGTAGTAGTAGTAGTAGTAGTAGTAGTAGTAGTAGTAGTGGTAGTAGTAGTAGTAGTAGTAGTAGTAGTAGTAGTAGTAGTAGTAGTGGTGGTAGTAGTAGTAGCCGTAGCAGTAGCAGTAGCAGTAGCAGCAGCAGCAGCAGTAGCAGTACAGTAGCAGTAGCAGTAGCAGTAGCAGTAGCAGTAGCAGAGCAGTAGCAGTAGGAGTAGTAGTGGTAGTAGTAGTAGTAGTAGTAGTAGTAGTAGTAGTAGTAGTAGTAGTAGTTGTTGTTTGACAGGGGAAAAGAGGTCCGATATCCGACCAAGAATGTATGCGTCAATCTTGCTAGTCTTGTTTTTCCGAGGGGAGGGGGTCAAAATTGACGACAAACTCTTGCACCAGCACTTGTATAACAGAAGTAGCAACAGTAGTACTGAAGTAACAAGGCTTACATATCAATACAGCTAGCTACAGGCTTGGGAACATGTTTGTATACTGGGCTGTGGCGCTTCGAATCACATCTCGGAGCAAAAAGTAACCACACGAGCTCTGCCTTCACAGCTCACAGGCCCTGAAAGCAGTTTGGCACTGTCAGCAGGGACCCCAATTCCGGCGGCGCATTTGCCCCCCTCAGCGCATACTATGTATCCTGAGCGCCGTAACGATGAATAACGGAGCTATGGGGCTAAGGAATCGTCAGTTTCCTGATTGTCTTGCAGGGCCATCGGAGGGCTTTCCAAGGCTGGCAGCAGTTGTCACAGCAATTAACTGCAATATTACTGCCCATAGAACAGTACTTCGTGGCGTTCCTGCTTACGGAACTGTGTTGCTACTCCAGGGGTCTACATGGGTACCTTTCGGTACTACGATAGAGCTCCATATGGGTAGTTGTCAAAATTAGGGTCCCTTTTTGGGTACCCTAAATAATAGGTGCCGTACCATAATAGGAACAAAAGGGGCCATAATTTCGACAACCACCCATATAGCAAGAAACGCCACACGAAAGAAGCCCTTCTGATTTGCCCCCGAAGTGGCCGGAAGGGTCGTAGGCGCATTCCTCATATCCATGGGAATACCAGGAAGACCTGACCCAGTTGCCCTCCTCGCAGTAGCGGCCTCCTTGGGCAGGGACTGTTCAAAGTGAAAGGGGCACTCCTTTCCTATAAGGCTTGCTACCAGGGTTACTATAAGGGTTACTGCAAGGATGTTACTATAAGGCTTGCTACAAGGGTTACTATAAGGGCTGCTGCAAGGATGTTGAGTTAGGGTTTGGTTTAGCTTTTGGGCTTAAGGCTTAAGGTAAAGGATTGTACAGCTTCGAGTTCATAGCTGCAAGGTTCAGAATGTAGGTTTGCAAGCAAGGAGCCATGAAGGTTGTTCGGACTGTGCCGTGCTGTTCACTCTGAGTGCCTTTTTCAAGGCTGTCGGCCTCTAGAAATAGCCACTAGGACTCCGGAAGACTCAAAGTAGTGCGACGTGAATCGCGGGACTTAGCACTTTGTGTGTGAGGTTGGCGACAAACTTCTCAGTTGTTAAGCCAAGACCATGGGTTGAGCCTTTAGGGCCCACACACGATCCCGAACCCCGACCTTAACCCAAAAGCCCCACCTTGTGAATACTAGCTGAACACCAAAACCCTAGCTTTGGTTCAGAATCTGGGTAAAAAGTACAATGTACAGTATGGCTAAAGGTGAGCACTTGACATATACGCAGGGTTTGCAATGTTCCGGATACGCCTCACAAACTCGGGATTCACGATTTAGGCTGTTGAACATTTAATTAGTGCTCATGGCATCAGGTTTTGCATGGCGCTGTGAAGGTTTAGGGGTTCACGGATGATCAGCAGTAGGTTTTGGGTTTAGAAGGACTGATCGGCTGATCCAACACATTGAAGCGTTCCTATTGCCTGGCTTTTGACACGCAAAATAAACAATGACAACACAAGAGGTGAGTCTGTTTGGAAGTAGCTCGAACTGTGTGTTTTTGTTTCAATCGTCTTTGTCTCTCTCGTGCAGCGGCCGTGGCTACAAGTAGCTCCAGCTGCTCTATGTAGATCACATGTAGGAAACCCAGCAAGCTTATATAATTCTCGATTTGTCTTAGTAGCTGGTAGCTTGAATTCGCGCGAGGTCTTCTCAGTCTCAGTAGGCAGCATCCCCAAACCCTGAATCCTTAACCCTAAACCCTAAACCCTAAAAACATCCTCAAACCCGCCAAAGCCCAAGAACAAAAATGCAAGGGTCTTTTTAGAGATCCTTACTATGACTTTCTTATAGAAATCCTAAAAACGGTAGGCTATTTGGGGTTTCAAACCCACCAAAGCCCAACACCCCAAACCCTAACCCCAATAGATCCCTCTAAGGAACCCGTATAGAATAGATCCCTTTCAGGAGCCCTTTAAGGGCCCTTAAAAAGGGTCCAATTTGGGCTTTACGGGCCGGTCCTGGAGACGAAGCCTTCATGTCCGGCATTGGAACAAGCCTTGGCCAGGTCTTGGCGGGTTTGGGGTTTAGGGGGGTTTAGGGAGGTTTGGGGCTTTAGGGTGTAGGGGCTTAGGGGTTTAGGGGGTTTGGGATCACTATACTGAACTGAGAGCCCTAGCAAAAATTATAGTTTTAGCTGTTTCTTAGGGATTATAATAACCAAAATTGAAAACTATTTCTAAGTGCCCCTAAGGGTTTAGGGTTTGGGGGGTTTGGGGCTTTGGGCTTTAGGGTGCAGGGGCTTAGGGGTTTAGGGGGTTTGGGATTAAGTTGTTTAGGGTTTAGGGTTGTGGGGTTTAGGGTTTAGGACTGAGTTCAGTCTACCCTGAACCCCAAAACTAAAACCTGAAAGCCCCTTACTCTAACCCTTGAGCAGTGGTCTGGTCTATAGCTTGACCTCCACTGCTCGAAACAAGCGTCAACCCCCAAAACATAAAAAAAAAAACCTAGAATCCAACAGGCCCTGCAAGCCGAAAACCCCCTGAACCCCTCTAGAACCTTCTCAGACGCTTGCTCACTCAGCAACGCAGCCCTCTAGAAACACCCACAACATCCGTATAAAACCTGATGGGACCCTGATCTCATGCATCTGATTGCGACTGGCAGCGGCACATTGCCCTGCATGACGTAGGAGACAGTGGCGAGTTGCTCCATGGGTTCAGAGCGGTCTTGTCTGTGCATTCCCAAATCCTTCCCAAGCAGGTACTCTCTTGGGAAAACGGCGGCGGATGTGCAACACAGTTCATAGGGACCCTTAGGGGTGTAGGGGGGAAGGTGGGTAGGGGATTGCATTTCCGTAAATAGGCCTTACTAGGTCATGATTATGGGCATTAAGGCCCCCTCCTAACCCCTACGAACAGTTCTCTTTTGCTGTCCTCCCGAGGGTCCGTCTGTTGCTGCTTTGACTACTGACATTCAATACGATGTCAGTACCCGAAGGGTCCGAAGGACCCAATAATTAGGTATTCGGTTACCCTTGGGGGTATTTCTTTTACCATGCACATTGCCAGAGCTAGGATCTCCTGCAAGAGCCACTGCATTTTTGCAGCCTAGTGACGACGGCGACTGCTACTGATAGCAAAGATGTTACAAGCGCCCAACGAACATAGCTAAACCCTAAACCCTGCCTGCGGCCTTAAACACCCTCGCGCTATATCAAAGGACATGTGAGGGCTTGAAAGAAAGGATCCTTAAGTGTGCAGCCATTTTTTGGGTTGCAGGTGCTCCCTCGTGGCTCTGGTGTAGTGGCTTCTTAGGAGGCGCCCCTCAGCCCAAAAGCGCAGGCACTTCGAATCACCAGGAACAGACGAGGGTTTAGGGTCTGGGGCACAGGGCTTTCATATGGTTCCCTACTTGTCCGGGGGTTACAGTAGAAGCCGGAAAGTTGGAATATCATTATCATAATCCCTTTAAGGTAAATTATAGGGGATCCTGCCATTATTCCATATCCCAACTTTCTGGAGTTCCCTTTATATCGAGGTTTACAATACCCCCAAAACGTTAACGGTTACCTGCTCTACTGCTGGGGTTCCTATGGGCCGCCATCGGACCTTCTTCGCTCAGCATCGGGGACTGCAACCGCGGGGTTCTCAGCGCCAGCGAATTTCAAGACTCAGATTTTTTTTTGAAACCCTTCTTGGAGGTTCATGGGTAGGAATAAGTGGGGTTATAAGGTAGGGTAACCATAACTATAACCCATGTTAGGGAACTTATAACCCTACTGATCACTACCCATGAACCTCCAAGTAGGCCCTAAACCCGATAACCTTATAGCATCCCTACACATCCCTTTAAAGGGACCCTTAAAGGAACCCTTATAACTACTCTCCAAGTACCTTCCCTGATTCCACCTGGACCTAGCCTGGAGCTTCGCGCTTGCACGGTTTTGGGGGTTCGGGTTCAGGCAGCATATAATGTCTTAGGGTTCTAGGGTTTAGGGTTCAGGCAGCATATAGGGTTTTAGGGCTTTAGGGCTTTAGGGTTTAGGGCTTTAGGGTTGAGGGTTTAGGGTTTTAGGGTTTTAGGGTTTAGGGCTTTAGGATTTTAGGGTTTAGGGCTTTAGGGGTTTAGGGTTTTAGGGTTTAGGTTTTAGGCTTTTTAGGGTTTTAAGCTTTAGGGTTGAGGGTTGGCAGCACAGCAATCATACGAAATACTGTAGTCATCTGTAGTACAGTGTCTAGCGACCAGCGGCATCCTCTAAGGCTCCATGTACCCATCTAGTATGTACCTATAGGCCTTAAAGTACCCATTCCGGTGTTCAAAGGAATGGACACGAAGTCCTTCGATGGAAAGCCCTGACACGATTTTGCACGGTCTTATAGGCCAAACCCTAAACCCATTACTTTTTCAGGGTTTGTTTTTAACCTACATTGGCGGCCTTTCTCCTGCAAGCAGCCTGCCCATCTCAGGGCCTGTAGAGGCTTCTAGGGTTTAGGGTCATATAAGCTTTGCCATTGAAGCTGAACTTGTTGATAAGGGTTTTCAGTATTGTAGAGCTCCGAAAGCGCGGCGAGTGCACCAGCTGGTCCTTTCCAACCGCCATTGCCTCGAAGGCGGAGCTTAGCATAGAAACCTTTGGAGGTTCATGGGTAGCTATAAGTGGGGTTTTAAATTTAAGTAGGATAACCAGAATTATAACCCGTAGGATTACAGGGAACTCCAGAAAGTTGGAATATGGTTTCATGGTAGGATACCATATAATTTACCATAGAAGGGTTGGGATAATAATATTCCAACTTTCTGGCTTCTACTGTAGGGACTTATAACCCAACTTGTAACTACCCATGAACCTCTAAGCCGGCTTCATAAAAGAATCGCATTCCGCTCATAGGGGTTTGAAATAAGGATACTGCTGACAGCTTGGAGACAGGGGGATACTCATCATGGGTCTTACATGTGGACTTGGGTGGGAATCTGAGGACGTCTAAGTAAAGGATCAGGAGATGACGGAAGTAGGTTTCTACGGAGGTCACTTAAGCACGACAGATAACTAATCATCAAGCAGTGGTATGGAGGATTTAGCAGGGACCTTCATGTTAAGGTCCTGCAGACAGGCTACTGATAGATCAGGGGTCTGTTTTTAAGCCAGAAAATAAAACGCTTTCTGTGCGGAAGATTTCTGGACAAGTTCGGGTACCTTATTTGCGGATATCCATAGGCCTACCAATGCCTCCCCCTAGCCACCTACGTACACGGGTACGGATGCACACATGCGTACACACATTCGCACATTGACACATACATACATACATACATACGTGCATACGTACAAACTTACATACGGACACACTGACAGACAATCACACATACATACTATAGAGGCCGAAAGGATTACTAACAATATTGTCGGGGCTCCTTTTTATAAATATAGTAACATGGGCCCCCAAACCCTATTCTAAATTACTAAAGCCCCTAGAATACGTCGACGGGAGGACCAGGAGGGAGACCATCGGCGGGCTCCCTTCCGAAAATGTCAAAAGCCTTTCATGTGATGCTTAAAGCCCATTGTTTCAAAACCCTTCTAAACTGTATAAGCCTCGTTCATTCAAACCATTTTATAGTCCAACATCACATCTATAAAACTATGTGCTGTTTGTGTATTGACTTGGAATATGTTGTTACAGGTTGTGTCGTCAGTTGCCTTGTTTGTCGAACCGCTGTCTTTATTTGTTTTTTGCCTGTCCTCCTCTGTCTTAACTTGACTTAAAAAGTGGTAGCTGCGCCAAACCCTATTGCCAACCAACCAACAACTGAACGATCTAACTAACTAACTAACCAACCAACCAACCAACCAGCAAACGATCCAATGTAACAAAACGAACAACGAACCATCTAAATCTAAATTTCCATCTTTCTATCTATCTACCTGTCTGTCCATCTATATACCTCTCCAACAAACTATTTGCCTGTCTGTCTTCCTGTCTATCTGTAGATGCACCTATCTATTTATCGGTCTCTGGCGGCGCGCTCTCTCTCTCTCTCTCTCTCTCTCTATCTGCCTCCTCCCTCTCCCTGTGCGAGGAAATCACTCTGTGTGTTGTCTATCCGCTTGTTTGTTCTCGAACCAATACTTACATACACTAGCACATACAAATCCAAACAGCCCAGCAGAAAAGCACTCCTCTGCCCTTGCTCCGTGGTTTTAACGACTCCTCGACCCCCTCCCACACCCAAAGAACTGAAAACTCTGAACCCCGAATCCCTGTAACACCCTACTTCCAAACCGCTAGAACCCCAATCCCTTCAACGCTATCCGGAGACACAAGGGCTAAGCCCCTCGCCCAGTCGGCCGCTCCAGCTGGAAGTTGCACCTTCGTCAAAATCCTAAACCCTATACCCTAAGCCCAAAACCCTACACCTGAAACCCTAAACCCCAAACCTCAAACACTAAACATCCCTAAACCCTACACCCTCATGTACAGGCTTACTGTAGGGAGTGATATTTGGGGTTTAGGATTTAGGGGTTTCAGGTTTAAGGTTGAGGGTTTAGGGCTGAAGGGGTAGGGGATAGGAATGCTCCAGCGGTGTCGGGGATGCGACGGAATCATGTTGCTACCTCACAGAATTCGTGAAGCGTGCGATGGACTGCTACGGCAGGCTATAGCCACTGCGCAGCCAGATATCTAGAGAACAAACTTCAGAACCTTTTGGGGTTTGCCGGTAGCCAAGCCTCGTGATTTCAGAAATCTTCGAGCCCAGAGGTGTGCTGCACTGCTATAAACAGGTACGCATCCCATCTGACTTTGGAAACCTGTGGAAACGGGAAACAGCACAAATCATGGGGCCAGTAGAATTTGGACCGAAGGGAGTTTATTTTAGGTCGAAGGGATGCAGGACTGCCGAAATCTGACACGACAACTTCACCCGACCCCACGCCGGAACCCCAAACTTGCCGAGTTGAAGACCCGAAGCTGCAACCGGGGGATCAGGCCGCCACGACACCTAATATAGGGGCCTTAACAAATAGAATAGGGTTCTGGAGCCCCTTATACTATACTTATAATAAGGAGCCCCCAAAACAGTATTGGTAATTTTTTAGGCTCCTATAGTAAGACACCGTAGAACCCTTGTGAAACCCTTGCAAAAACAAGATTAAGTGCTCTGAGAAACACTGCACACCAGCACGAAGTCCCAAAATCGCAAACCCAAATGCTAAAAGCACAAAAAAAACGACTGGCCCTAACACCCTCAAACACCTGAAACTGCAACAATACCCTACAACCTTCCTAAACCCTAAACCCCTCAACCGTACACACTGAAACACCCCTTTGGGACCCCTGCAGCCTAAGCTCCCCTGAACCCTAATCCCTAAACTCCTTTTTTAATAGTCATAATAATAGTCATAGTACTAGCAATAGCAATAGTAGTAGTAATCGGACGAGCAAACGTCATAGTAATAGTAATAGTAATAGGGAACCCCTAGGAAGAAACTCATGACCCGGCCGTGAGGGTGCTCGGCTGGAAGAGAACCGCCTTGAGCCCTGCGAGGCTTTCGGGTGTAGGGGATTTAGGGTTTGGGGAAGGCTTCGGGCTTAGGGTTAAGGGTTTATGAGCCTTTTGAGATCAGCCCTGGGGTGCGTTGGAATATGGGAGTTTCCGCAAAAAGGGGACCCTAATATAGTACCCTAAATAGTAGGATCCTTATTATAAGGACCCCAAATAAGGTACCCCTAATTTTCGGAAACTCCCATATAGGTCTACTTGCAGGACCACGAAACTTCGCCCGTTCCCTTGCTTCACGGACGGGTCTCAAGGGCCTTGTGGATGACTCGCCACCGCTTCCGACAAGGCCAAGAATCGAAAGAAACGACCTTCTGTATGCCGCTATAGTTGACCTTTTTGCAGCGTTGCTGCTGGAAAGTGGAGCAGCATGCTTATGCTGTGGAAGGCCAAGAATCTTCTTGATTCTAAGTGGTAACAACTCGCTCAGAAGCTGCAAGCACCATGCGTTGACATCCCTCCAATAGCTGGACAGCCTCCCAGGAAGGAGAAGAACATGCAAAATGGTACAACAAGCACTGCAAGGTCGCACACGCAACCTTCCACATCTACTTCTTTCCCTTGTTGGGCTTGTCGAATCAGAAGTGTTGTCCGTAACATATTGGGGCTGTGCAAAACTACAACTATAGTAACTACAGGCACTCTACCCACAAGACTACTGTGGTTTTGGTAAGAATTATGATTTCAGTCACCATAAATAGGGATCATGATGAGGTTTCTTTGTTATGGTAGTTTATAACAACAATCCTTGGACCAGAACCCAGACTTCAGGTCCCCCCCAGAACC